>JASMMZ010000004.1:25549210-25593088 GCA_038502455.1 Anisogramma anomala | reverse complement strand
CAGCAGCTCGTGCCACAGCGCCGCCAGCACCGGCCAGGCCTGGTCCGGCTCGCGCGCCGACTCGATCAGCGCCGTCAGCGGCGCGCCCTCGATGACCGGGTTCGGCAGGTCCTCGTACGAGCGCGTCGTGTAGACGGCCTCGAGCACGGCGCTGTTGGCGGCCGCGATGCTGCGCATGAGGCGCAGCGCGAAGACGGGCTGCATCCATTGCTGAGGCGAGGTATCGGGGATGGGCCCGTATTCGGTGTTTGCGATTGTTAATTCTTGCCCTGCGTTTGTTAAAAAAAGAAGAAAAAAAAAAGGAATTTCCCCGTTAGCATCCCAGCTTAAAAGAACATGGCAGTAGGCGAAGGTCAACCTACCCTCTGGAATATTGATCACCACCCATTTGTTCAAGAACGCATTCGTCATGGCCTGCAACAGCACCATGCTCTTCCCCGCCGCCTTGTCGCCCGCCACCACGATCCGCGCCGTGCGCCCCGCCGCGGCGGCGTCGAGCATGCGCGAGCACACGGCGACTGTCTCGGGCCGCACCAGCATGTGCGGGCTGTGAAACAGGCTCCACGTCTGCGAGCTCTTGAAGGCCTCGACCTGGCGCAGCTGGTCGACGGCGACCTCGGGCACCTTGAAGACGCGGCCGGCGCTGGCGGGCAGCGCCAGGTTGCGCGCGTCCATGAGCGGCAGGTCCGCGACGCGCAGCGCGTTGTTGTTGGACAGCACGATGCGCTTGCGGGCCGCGCGCCGCTCGCCCACAGCCGGCGGCCGGGCGAACGCAATGTCCCCGCGCTTCTTGATCTTCATGCGCTTGCCGCCGCGCTGGTGCACGCCGGGCCTGCCGCCGCCGCCGCCGCCGCCGCCGCCACCGCCGCCGCCGCCGCCGCCACCGCCGGTGGCGGCGGTTGCCTGGGCAGGGCTGGAGGTTGAGAAGGTGTGGGAGAGCAGGGGTGTCTTTGCTGTCGTCCTTGTTGTCGCGGGTCGTGATGGTAGGATCGCGGTTGTGGGCCGTATGGGAATGGACGAGGTAGCCACCAGTGAGGGCCTGAGGAGGCACCTCCAGCAGCTTGAAGAGACCATTGAAAAGCGAACCGACCCCTTCCCTTCCTGTGGATGAGACTCAAAGATGGTGGTCGGCCCTATTGCATCGCTCCGCCGCCGTAATGAAAAGTTGTCAACGCGCCGCCGAAGCTTGACATGTTCATGTGGTTGACAGCCGCAAGGCAGACTTTCAGACTTTCACGCTAATGCAAGCAGCCTACATACAGTGTCCTAAGTACAGGGACAAACTGTCCGAAAAATCAATTACACTATTTTGCAGCCCGTAATTAATACACTTACCCCAATTGTTGTATATTGGCGCCCCGCCCTCCTCCAATTCCAAATCAAATGACTATTATATGATTTTTACCATAATATACGTACGTAATATACTGAAATCTATTTATACAAAGAATATATATAAAGGTAAATAGTTGAGAACGGAATTTGGCACCGGTAAAAATGGAATTCCACACTGGTGAGTCCCTAATAATACACGTTCCTGCAGAGTAATAGGGCTATACAGCCGCTACTCCACTTTTTCTACAAATATGGACGTTACCCATGGCATGCTTTAACTATCGCCAATTGCTACCTTTTACTCTCACTTAATCAACTTAGTACACTAAATTTTCTGCTAGCGTTTGACTTGAGAATGTACTAGACAATAAAGTTGGTTAGTTATTCTTCAGTAAACGTTTCGTCAACATCTTTTCCCCATAGCTTTTGTTAAAGTAATTAAGGAAACAAGATTCCACGTCTTTAATTTATTGTATTCACTTTTAGTTGTTTTTTATCTTAATGTTATAGTGTTACAGGCTAGTGCCTAGCTAGTATTTACCTGAGATCCAACCCTGGTAGTTGTTTACATTCTTACAGTACTTTAAAGCAACTCAGAAGCTACATGGAAACACGCTCCTACATGTTACATGACTGGGTTATACTACCTTCCCTAGCTTCATAACAGCTCTCTAATAGGGTTTTCTTTTTTTTCTTTATCGAGGTTTATAGATAGAATCCAACTACTTCAAATAATCGCTCCGGCCTTAATCCCTTTATATATAAACCTTAATCCATTTTTCGCCGATATTTTAACTATTCGTTAACAGCTATAACCTAAGGTTATGTTATTATCCTTCGACTTTTCGAATTAAAACATTTACGTCTTCAAATAGTTCCTCGAGATATATATTTAAAATAACTTTAAAGCGCTTTAACGGCCTAATTTAATTATCTTACGGCTTAATACGAACGTTTTACCGATGTTTTACGTATAAAATCAATCGAATAGGACGAAACCAATTAAAAGTATATTTCGCAATAAGAATACTGGAGTACTGATGTATTAGACGCGTTAACTAATATAATTCGATAACTTAAAGTTGTCGGTACACCTACGTTTTCGAAACGATACTCCCTTAAAAGATTTTCCTTACGTAATTTACAAACGACGTAATCATTACATCGGTTTTTTTCTACCCGAAACTATGTTAACTTTTTAAACAACAAAAATTCGGATTTTTTTAACTTCGATTACGATACTGACGTCCTATTCAATAAGCGTTAATAACTTAAACGTAAGTGATTGAACTAATTAATTTCATTTTCCGAAATAAAATTGAAATTTCCAATATAAAAAGCTTAAATATTACGCAAATTACGTAGGGACCGAAAGTTTATTGGCATTGAAAATTCAATTTTACGTTATCTTTTAGTAATTAAAAAGCTTTATAAAAACAGTTATAAAAATTACTATGCCCGCGGCGGCGATGGTAGTATTAATGACCTTAATGCCTTTATAACTATATTTCGCGTCTATTACTACGACCTTAACGCAGTTATAGCTGTTATCGTTTAATTTACAAATATTGTTGGTAGGGCTTTGGATGTTGTAACGTTGTCGATTCGATTAGTCGAAGTAACAGTAGTATTGTATGGTTAAGTGGTGGATGTATTGTTTTAGGTTTGGCAGACCGCTAGCCGGTTTGTACAGTAATTTGTATAGTCAATTGCTTGGCCTATACCTTAGTATGAAATATGGAATACTATACTCAACTTACACCTAATACAATAAGCCCACATAAAATAATATACTTAACTTACAGTTAGTATAGTCAACTTTACTGTAAGTAAAGTTGACCTACTGCAATGTAAATACTACTATTACAATACTAACGGCTTTTTAGTTTATGTGTGCGCGCCAGTATGGTTAACTAATCTTTTCCAGTAGGCGTTAAACTACAACCTCGTTAACTAGCTAGACCCCTATCAATTTCAATTGACCTCTATACGAAATTGTACCCAATTACGTACAAATTGACCTCAGTTACCATTAATTACTCCACGGCTTCGAGGTCCATTTTTATGGATTCCTATAAAAGTGCTTCCGTTACAAACCTATGTAGTCTTTTATTTTAGCCGTACCAATTAAATAAGTTAACATCATTAGTTTCCTGGCAGTCTTTCAATTTTCCAGCTAATCTTCTAAATAGTTAACGATTGCGTAGAGATCTAGTTTTTGCCTTTATTATCATATCCTTAAGCGATTAAACGTAACTTTTCGTACGGCCGCCCCATAGTTTTACCCTTAATATCGTAAATAATACTTGACTTAAATATTGTAACATTTAGATTTTGGAGGTTAAAATCGGCCTTCGGCACAAATTATATAACCCCTCGAATAAGTAAACCGTTAATTTCAACCCTATCGCTTTTCTTAAAGGGTTTGCCGGAAATCTTGATAATATCTTATATCCGAAGCTTTAATACTAAGTTCAAGTTATTTTTTCCCCCTATTTACTTAAACGGTATTATAAATGCGACCCGGTGTTTATTTCTCCTCATTAATATTCCTTTTTTTCAGGGGTTGTTCCCGCCAGTAGCGTTTCATTGGCTTATAGATAACGGGTAAAGAAGGTTCGTATTAACTTAGTCGTTTAGTTGGAGGATTTTCATCGTAAGTAGTTTTAATATAAGGCTTAACTTTAATAATACAAAAATATACAAAACTATTAGTAATTTTAATAATTACTTTAAAATTAGCGATACTTAAAGTTTTGTATAAGCCTTTTTATTTTTCCGGCTCCCGTCATATAAGGACTCTACTTTATAACGGCAAAGCAAGTACTTCGATTGTTATAGAGCTGTTCCTAGTATTAAGGGCGTCGTTGACTTAACGACTTGTTAATTCCTTTTGTAGTTCTTTTAAAGCTTTGAAGTAGGCTACAGCTCGCTTTTAGGTATTTATTAATGGCAAAGATTTACTCGTTAGGCGTAGGTATATTCTAAAAAATAGTAGTGTTAGTACTATACCATTAAGGCCCATAGTATCGTTCAAGCCTTTTACCATCATCTAAAGGCGTGCCTTCAAATATGTAAAGAATTCAATTTCCAACATAAGCATACTATACGTTTAGCTAGGTAGGGTGTATACCTTTTTAAGCCTCCTAATATTTTAGTAGGTCTTTACAGGCACCTACTTGTATTAGATGCCTATTATTCTAGTGTCTCCCTAAAACTCCGCCGCCGTAAATTTGGTGCCGATATCGTGAACGATAACGTTAGGTAAACCCAGATATATATTAATCTATAGCATACTTTATTTTCTACATATCTTTTATTGAAAAGGAATTTAAAAATTTGGTTTTGTAAAAAGAGGTTACAGATTGAACAACATAAAAAATAGGTTTATGATATGAGTAAAACACATCGATAAAAACCTGAAATTTAAAATTTTGATCGTAATTTAATATAAACCTCAATTTTCGGAGGGCTTAGATATATGTTAGGCAATAGTGGCAAAGAGTTTTAATAGATTTTAGGATAAAGTATTTTATATCTTTATGCTTTGATGACTTTAGGACTTTCTATAGTTTGTCAATTGCTAAATAATTAAAAAGTCGGTGTAATTAACGTATTTCCGGCTTCGTTAGGTTTAATACCACTGCTTTATGGCTTTAAAAATAAAGCCATAAGTGACCCTATTTCAAGGCGAGGGGAAACCTCAAGCTATTTTCAACTAATTTGTCATAGTTAACGTTAAAGTTAACTTCAAGGGTTTTTACATCTTTTAAATAAAAAATGACAGAGGTAAATGACTCGAGGATATGGAATATAATCGATATTATAATAGTTTAAATTATTGTTATCTCTAGTAACAATGGTTATTCGCTTAGTTTAAAGCTAACTTTAGTCTTATTGACATTGTAACGATCAATTTTAGTAGCTGTAATGTTTTCTTTCCATAGTACCATGTACTACGAATAGCTTCCTATTAAGTATTTCATTACCCTTATGTCTGGTATAATATCTTAAAACTTGTGGTCCGCGTTGCGATCGCGGAGATTAAAGGCGTGTAATGGGTTAGGAGCTTAATTAAAGCAAAGTTAAGAGTTTTTATCACTCAAAAGGTATAGAAATACGTATTTAGCTAGTTATTAAGCCGTGTTAGAAATAATATCTTTATGCTACGTAATTTATTTAAGAGCATTATCGCTATTAATAGGTTTATCGCGTTAAAATTCTGCAATTAAATTTAAGAAATCCTATTAAAACTAATAAGGTATTAAATGTAATATATTACCTTTTTGTCATTTCGTTTAGTAATGGGGTGTAGAGTTGACTAACAGTTAAATTTACCACAAATTTAATATCTTTTACTACTATTATGATGATAGTATTTACAGTTAGCATATCTGCTTAAATATTGGTGTTATTAATATCAACGTGGCTATTACCTTCAGTTTATGGTCGATAAGCCAAACCTTAAGCGTTAAAGGCGCCCGTAACTGTATTTACGGTTGATGTAATTAACTACCGTAAGATATTTTTCATTTAAGTTAGGGAAATTACCAGCTTAGGAGCATATACCAAGGAAGTTTGGTATACGCGTTATTATAGTAGCAAGTAAGGAACGTAATTGGTTGAAAAAACCTTCGCAGGTGGTATTTGTGCGTTTTAAGGCGTATTCGAACTAGTTGACGCCTGTAACTGCTATTCATACCTGCTTACGAAGTGTGGTTTCGCTAGTGTAGGCTTTTCCTATTACTTTTTGCTATAATATTAAGTTTTTAATTATCTGGTTAAGTATATTTATCGGTGTTTCCTCCTATTTTTTTAATAGTTATCGTCGCCTTACTTCTTGGTAACCTTATTTATAAGATATTATATAAAGTGAACGTCGTATTTAAAGTAGCCCTTTATACTGTTATATTTTTTTCGAAACGTAGTTCCTTGGGTTAAAATGGTTAGTCAATAATTTTTGGTGTACCCTATAGGGATTTCAGGAAATAGTGAGTACAAATGAGAATAGATAACCTCTATTTACTTATAAATGTTTAAAATGAGAATTAATTTCGTATCGAAAAATTGTAAGGCTTTCCATTACATTTTTTGTATCGTTCCAAATGTTGGCGAAATCCATGAGAAATTCATATTTAATGTTAATCATTTTAACAGGTCTTAGGGATAGGTCGCAATATTTATTATAATTTTTATTGGTAATTGTTCCTGGCAGTTTAAGCTTTGGAGCCTCCAAAGCACAGTATTAAGGGTTATTGTCAGTCGCTTGGCCCAAGGGGTAAAGTTTTGTGGTAGAACCTGTGGTAGGCTTTCACATGTATACAAATTTACCGTAGAAACGTTTTGAAGGGGCCTAGCGATTAAAGTGCTGGAGGAAAATAGGTACTTGAAAGTTTTAAGGAATCTAACGACCTTATTTAACTGATTGGTGTAAAACGCTGACGTCAATTTCTTTGGCCACGTAGGCAGCCGTTGCTTCACATATTCTGCTGCCATTAAGGACGTACTATGCATTTCCGCGTGAAGGTGCTAAACTACCGAGCAAATTAATAGGTTCCTTATCGTTAACATGTAAAAAGGTTTAACTTAGCTAAGATCAAAAGGGAGGTCCCCTGGAACATATATAGAGGCATTAAAGTTTTTTAAAGTTTTTTTTTTCTCTCCAAGATCTTAAGGATTAGGGTTTTAAAGGGTATTTTCTCATTAGGATAGTTTAAAGAAGGTTTCGGGTAATTCTAGTGGCGTTTTCTCTGGGATACAAATGCTACGGCGAATAACCTCCTATTTAAGTTTGGTCTTAACCGTGCTTTGGATCATGTTCCACATATTAAGAGTCCAGTAGTCAAAAAACTCGCGGAAATTTTAAAACGCGCGGGTACCGCAGCCGTAATAGTTACCGAAGTACATATTGATAATATATTATCTAACGGTATAAATTAGGTGGGCTTTAGTCGAGGTCTTGTCAACATCTATAATAAAAAGTTATTTTTTATAGTCGTTTACAAAAACTGTTCCAAAGGCTTTAACTCTCTTTATATATTTTTGACTGGGTATCATCTTAGATTTTTGACTTGTATAGGACTTTATAGCGTAGCATGGAGTGAATTTGGCGATTTGAAAGCKTAAGGACTTGATGTTTTAACGTGAAGTCGCGTGGAAACTTGTCGATTTAGCATAAATTCTCGTAACGTCGCTTTTTCGGCGCAACTTAGTGTTTTAGTTCAGAATAACAATTCTGGTAATTTAATTTGCGTAGGGAAAGTAAAAAAAAGAAAATCAAGGGAAAATTTTCGGTGTAAAAGGTAAGATCGAGTGTCATTTGTTGTTATACGTAGAGGTCGAAGGTTATTTGTTATTCTAACTATGGGATTTAGTTGTTTTTCTTATATTAGTAGCACCCGTAGTAGTACCAACTTAGCCGTTTGCCAACTTGTCGAATTAAAACTTTCATCGGTTAATTCTAACGCTCTTTAAAAAGGATTTTCGGTAAAGATTTCTTAGTGTTTTTGATAACAATACCGTTGCTACCTCTAAGCTACCGTAAAAACCGACCCTGCCTAGAAGTCTTTTCTACTTACTATTGTAAAAACCGACGTAGTAATAAAAGCTCTTCGTAAAAATCTTTTCTCTACCTTGGCCTTTTATAAAGCGTAACTGAAAAGTAACTTCTTCTTTTACTAAGCTTATGTATACTTAACCTAATAAGCATCAATCAGTATTGGTAAGGCTTTAGACGTTACAAAGTTGTCGATTCGATTGGGCGAAGTAACAGTAGTATTATGTGATTAAGTGGTGGATGTATTATTTTAGGTTTAGCAAACCGCTGACCGGTCTGAATAGTAATTTTTATGGTCAATTGCTTCGATGGTGCCCTAGGGTGAAGTTTGGCATGCTGTAATCGACTGAACCCCAATACGATAAGCCGATACAAAAGAATACACTCAACTTGCGGTCAGTAAAGTTGACCTACTGCACTGCAAATACTACTATTCCAACAAATAAAAAAAAAAATTCGCGAACGATTTTATGTTTTCATGTTTAAAAGGCTTTATTTACGAAAGTAAATGGTATAATTAGAGAATACGTGGTAAAATTCGCTATTTTAAAAGAAATTATTAACGATACATTAAATGATATATTATTACCTTTGAATATACCCGCAGATTACAAAAAATAGGTCGTTCGTATTTAATTTATCAACGGATGACTTAATAACCTCTGTATATGTTACAGCGGTACTAACGTTATTATTAGAAACTTTTTACACAATTCGAATAATAGTAACGACGTAACCGTTTATAATAATTAAAACGACGTTATTATAATTGGTATATGTGCCTTTCGAGGTGCCGCCTAGGTTAACTATTTGGAACCTTTCTGTCGTAAAGAATTTAGGTTATATTTACAATACGACGAGAACGGTTATTATATTCGTATCTACTCATTAAACTCGACATAACACTCAAACGGCTTTAACGCTAAAGCTATTATAAAAATCCACTTTATTTAGGCCGAAGATTTCATCAACTTTCAGGAGGAAAAAGCGTATCTTTTATATATAGTCTTGTATAAAAGTTAACAGCACTTTAATTCGACTCGATAACTTTGTTTTAACTTTTAAATAGCTTCCCGTTTATCATAAATTTACTTTACAATGTGATTTATTTAACTTAATTTATAGTAAATATAAGTTGTTAATATTATAACGTTGTGAGTAAATAGATTATTAATTGATCAAAGTTACTATGTATCCCTATTCCACCCCAACGATTCGGTAAAACCACGTATTACATACTCGACTCTTCCCTACGACTTATTGTTTCATAAAAATTTTAAATACCGACTTAAAGAAATACTATTACTAGATATAACCTTATATTATCCTGTATTTAAAATATAAATTTATTTTAAATCAACTTTCAATAAAATATTAATAAGTTATTTACAACGTTTTGACGTATATATGACTTTTTAAACGAATAGGTACCCATCGCGTTTGAAAACGGGGGTTTTTGTCGATATGAAGAACGTTTAAAGGAGTCGTCACCTTTATATTTCATTTTTTATTTTACGAAAAGCCCGTTGAAATCGAACCGTTATCACGCGGTTTGCCGCCGTTTCCCTCGAAAAAAAAAATTCACCCCAAAATTGCTTTTTTCCGTTGACAATGAATTCCCCGAAGTTTTTAAGGAATTCGCCACTTTATTCGATAAAGCTCTCGATGATAAACTATCTCCTTGCCGTTCTGTAGCAAATCACGAAATCGTCTTTCGTACCAATAACTAAGGCTAATTCTTGAAGGTTTCATAAGGTATGTTATACGGTATATCATATAAAAAGCTCTTAATATTATAAAAGACGTCAATCAAACTACTAGATTAGGATTATATCCGAAATAAATAAATCCTTAACGGGTATCCCGTGATTTTAGTTAAATAAACCGCAGGTAATTTACGTTTTTATATCGATTACCCGTTTTCATTTATTAAAAATCATTTACAAATATTTCTAAAGTTAAGTAATTTATTAAGTTGGATGTTAAAGTCACCCTTTATTAGTTTCGTATAAAGGACAAAAAAAAACCCGAGTTTCATATATATTTAGGACTTTTCGAATACCTTCTCTCTCCTTTCGGCATTTTTAATGTATTAGAGACCTCTCAACGGTATAGTAAGGATTCAGTACGTTTTTTCTCGATATTTTTTACTTTAAACATTTCGACAATGTTTTCATTCATTTGAACAGTATCCTCAATGATTATAACGATAAAATTTAATAAGTTATTAACGTTTTAAACACCGCGAAACTTAATGTTAATATGTATAAATACAAATCCAACGTTTGAAAAAATACCTAGTATTTGTTATCAAGGTTAACGTCGACGTTTGTATAAACCCGGAGAAACTACGCATTATCCGGAAATATATAGCTTTCACGTTAATCCTAAATATATGGGTTTTTTAATTCGTTAATCTTTACCGGTATTTTATCAGCGATTATTTAATGATTATTAGGCCGTTATTTTAGCTAACCCGTAAAGACACATCTTTTCGTTAAAAATAGAGGGAAAAGTCGCTTTTGAACGACTTAAATTTAACTTCCTTTTCGAATCTATATTCGTTTGATTAAACCCCGACAATAATAACTTTTGAAAAGCTGACTAATTAGGTTGAGCCTTTGGCGACTACTTTTTTTAACGCGAAGACCGCGGTAACCGACGCCTAGTAACATATTACTCTCATTGTTTATCGCTCGCCAAACATAATTACGAAATTTACGATAAAAATTAACTCGGAATTATAAATTGTTTAAAAAGATAGAATGTGGAGTTCCATATTATGATACGCTCTTTTACGATTCTAATAGACTATAAAAACCTAAAATACTTTATAAACATACGATTGATTTTTAAAAGACATATTCGTTAGTTGAAACTCCTTTTCCAAAAAATTTTTCGATCAGTTTTCAATAAGGTAGTAAATTACATATAATCTAATTTTTTGTAGGCCTTGCCTATCAATAGGTTTTCAGACGTTGCAACGTTGTCGATTTGATTGGTCGAAATAACAAGTATTGCATGTTCAAGTGGTAAATGTATTGTTTTTGGTTTAGCAGACCGCTAGCCGGACTGCGTAGTAGTTTCTATAGATAATTGCTTGGCTCGTGCCCTAATATGAAGTGGGCGTATACTATACTTGCTTTACAGCCAATACAATAGGCCTGCACAAAACAATACACTTAACTTGCAGTTTAGTATAGTTAAATTTACTGTAAGTAAAGTTGACTTATTGTATTGCAAATACTACTATTTTAATACTGGCGGCTTTTTAGTACATACGCATACGCTAGTATGGTTAACCAATCTTTTCCGGTAAGAACTAAACCGTAACCTTGTTAATTAGCTAAACCCCTGTTAATTTCAATTAACTTCCGCAACGAATTGCACCTATTTGTACTCGAATTAATCCTTATTATCATTAATTGCCCTATAACTCTAATGCATGACTTTATCGACTTTTATAAAAAGTTTATCCGCCACAAGCCTATTCAAGCCTTTACTTTAGCTGTGCCAGTCAAACATGTCGCTATCGTTAATCCTCTGGTAGTGTTTCATTTTACCAATACATCTCTAACCACTGTTATATAATTCGACTTTATTTGGAGGCCTGTTAACGTAGCCCTCGATACATATAGTCAGCCTATTACTATCCATAAACCTTTTAAGGGAACTTTTTAATGATGAATTTGTTATAGAATTAACAAGATTATCTTTCCATTCCTTCGTAAGTTTCGCGAAAAGCCATTACGTCGATTATAAGGCGTTTTTCGCTAGTGGTTTCGAGCTTTGAAAGTCATTTAAACAAGCGTCTCGAGTAGGTACAAATTACCACCAGGATAAAAGAAATCTTTAGTTACCTAATAATAACATTAAGGGTTTCTCATATTACTATACCTTTATTAAAACCTATCATTATACCGTAAATCTTTAAAGCTAGTACGCTTCGTATAATCCTCTTATATTTGACGAAAGCCTAGTAAATTAGGCTGCCGATAATACTAAATTGGTCGTCTCACCTATCCTTACTAACAAAGGTTATCAAAAAGCCGATCTATAAAAACAAGTCGGTGTTATTTGTAAAAGACTAATTTGTATAGATTATTAGTTTAGGTTTTAACAGGTCAATTAAAACTATATTAATCTCTCGGTTCTGGTTTTATATTTACCACTTCATTTTTGTATTTTACCGGTTAAAGTCGTTACCTATCAATTTTTTTCTTACGCCACGATAAAAAAAAGTTGTAAAAAGCTTTCGGTTAAATTGAAGCAAGAATATAGCTGTCATGGGCATATTGTTTTAGGAACCGTTAAGCTTTAGCTACGTTAATCTCATCGATTATAGTCAAATTATTACTTTAATACTTTTAACGAAAGCTAAAGCCGGCGTTAACACCAAGTATCCGGATTAACAATTTATTAAAGTCAAGTCAACTACCCTCCACCAACGTTATAACCAGCTTACAATTTTGAAACTTAAAGTCTTTAATCGTCTGTTATTCCGCTATTATAAAGCAAGCCATTCTAACGAAAAAGGTATCGTTAATCTATATACCTATTAGGTCAAAGTCCTTCTTTGACTTTACCAGTAAATACGGGTCACATATTAAAGATTTTATACTTCACCATGAGTTAAAATACGATTAATAGGTTAAAAACTAGGAAACACATGTTTTGAATAGTCCGTATAAAGGTTTAATATATATTATTACTGTTTCTGAAGGGTAAATAAGCTATAGTTCCTATGACAATTCTAATAATATAATTCTTTGTAAATCCATTGTTAATTACATATAGATTGACGTTATATTTCATCCATCAAGCGTAAACTTACCTTTATTCTTAGTTAGCAAATTTGTTACTAGTGCAACTATCCAGTGTTAGTTAATTTTCAAAATCGTTAAAGATTACATAAAGATCCAGTCTTTGCGTTTGGCGCCGTAATTTCAAACGATTAAACGTAACTTTTCGTACAGCTGCCCTGTAATCTTACCTTTCACCTCGTAAATAATCCTCGACTTAAAAATAGTAAAATTTGGACCTTAAAAGTTAAAATAGGCCTTCGACACGAATTATATAACCTTTTAAATTGATATGCCGTTAATCTCGACCTTATCGTTTTCTTTAAAAAGTTTACCGAAGGTTTTAATAATACCTTGTACTTGGAGTTTTAATACCAAGTATTTGTTATCCTTTTCTTTTTTACTTACCCAAATAGCATTATAAATAAGGTCTGGTGTGTATTCCTCCTCTTTAATATTCTTTTTTTTGGAGGTTGTCCATGCCACCAGCGTTTCATAGGCTTATTGATAACAAGTACAAAGAGCTTATATCAACTCGATTTTCTAACTTAAAGTTCATTATTGTGAATGGCTCTAATAAAAGTTTTAACCTAGGTAATACGAAATATATAAGACCGTTCACAGTTTTAATAACTACTTCAAAACTGGTGATACTTAAGGTCTTATATAAACCCTTTTATTTGCCCGACCCTTACTACACAAGGAATTTACTTTATAATGGCAAAATAAATACTTTAATTGTGATAAAACCGTTTCTGACGTTAAAGATATCATTAACCTGGTGGCGTGCTGATTCCTTCCGCAGTTATTTTAGTGCTTTGATATAAGATTTAGCTTGCTTTTGGATACTTAATCATAGTAGAAATTCACTCGTTAGGCTTAGGCACGTTTTAAAGACCAGTAATGTTAACATTAGGCCGTTAGGGCCTAAAATATAGTTTAGGCCCTTTACCGCTATTTAAAGGCGTGCCTCCAAATCTGTAAAAATTCCAATTTTTAGCGTAAAATATTATACGCTAGGCAAATTAGTACGTATATTTTTTTAGCCTTTTTAATATTATAATAGGCCTTCATAGGCACCTATTTTCACTCGATACCCATTATTTCAACACATTTCTAAAACTCTGCCGTCGAAAAATTAGTATCGGCATCGTAAACAACGACGTCAGCTAGGTATAGGTACGTATTAATCCACAACATCCTTATCTTTTCCCACGTATCCTTTGCTGAAGGGGACTTTATAAACTTAGCCTTGTAAAAAAAGGTTGAAAATTTAACAACGTGAAAAACAGGCTTATTATCCAGGTGAAACATATTAATAAAAACCATATAGTTAAAGTCCTCATGATATTTTAATATAAACATAAATGTTTGGGGGGTTGGGTATATTTTCAACAGTGGTAGTAAATTTTTTTAATAGCTTTCAGGGCAAATAATTCTATATATTCATAATTTACGGATTTTAAAACTTTATATAGCCTGTTAATGGCAAAATAGTTAAATCGCCAGTATAGTTAGCGTATTCTCGGCTTCGTCAGGTTTAACACCACTAACTTTAGGCCTTTAAAATAAAACTATAGGTACTCCTATTTAAAGGCGAGGGGAAACCTTTATTTATTCTTAACCAACTCGTTGACGTTAAAGTTAACGTTAAAGTTAACGCTGAGGGTCTTTATATCCTCCAAGTAAAAGAAAAACAAGGTTAGGAACTTAAGGATATAAAACGTAATCGATTCAATAATAATTTAAACTACCGTTATCCCTAGTAACCATAACTTTTCGCCTAAACCGAAACTAACTTTAGCCTTACCAATATCGTAACTATTAATTTTAGTAGCTGTAATATTTTTCCTCCGTAATATCACGTATTACAAATAGCCTCCTATTAAGTACCTTACTACCCTTATATCTCTCATAATACCTTAAAACGTGTAATCCTCGTAATAATCGATAAAATCAAAGGTATATAAAGGGTCAAGAGCTTGATTAGGGTAAAGGTAAAGGTTTTTACCACCTAAACGGTATAAAAAGGCGTGGTCACTAATCATTAGACTGCATTAGAAACTATATTTTTATATTACTTAATCTAATTTGGGGTATTATTACCGTTGATTAACTTGTCGCCCTCGAAATCTACATGTTGATCCAAGTAATCATATTCAAAAGTTATAAGATACTGGATAAAATCTATCACCTTTTGGTAATTTCGCACGACTAGAGCGTAACGAGTTAACCAATAACCAAATTTGCCACAGATCCAATATCTTTTACCATTATCACGACTATACTCCTTATAGTTAATAGGTTCGCTCAAATCTTGACCTTATTAATGCTAACGTGACTATTACCTTTAGTATAATGTCGATGGGCTAGACCTTAGGCATTAAGGGCACCCATAACCGTACTTACGGTCGATATAATTAATTACTATAAGGTTTTCTTTATCAACATTAAGAAAGTTGTTGGCTTAAGTGTATATAACGAGAAAATTCAGTATATGCGCTATCATAATTACAAACGAAAAGTATAATTAACAAAAAAAGCCTTAGCAAATAGCATCTAGGTATTATAAGACGTATTAAAACTCGTTAACGTCCGAAATTGCTACCCATATTTGTTCGCAAAGTTTAGCTTCACTAACTTAGGCTTTCTCCATTACTTACTAATATAACATTAAATTGTTAAACATTGAATTTAGCATATATATCGGTATTTCTTTTTTTTTTCTTTGTTAGTATCGTTGTTTACCTTATAGTAGCCTAGTTTTTATGGTATTAGACAAGGTGGACGTCGTATTCGAAATAGCTTTTTATGCTATCATAAACTTTACAAGATGTAGTTGCTTGGGTTAAGAAGGTTGAGTAATAATTTCTGGCGCACCTTATAATGATTCCGGGAAACAGTAAGTAAAAACTAATCAAGAAAACCTCTTTTTACTTCCAAATATTTAAAAAAGGAATTATATTTGTATTGAAGAGGTTATAAAGCATCCTGTTATACTTCTTTATATCGTTTGAAATCTTGGCGAAGTCCGTAAAGAATTTGTAATTAATATGAACTATTTCAATAGGTTTTAGGGATAGGTTGCAATAATTATCCCAGTCTTTATTAACTTTCAACACCAATTTAAGCTTTCAAATCTCAGAACTACGGTATTAAGGGTAATTACCAGTCGACTAACTCGAGGGGTAAAATCCTGTAGTAAAACCTATAGTAGACTTTCGCATATAGACAAACCTGCTGTAGAAAGGCTCTTAAGGCACTTAGCGATTAAAGAGCTAGAGGGGAATAGGGGTTTGAAGGTTTTAAGGGATTTAACAATCTTACTTAATTAACTAGTATAAAACTCTAACGTTAATACCTTTAACCGCGTTAGCGGCTGCTACTTCACATGCCTTATCGCCGCTCAAATAGTACTCTACGCTTCTGCATAAAGTTATTGAGTTGTTAAGTAGGTTAATAGGTTTCTTATTGTCAACGCGTAAATAGGATTGACTTATCTAAGGGTAAAGAGGAGTTCACAAGGATCGTGTATAAGGGAATTAAGGTTTCTCAACACGTTTTCCTTTAGGGAGTAGGTCTTAAAGGATTTTTTTAAGTTAGTCTAGGTTGAAAAGCGTTTATGCCAGCTTTATAACACCATATACTTAAACGTAAATCTTTTGTTCCTTAAATTCTGACTTAAGTATCAACTTAAACCCTTTTTTAATTACTCTTTACATATTAATAGTCCAATAGTCAAAAATATCGCAATATTTACGAAAGGCACGGTTAGAGTCTTAACCGTTATTGTGTTTAACGATATAGTATCTAAAGAAGTTGGTAAAGTGCCTTTCTATTAAGTTTTTATTAATATCTTATGCTAAAAGATCTTCGTCGTAATATTTGGTATAAGTAATTCTAAAGGCTTTAATTACTTCTTCCTAACAGGGTCGATAATAGCTCTAAAGTAAGTGCTAATGGTAGTCATCTTAAGGTTTTGGCCTGTGTAGGACTTGGTGGGCGTGTGACTTGATGTTGGATCGTGTAACGTAGCTTTTTCAACGCGTTTTTTTTTTTCCAAAAAGGATCCGTAAAGATTTCTTGGTATTTTTAAGTAACAATACCGTCGCTTACTTCCAGATTGCCGTTGTGGATCGAGGTAACCCAAAAGTATTCTCTGTTTTTCTGCTATTGTGGACTGGCGCAATACTAATAGAGGCTCTTCACAAGAATCTTTCCTCTACCCTAGCCACCGTTGTGGCCGTATAGCATAACCGGAAAGTAGCTTCTTCTTCTACTTAGATTATCTGTGATTAACTTAATAAGCACTGATCAGTGTTGGTAGGTCTTGCCTATCAATAGGTCTTTAGACAATTCAACATATTATATTCGATTGGTCGAAGTAAAAGTAGTATTGCGTGGTGAAGTAGTGGATGTATTATTCTAGATTTAGCAGACCGCTAGCCGGTTTGCGCAGTAATTTGTATGAACAATTGCTCGGCCCGTGCTCTAGTATGAAGTGGGCGAATACTGTACATGCTTTGTAGCCAACACAGTAGGCCCATAAAAAACAATACACTCAACTTACAGTTTAATATAGTTAACTTTACTGAAAGTAAAGTTGACCTACTACAATGACAATACTGCTATTCCACCACTAATATATTATTAAGGCGCAAATATGATATTTTAAAATGCTTTTTCGACCTAGATTTTTTAAGCCAAAAATTCGAATTATTACGCCTTGAATTGGTTGTTCCTGAGCCTCTTTCGCGTATATATATTTTCCGGTTAACCGTTATCGGTGAATTCATTTCAAAAGGTTGCGAACTTCCTACTAATATTAATTTTTAAAGGTATTAGAACGCTGTTCCTATATATAATATTATATAACCCTGACTTATTTATATAATATGTATAGGTAATCGATATTTTTTGCCAATATTTATACTGATAACGACGAGGTATTAAAGATTTCAATTTCGAAATATTTCGTAAACAATGATAGGGTTTTACGGTTTCGCGACTGTATTTGGGTACCTATTTACTAACCTCTTATTACTACATTAATTTAAGTTACCCATGATTTACTTTTTATCAATCACCCGGAACGCGACGTTATTATTACCTTCCTTTTTCAAACTTACTTTTAACCCGGCTTATATCGCGTAATCCGCTGTTTTTACTGAAACTACAATGTTCATGGGCGTATAAACTATTAGAAATACCGCCGAAATGGAATTTTTAAACCCCTTCCGACTTCTAAACAACTTTAAAACGATATATTCATCGATTTTATAATTAACCCGCCTTAAAAACGTTCTAGAAACCTACTTTACTTTATATGTATTACGAACCGTTTAAATAAAGTCCGTATACTAGAGGCTATGACTATTATAAATATCGAAACTTACGTAAAACGATTTTTAAACTTCTATCAGCGATTTTACGGATTTTTTTATACGATTGTTAACAATAAAAGATCGAATTAAACTTATGGATTTTGAAAACGCCTTTATAACTGAAATGGTGTAAAATAACGTTTAAACACTATATTTTACTCTGAATCCGACGGTATAACCAAATATACCAATTAAAAGATTTTAACATATTTTCTATAGACTATAGCTATTATATCGACTTTATATAACCGGTATAACTTTTCATTGTCCCGATTACAATACCGCACATACAAGCCGGCGATTTCGTTTAAAGTATCCACAAGGTTACAAAATTTGTATAAATCGTAATAATAAATACGGCTAATAAACGACGTTCCCCTTCAAAATGTTTTCGAATTAGTAACGACGTTAAACTTCTTTATGAAAACTATAAACTGAACGAATTATCCAAAGAATTAGGTAAACTTCATGATAAGTACCGTATGACATGTATATTCGACTTTTATATTATTGAATCAACTGTTCCGGAAGGGAAATACCTTCGATTTTACATAAATCAACTTATTTAAACCCTGTCAGACTCGCTTTCAAGCCAATAAACCTACGAATTTCAACCGTAAGTCATTAATATCATTAGCAACGACGATAAAATGGAACCAAAATACCACGTTCAAAATATTCTACAAATTCACAATAAACCTTTAACCGGCTATACCCAACTTCATTGCCTACCATAACGACAGGTTTTAATTAAGTAAATAGGTTACGTATATTTAATGTAAAAGCCGATTTGAATCTTTTTCAACACCGCAATACTCTATGTTTTTTAATTACGTTCTAAATCGGCTAAATATAATAACGGGCTTTCACGCCTAATCCGTAAATGAATTTAACGTTTTAAATTTTATGTTATGAAGCGAAACGATGCAAAAGCCGTTACTTTACGGGTACCAACTATAAAAGCGACGAAATATTAACGAAAACCAAGTTATGGTAAACTACTAGAATATATCCTTAAAGTTTTCTTCTTTATTTTTACCTAAAAGGCTTTTATTTATTTCGATTAATTTATCGAATTTTATGTCAATACAGCCTCAGTTCCGTTAATACGTTTGAATACCTGGATAAGCTATTCAATCGCCTTGTATTATATTTTCTACGCGTTCGTTTACCCCAATTTCCATGCTTTCTCTTCAATACATAAACTCATTAACAAATCACGCTCCTCGTTTAAAAGTTATACGACTCGTAGGCCGCCGAAACGTTTAGGGGTAACAGGTTTAAAACCCGTACCGCCTCGAGTGTTTACCTTTATTTACGTAACGAGCCAAACTATTATTGCCTTCTTTACGGCAACGACCTACGTTTGTACGTTTTTTCCTCGCTCGTTGAAACTTGTAAAGCGATTCGCAAACACTTTGACTTACCCTGATTTTGAATTTCAAACGCTAAATAGGCTTTAAATAGTTTCTCTATAATCTAGTTTGTATTAGGATTTGAGTTTAAAAGTATATACGAATAACCACAAATACGGCTTATAATACCGACCAAGTGAAAATAACATCTGACGCCAGTATTTAGCCGCTCGTTGGCGACTTTTTCGCGGCTATATAAATATAACTTACCCTCTATCTCCTAATAAAACTTCTGCGGATTGTAAGTTATACGGTATACGTATTCGAAATACGTTTACTCTAGGATCCTATTAGGATATATATTTATAGCCCGTAGAGCTGGAAACGACACTATTGTTAATAAAAACGAATTAGATTCCGAACGAAACCTATTTACGTTTTTAATGATTTTGTTAATTTTTATAGCTAACTCAATTTTTTTGAAGGGGAACCGCGAAAACGAATATAATGACTTGTTTAATTAAAACCTAACGTTAGGTCATACCATAATACTAATGGTAGGTTATTAAAGAAAGACTTTGAATTTTTAAAATGATGGATTTACAGGATTATTGAAAGGGGGAAAGGGCGTTAAAGCGCCTTTTACATAATATAAATCGTTTAGTTTAGAACCTTTTATACGATAATATAATACTTTACTATTTTGCAGCGGTCGTTTTACACCTACCTCTCCGTAGTATCTTTTTTATATAACATAGCTGTGTAAAAAAAAAAAAAAAAAAAAAGAGGGAGGGGTTAGGGTTTTTCAAACGTGTTATCTGCTTTTAAACAGCTACCTTATATTCTCCGTACCAACTGGCTTCGTATTTTGATGGTTAAATTACTTACTCTTATAGTAGGGGTCCTGGATTCGATCCGTAACGTAAATCTGTAATAAAGTAAGATTGAGTGCAGTTTTACTAAAGGGGAGTAAAGAATATATCAAGGGATAATGTTAAAAGCTAGTGCCTGGCTAGTATTTGCCAAGGATTCAACCCTGATAATTGTTTAAGTTCCTATAGTGCTTTGGAGTATCTGGGAAGATGTATAGAAACACGATTTCACACGTTACGTGATCGGGTTACACTATTTTCCCCAGCTCTGTAACAGCTCCCTAACAGGGGTTTCTCTTTTCTCTTCATCGAGGTTTAAATACAGAATCCGACCACCTCGAGCGACAGCTCCGGCCCCAGTCCCTTTAAATATACCTGGTAAATTAACGTTAATTAAGGTAGACTTTAGTGCTTTGAGGAAAGGGATTTAGTGATTTAGAAACAATGTGATGTAGTCGTTTGATGAAACTTAGTGATTCTTGAAGTTTTTACTTAATATAGCAATCCTAACGTATTTGTTAACGTGTCTGATTAACGATTTTATAATGTGGAGGGGAGGGTGGGAGGGTGCTTGTATAAAGGGAAATTTTTTATGTGAAAGGTAAAGTTGAAGGTTGTTTGTTATTGAAGTTGGTATTTGTTGAAAAGGTCTTAAATTTAGCGATTTGTAGTAATGGTAGTAGAAACTTAGCTGTTTGCTAATTGTAGAGAAATTGGTAATTGGGTGGTCTTATTTTTTTTATCATTTGAGACTTTGAATGGTTATTCTCAACGTTTTTCAAGAAGGGTTTCATTAAAAGATATCATTTCTGATACTTTTGTGGGCAGAACCCACATTTATTGGTGCTTTTATCAGACGTGTATACGATTTATTAATATCGCTTCAAAATACAACTTCATGATTCGAAAATCTATTTATTGAACTTATAAATAGATTATTAACGTTTTTATCACTTGTTTCAACGAGCTCAATTATACCTAATAACGCTCTTCAACTTTATATATCGCATTGTATGCGATCGATAATATTGCGAATAAGGGCACAAACCTTGAATCGGAAAGGTTTCCCTTACCGTAAGGCGAATAAACACCAAAAACTCCTATACGCTCTCACCAACCGCTTTAAACTACTTTATGACGGTTATATACCCTATAAACGTACCGGTCTATTGTATTATATCGTCTCTCTCTCCTTAGGCTGTATTAGGAACCCTAACCTTACCTATATAAAAATCATATAAGTTTTTGTATCATATTGCTATAGGGAATCAATTTTTTTAACATTATAAAGAACTTTGCCGCCTAAGCGAAAATTATAAAGCGCTGCTCATAACCGCTTAAAATACCATCCTTTTCAACGTACCGCCCTTTAAAAAGAGGCAGAAAAAACAGATTTACGAATTCTTGCTATGGGTCCTAAAAGGCTCTATATATAAGATCGAAGGTTATTTCTTTCCATATTAATTTATTAAACATATATAATCAAATTCATACGATATTGATTCAGTAGGAAAAAACCCTGATAGAGCCTATAATTCGATATACCGATATTATGATAAAAATGAATTATTATTTTTCAAAAAACGATATCAACTCTTCTCTACCTATTGAAGAAACCTTCGTTACGTGGAATTAATTTTAATATATTTATGCGATTAAAAGGGTCTTACGTATAATTCATATGTATCTAAAAAAAAAAAAAAAAAAAAAAAAACACGATAGAAATTTCAAGATTGATAAAGGAAAAATCGATATTAAGACTAAAATTACACCGATTAATACTTAGCCTTCGACAAACGAACATAATGTTTACACGAGTTTAACGATCTGGATCATATAGTTTTCAAAACTTGTTAAATCCTTATATTTATTAAATAATAAAGAATAAACAAGGACGATAAATTAACAATAAATGGTACAATTTCAAAATAAAGATTCTTTTCAATAATATAGAAACTCGTATGACATAAACTTAATATAGTATACTGATTAAGCGGCTCCGGCGATAAATTACGCTCCAAAACCGTATAAATTAACAGATCAATACATTAATTATCATATCTTTTCCCCTTTAACATACGCAAACAACTCAACGACCTCAAAATGGATAGGAAGAAAGTATTTTCGACTTTTAAAACGCCGTTTGAAACGGATCAAAGCCCTCGGACGAACCCGTTATAATACAAAAGTAATGATAAAAATCCTAAATAAAAATGTTATTGTAATTACCTTTACTATGGAAAATATTCATCTGGAGGAAAAGGGCCGGAAAGCCGAGTTTTATTACAATGGTATCTGTTGGAATAGCAGTTAATTGATTTTACTGACTGAAAATTGACTGTAATTTATAGGATTGACTGCATTGACTGCAAATCAAGTCCAATAGGTACCCACCATGAGTTAAGATATGGGCTAAGCAATTAACAATACAAATTAGTGTGAAAATTAGCTAGCGGTTTTATAATATATAAAACTAATATATTTCGACTTTCAATATAATATACTAGTTACTTTAACCACAATTTGAATTGACGACACTACAATAATAGAAACCTACTAATTATATATATATATATTACTATCACCGGGAAGTGCCCACTATGTAGCTAGTATAGTGCGGCCCTCGCTAATGTTAAAGATATATATGCTTGCAGGAAAACTCGAATCTTGAATATTCTTACCCTATAACAACCATCCTATTAGGGAATTACTGTTTCCAAGTTATGTCGTACAAACTGTTAAACAAATTATTATGAACAAAACCTTTGTTTTTAACTAAATAATTATATAAAATTGAAAACCTAATTTTATACACCTGAAGCTAATTTTCGAGTAATATGCTATATGAATATGTTAAATGCCGATAGGGTTTTATGATGAACTGTATTGGTTCTTCCAATGTATTACAAATTTAATACAAACTACAAATATAAACCATATTTGTATAAGTTAGTCCACGTGTCACGTAAAAGATGATAGATGCCACAAGGTGTTTCGGAAAAGGATTTCGACCCAATATATCTGTGAAGAAAAGTATATCATTCTATATTTACAAGCTTTATTTATAAAAAGGCAATATAAATAAAAAAATTTACTAGAAATCAAACCTTAAGCTAGCTTTTCAATTAAGGCCCTTAGGTATCCTATAATTTAGAGATCCATTACATTATACGGGCGTAAAATCTGTAGCTTTGGCCGGGCCGTATTGTGTAGCTATCCCAGTCTCCGTTAGATGCCTACTTATATAGAAGATCTGATGACCCTGAGAGAGTGAAGGGCTTATAAAATATATATATCTTAGTTGAGAGCCCGTAACGGTGAGAGAGATATACTTTACAACTTATTCGGTGAGTAAAACTTTTACTACAGGCCGTAAAGCTAAAAAGTGTAAAAGAATATAAAATAGGGTATACCACTGAATGAGTGGTGTGTCGAGAGAATTCTTTTATCGATAGTTGAGTATTGAAAGTATAGTCTGAGGCGAAAGTTTTGATAACCGGGCGGGGCATTGGTGTAGTTGGAGATGACTTAAAAATAAATAAATAGATAGATAAACAGAGCCATTAAGTAAGAGCCTTTATAATAAATATCTTTGAGGTCTTTAGACGTGAAAGTAATCAGAGGTTTGGTTGTACCGTAATTTAAGTCTAAAGGACCACGCTGGCACAAGTAATGAGGAACAGAATCGTTGGTTGTGAGGGTTATTTTTAGATGCATTGCTGCGCGGGTGGTGCGCCGTGCCGATAAAGATCTTCATAGCAAAAAAGGAGTTGCCGGAAAATATTCAAGTAGTGATAAAGTCGATTAGTGATATTGTGGTGGAATAGGGTATATGTGAAGTAATAGTATTGAGAATAACTGAAATTAAAAAAAATTCTCGGAAGTGAGCACTGTTAAGGTTTACAGTATAGGATCCCTACATTCCTTAACAAAGTGTTCCGTACACCCATTCCAAGAAAGTTTTAATAGGGTCGAAGATAAAAAGCTTACTAATACCAATCAGTATTTATTAAGTTAGTGTAATGATCACACTAAATACTCGTAAGTATATAGAAGGTGTAAGTGGGTTTATGTTATCAAGAAGGTAGTAGAGGTACTGAGTGAACAATATCGCAACCGTGTAAGTAATGATCAAAAGCCGTGAGGGTATTCAGAATATACTGAGACTGAATACTTGGATTGACAACTGAAGAGCTATGAAGGAAATGCTATCTATTGTGGTGATGATCGTGTCCTTTTATATCCATGCCTTCATACCGTCATCAGTACTAGATAGCTTAGATAGCAAGATATTCAACATATCCTATGCGTCCGTGAGTTAACCCTAACCCTGGGTTGCTGATATAAGAGATGCTTCCCGCTTGATGTGTTAGATATTAGGCTCTTAATAGCGCAGCCGACCGCTGGCTTGTTTCATGACCTGCAGTTGGTCCTTGGGTTATAACAGTTAGGTATAAATAATCTGGGTAAAAGGATGAGCTACTTTCCGGTTGTTACGTTTTCTTAAAGTAAGGTAAAGAAAAGATTTTTGCGAAAGGCTTCTTTCATTACATCCGATGCTTATAGGTTGAAAAAAGGAAGACTTTAAAATGTATTGCTATTCACAGGTACTTAAAAGTGGCGACGGTATCGCCAGTATTATCGAAAACACCAAAAAACGTTTATTGGATAAATTTTCACAGAAACGCCTGAAAATATTGAAGATGGTCGAATTGTTCAGTTGACAAATGGTTAAGTTAGTACTATTGCAAGTACTACTATTACAAGATTCAAATCGAAAGAAAAAAACTAAGTCTTACAACTTTTACTTACATAATAAGATTAACGGAAAATAACCTATAACCTATCATTTTATACCACTTCTTTTCACCTCTACACCTTTTAACCTTAATTACTATAGATTTATAAAACCATAAGTTCGATGTTGTCAAATACCCCAGCAGGAAAAATGCAGTTGAAACCCTTGGTTTTTCATTCGGTAGGCACTTTAACAACGACCTTCAGTTTACGTATATCGACGAAAACTTTACCCACAAGCATTTAACAAACTTAATCAGCTATTACATTATCACCTTGGAACCTACTGAAACCATATAAGGTTCAAAGGCACTTAAGAACTTTGAAAAGTGGTTTAGAAACTAGATTTTTCCGATATAGAAAACGATAAACAAATAGGTTAAGATTAGGCTAAAAATTCAATGATCTAACCGACGCATTGAACTACCTATAAGGAAATGGTAATAGGGTAATCTGATAAAGCTATTATACAAATGAGCCACCAAAGATAACTCTAAGTAGGTATATATAGATAAGGGCAAAGATATCGTTAACGACAGTATTTTAACGTCCTTATTCGCGTTTATAAAGTTCTACCCAAATATAAACAAGTTTTTTAATTTATTTTGCCTAAGATCGTCAACGGGTTAGTATTGTTGGCTAAAAAAAAACACCTATGTATAACAAACCATGAAGTCTATAAACAACCTAAAATGAACTAATTAATGAAGCAAAAACCTCGAGGAACTTTTTAGCACCATCAAAATTATTGTTAGGTTCCTCATGGTATTCTTTCACCCCCCCAACACGTCTAATCCCAGTCAATCAATCAAAAAAGAAGCGTTTTTACGCGCGAGATTATTATAAACATAAGCATTAGCTTTTTCCCTCAAAATTTTATCAAAGGTTATTATCCTACCTACTAATACCAATACCTTTCCCAATACCTTTCGAGAGATTTAAAGGGTCCTTACGACCAATACATTACTTTTACCCCCCGAAATGTCTTGATGTTGGAGACGGATTACGCGGTAATCTCAATCTTTATTAAGACTTAGGAATGAAAAATAAAGTATAAAGTTAAGTCGTATAACTTCATTAACGTCAAGTTACATCTGTTCTTGAACATTTGTCATCAAATGAAGATAAAACTACCAGGTTTTCATTTGTTGTTTCTTAATATCTTTATCACCTAAACTTAAATATACTCATTTTGGTGTTTAAAGAATTGTTTTAATTTCTGAATATTTACGATAATCTTAGAAATCACTTTATACACGAGATTAACCTCGTTTAATACCAAATGAACTGGAATATCATTAAGTAGTCCTACATGTTGCATCATAGAAAAGAGTCGAAAAGCAAGATAAACCACCTTAATCAGATGTTTGATAAGATAATTTCACCAATAAGTAATTAAGAATGTGGGATTTAGTGAATGTACACTACGACAACAAGTCTGCAAAGCTGTTATGGGTGATAATATGTTCAAATATGTCTTATATTGCTATAACGCTACTTATAAAGATTTCTTTTGAGCTTCTTACGGTCGTTGTTTACGACTATAATAACATAGTACCGGGTTTTATTAATATATACCCGTGAATTTACGAGTTTAACGACGACGATTTTTTTTTTTGCATATATTATATCGATCATAAATGCGGTAAGCCCAGGTAATACAGTTAATATCAATCAAACTAGAAGAATGAACGCCGAGGTATGTAAAGAGAAAGATATTTTTCTTCTTTAAGGTTTTCAACTTAGTTACGTAAATTTGATTAAAACACTAGAATATATTTGATTCGTAGCAAATAAGGTTGCCGGTTAATACGATACATTGTTATCCAACGCAAAATGAGGTAGGTGATATACTATACGAAAATCCCTTCCACTTTAAATTGGAAATACATTGAATACGTTGCAGACTTTGAAAGCATAAAGATAAGAGATAAGAAAAACAAGCTCAACTCTATTAGCTGGCCTAAAGATACTGCTATTGGTTTGGAAGTAATATAATTACTGGGTGATTACGAATTTTTGTATCGCTTAATAGGTAAAGATTCCTATCGTTGTTATAACAATGAAAATCCTAGTCATATAAATTTATTTAGTATTTAAAATCGCTATATAAAGCAAGTCTTTCAAGATATTATGCCCAATACTAAGTCAATATTATACTAAATAAAATGCTACTCGTAGTACGTCGCTTTACGAAGAGATAATAATACTATTACGAAAATTAAATATATAGATACCAGTAGTATTAAAGTTAACTTTAGGCTTGGAAAAGAACTCTTTTTGTTAAGATCGACAATCTTTATTATAATCTTTGGTGTTGAAATATGAGTTAAGTGCAATATAGTCAAGTTAACTATAATTATAGTTAATTGATTGTACAGACTGCTAAATGACTGTAGTTTGTAGTATTTAACTGAATTGACTGCAAGTTAAGTGAAGTAGGTGCCCACTATAGATTAAAGAACGGGCCAAATAATGAGCCATACAAATCAGTATATATACAGGATAGTAGTCTGCCAAATTTAGAAGTAACACATCATCACTTTCAATACAATACACTATTTACTTCGATCACGATTCAAATCAACTACATTGAAATGATAAAGGACTACCAACAGTATTTGTTAATACTTAATCAATAAAAACGCGGAACGACCTATAATCTTTGCCTGAGATTTTAAGCCTTCCGAATCTATAACTACATATACTCATACAGTTATAACGAATAATACACCCCCATCAAAACCCGTCTTGAGTGCTATAAATGGAGCTGATAAAGTATTGAAGACGCTGGATACATAGCGTTTAAAGGCCTAAAACACTGTTAATTTTATTAAAAGCATCAATAATCCACTAAGATTTTTTTTAACCAAGTCGAAAAACTGTATATAGAGTTATAAAACCTTTGAAATTACAAAAAAAAACCTTAAGACCTCGAAAACCATCATAACTAAATTGTAAACTATTATTGCTGTCGCAATTAAAGCCTTATGTAACGAAGCTATTTTAACGTCAAAATGGGCTACATTTATATCTTATTTTTCCGCCGTTTTCATATCATTTACCGATTAACAAGTTTTCATAAATCATTTAGATTAAAGCGACATCAAAATTAGGATCTTATTACCCACTCGGGTTCAACTAATGCCGACGTTATTAAATACAAACGATACAAATTCCCAATACAAATATAAAAATTAAAGGTTACAAAACGCCGAAAATGAATACTTGGTGTAAAATTACTTGGATAAATAAGGGTTAAACAACTATCGTACATTGAAATTTCTTTATAAGTTGTGTTAAAAACTATGTTGTCGTTATTAAGTATAAAACCCTAGTATAAGAAAGAATAACGGCCAAAGCTTAACATAATAGTTTTTCACTTACAATCCCCCCCCCCCCCTTTAAAATTAAAACGAAACCATTTTTATATAAAAGGTTAAACGTTAACTATTTCTTATCATAAAGCCTTAGGTCCTTTATTACATTAAAAGAAGATTTCGTTTACTGAAATATTAATTCGACTTAATCCCAAAAAGAACTTTTTGTAATGACGTATTAGAAGGACCTATATAATAAAAATATATCGAAATTAGTTTACTAACAACTTTTGGACCTAGGTGGGGTAGCAACCTCACCTGTCATTCTTCGGTTTTATATATACCTACTTACCTGTAAACTCAGTGGGTAGAATATAACTTAGTCTCTTTATATTCTTATAATACTGCAATGTACACTACCACAATCAGTTCTAACAACGAATTGCTAACGAAAATCTACAATGAGGCTTACAGGTTCCGAAATATCGTCAATAGGAACTTTGAACTCGTTTATAGCGGAGCGAAATTAATTTTAGTTAATGTAAGTAAAAGATAAACTTGAAATAATTAGGCTCTAGCAACTAGTATACACTGTAACAGAAATGTGAAAGTTTCTTTATATTTTTCAAGGTATTTTTTCAACTTTCATTTTATGAATATCAATTACGATATTACAGTAATACGATTTAGTTTCGATAGCAGTTCAGATTATATAGTATTATTAACCACCCTTTTGATTTGAAAGTTATTTACCGTATCGATCGCCCGCATTAAAGTATTACAAACTGATTTACCAAGGTTTGAAAATCTAATCGCGATCGTAATAGCTTTTTTACCATCTGTTACCGAAATTAATGATATAGATTTCATATATGTCTAAGTCGACGCATTTTCCCGACTATATATTAACGTTCTATACGCGGTCAGTAACCCCATTATAGCTTATATCAAAGTTACAAAGTAATGGATACCTATATTACAACGGCTCCCTCACTATATGAAAAAGCAAGCGTGGTACGCATGTACGATACTAGATTTATTTAACGTAAAAATTTCTTTAATGTAGTGTAATGGATTGAAATGCGTTTATAAAAATTAAAATTTAACCGGACTGACAATATTATAAATGTTGATTAGCTTAGGGAGTAGATAGGAATGGAGTGATGAAGCAACGAATGCGGTAGTTGTATTGATGGAAAGTCAATGATATTGATTGTATTATAAGAATACGTAAGAGAAGAAGTCTAAGTTTGGACTATAGGATCAAAGAAACAAGAAAAATCAAGTATATATAATTAAGTACAGACTACCACTTGTAGTGATCCTTACTCAATTGCACCAACCTTGACCCCCCAATCAAATACAACAATAAAGGTTTATGAAATGATGAGATAATATAAAAATACCTCCATATTACGGGTCTTTATACTCAAAATGAAGGAATACCTTTTTTTCGATACATATTAACAAATTTAAATTTTGAAAAAGAACGTTATTAGTAGATTTTTAACACACAACATTATTGTGAACGAGCCTTCAAACGACGGGGCTGGGTTCGAATGTCTTATACCTGACGATACTAACGTCTTTAATGATAATGTAAATCGTAATACTATTAACATACGAAAAAAATCGGCTAGAACCGACGATATAATAGTTTATCTGTTTGAAGCGTATTGAGAAATTAAAATATAAATTTTTCATGCATTTCATAATAAGTTTTTATATTTAGGGGTTTTCTTATAAGTTCAACGACAATCAAAGACATTCATAATATTTAAATGAGGTCATTGGAACCTGTTATTCCACTCTTTGTAAAAGCCTATAGCCTCCATTCCAGTTTATTTTAAAGAACTAAAACATATCATAACCTTAAAGTTATCTCATACTTTAATCACTTGAGATCTAATTAACGACCATTACTATAGCAGTATAACTAAACTATTCATTACGAACCTTATAACGTTCTTAATGCATGATATCGAGTCTGCCTTGACAAAGGGTAAAGTCGCGTTGATATTTTTTCATAATATATAAAGAACTTTCGACGCCTTTTTTCGTAACCTCCTGATATGATTCATATAAAGTTTAAGGTTTCAAAAGAACTTACTTACCTTAATTGAAGATTTATTATTAGAACCAATGATAAAGGTTTGATATTATATATAATTTATATGTCGGTCTTTTTAAACTTTATTTTCACCATATCTTGATTTATGGTAACAACGTTGTATTTCATCAGATATTAATATTTTCAAAGATTAATATTTTAGTGTTTGAAAAACTTATAAAGAACGAATCGATAGGTAGATGATAATAAAATTGTTTTTATCCTGGAAAAATTTGAATTGTTATTTATTATTAGACCCTGGGGTCTGGTTATTCTCTCTCAATATAATGATCCACCTGTTTCAATGGGCTCAAAGCTGATTTACCTGATTATAAACTCCTTTCTGAATATCAAAATCCTTCATTGACATTAATTGGAATTCTTGTTCGATCAGGTTATATTAGGACGCACTCACATCGTAAAACACGTAGTCAGAGTTTTAAAAGTTGTGCGGTATTATCAGGGACTATTCTGGATATAATGAGAGCCTTCACCGTACCCTTTTGGAATAATTATCTTCGTTGTAATAGTATCTATACTTTTTTATTATATTAAAAGCTGGTATAATTGTTACGGTTCAAAAAAGCCGAAGGATCAAGTTACGGTCCGCTCAATTATCATATCGATGGTATTCTCTTTACTATATGAGACTTTGTCGAATACCGTCGCCTTTATAAACGCCGGTTTATCCTTTGGTAAAGTGACTTTAAAGCAGTAACAATTTTGATTCGCCTTTCGCTTAAATACTATTGATATCAATTACCTCCTTATTTTTCATATTATTACAATATTAGTTACCTTGTTACCAACTATTATGAAACAGGACCCTGCAACACCAATACTCTAGGCTACCAGATGAATAAACCCGTATACATATACAGGTGGTTCTTATGGCTTCGAGCGATGGCAACGGCATCTTTATGCGTTTTTTGTAATTAAAGGAACCTACCACAACATAATAGCGTAGTTTGTAAAAACCTCCACTTTATACCACGTTTAATAATATTGAGCGAGGAGATTTATACCTTTTTACAACCTTTACTTTTACCATTACAGTTCTCATCCGGGGTTTTTTTAACAAAAAGGTTATATTGTTGGTAAGGCTTTAGAAGTTGCAACGTTGTCGATTCGATTGGTCGAAGTAACAGTAGTATTGCAGTAGTCAAGTGGTAGATGTATTATTCTAAGTTTGGCAGACCGCTAGCTTATCTGCAAAGTAATTTGTATGGTCAATTGCTTGGTCCGTGCCCTAACATGAAGTGGGCGTTTACTGTACTTTACTTACATCCAATACATTAAGTCCACACAAAACAATACAATCAAATTGCAGTCAGTATAGTTAACTTTGCTATAAGTAAAGTTGACCTGCTATACTGTAATTATTACTATTTTAACACTGTCGTCTTTTTAGTCTGTGCGTGCACGTTAGAATGGTTAACTAATATTTTCTAGTAAATACTAAATTACGACCTCGTGAACTAGCCAGACCCATATTCATTCCAATTAACTTTCATATTGAATTACACCCATTTACACTCAAATTGACCCCAGTTGCCGTTAATTATCCCACAGCTCAAAAGTCTAACTTTATTAACTCCTACAAAGAATTATTCCCCTACAGGCTTATGTAAACCTCCACCTATGGCCGTACTATTTAGACAAATCGCCATCGTTATCCCATTGGCAGTCTTACAGTTCTCCAATATATCACTAACCTCTAATACGTAATTTGGCCTTACCGGACGGCCTATTAACGTAACCCTTGATACGTAACTAGCCTATTGCTGTCTACAAATCTCTTAAGAACCTTATTCAGCAATACCTTTGTCATAACGTTAGTAGGATTGTCTTTCCCGTTAATATACCGGAACTACTTAATCTCTCTATTTTATTAAACTTCGTGAAATACCATTACGTCAATTATTAGGCGTTTTTCACTTGCAATTCCGAGCTTCAAAAAGCATTCTCTCTTTGAGTCGGTACAAATCACTACTGGTATAAGAAAAATCTTTAACTTCCTGGTAATAACATTCAGAGTTTTTTACAGTTTCATTCCTATATCAAAGCCTGTTATTATACCGTAAACCTTTGAAGCCAACGCGTTTTGTATAACCTTTTTATATTTGATAGAGATCTAATGTATCAGATTACCGATAATATTAAATTAATCTCTTCGCTAATTTGATAAATAAAAGTCATTAGGAAGCCGATTTGTAAAGATAATTCGGTGTTAGTTATGAAGAACTAGTCTTTAAAGATTATTAACTTGGCTCTCGATAAATCAATTAAAACCATATTAATCCCTCGGTTAAAATTTCGCATTTACCATTTAAGCCTTTCGTTTAGCCGGTCAAAGTAGTAATTCATTGGGGTTTATACTTATACCGTAATTGATAGGTTTGTAAAATACCTTCGGTTAATACAAAGTGATAATATAGCTATTGCAGGTACGCTATTTTAGGTATCATTAAGCCTTATCTATGTTAATTTTATTCATTATAGTTAAGTTAGTACCTTGGCTTCTTTTGAGAAAACTAAAGCTATAATTAATACCAAGTAAACAGATTGACGAGTTATTAAAGTTAAGTTAACTGCCCTTCACTAACGTTGTAACCGGCCTACAGTTTCAGAGCTTAAATTCCTTCATCTCCTACTATTCCAATGCTACAAAGCCAGCCGTTTTAACTAAAAGGGTGTTGTCAATTTGTAAACTTACTAGGCTGAAGCATTTATTTCACGCCACTAACAAATATGGGTCGTATATTAAAGACTTTATACCTAGCTTTAACTTTCAATACGATTAGTAAGTTAAAAGCCAATATACACCTACTTCGGTTAATACGTATAATCATTTAATATGTTGTATTATCGTCCACGGAAGGCAAATAATAGGTAGTTCCTAAGGAAACTTTAATAAGAAATCTGTTATAGGTCGGTTATTCATTACGTATATACCTACGTTATATTTCGGCTATTAAGTATAAACTTACCTTTAGTTTTAGCTAGTAAACGTATCACCAAAGCGATTGCCAAGCTCTAACCAATCTTCTTAATTGTTGGTGACTGCGTAAGAAATTAGTTTTTGCCTTTATTACTATATCCTTAAACAATTAAACGTTACTTTTCGTATGACCACCCTGTAGTCTTACCCTTAACCTAGTAGATAATCCTCGATTTAAAGACTGTAATATTTAGGCATTGAAAGTTAAAGTCGGCTTTTGGTACGAATTATACGACTTTTCAGGTAAGTAAGCTGTTAATTTCGACTTTATCGCTTTTTTTAAAGGGTTTGCTGAAGTCTTCAATAATACCTTATATTTGAAGCTTTAATGCCAAGTTTTTGTTGTCCTTCTTTTTTCTACTTACCAAAGTAATATTGTAAATACATCCTGGTATATATTCATTATCTTTAAAGTTAATTTCTTCAGGGGATGTCCCCACCAACGGTATTTTGTCGGTGTATCAATTATAGGTAGAAAAGGTCTATATTAACTAAGTTGTTTAACTTAAGGATCTTCATCGTTAATTACCCTAATATTAGGTTTAACTTGGATAGTTTAAACGTTATAAAGTTGTTAATAATTTTAACAATTACGTTAAGGTTGGCGATACTTAAGATTTTGTACGGGCCCTCCCATTTGTACGGCTCCCACTACACGAGTCATTTACTTTGTAACGGTAAAGCAAGTTCGTTAATAATTGTGGGACTTTTCCTGATATTAAAGACGTTATTGACTTAGCGGCGTACCGATCTATTTAGCAGTTCCTTTAGTGTTATGCCGTAGGCTATAGCTTGTTTTTAAGTACTTACTAATGGCGTAGATTCACTCGTCAGGCATAGGTACGTTTTAAAGACCAATAACTTTAATATTGTGCCGTTAGAGCCCATAATATCGTTTAAGACCTTTACCACTATTTAAAGTCGTGCCTTGAAATGAGAAAAGCTTTCAATTTCTAACATAAAGATATTATATGCTCGGCGAAGTAATACCTATACCTTTTCAACCTTTTCAATACTCCAATAGGCCTTTATCAGCACTAATTTACATTCAATACCTATTATTTCAATACTTTCCTGAAACTCCACCACTGTAAATTGGGTATCGGTATCGTAAATGACGACGTTAGGTGGGCCCAAATACATATTAATTCATCATATCCTTAGCGTTTATTACTTATTCTTATCCGACGGAGACTTTAGAAACTTAGGTTCGTAAAGAGAGGTTATGAAGTCAACGATATAAAAAACAAGCTTATTATTTAATTAAATTACATTTATAAAAACCACGTAATTAAAGTCCTTATCGTCGTTCAATGTCAACTTTAATGTTACGGGTGCTTGGTCATATATTTCGCAATAGTAATAAAACTTTTCAATAGCATTCAAAAAAAGTATTTTATATCTTTATGCCTTGCGGACTTTAGGACTTTATTTAGCCTGTTAACAACTTGATAGTGAAAACGCCTATGTAATTAATGCATTTATGACTCCATCAAGCTTAACACCACTACCTTTGGGCCTTAAAAATGAAACTAAAAGTGCCCCTACTTAAAGGTGAGGGGAAACCTTTGGCCGGTTTTAATCTGTTCGTCAACATCAACATTAACGTTAACTTTAACGCTAAAAGTCTTTATATTCTCTAAAAAAAAGGAACTGGGTAGGGGATTTAAGGATATGAAACGTAATAGGTCCTATAATAGTTTAAACTAACGTTATCCCTAATAACGATAATGATTCGCCTAGTCCACAGCCAACTTTAGCTTTACTAGTATTATGAAGACTAATTTTAGTAGCTATAGTATTTTCCCTTCGTAATGCTACGTATTGTTAATAGCCCTATATTAAGTTCTTTAATACCCCTATGTCTGATATAATACCTTAAAACGAGTGGTTCGCATAATGTTCGCTAAGATTAAAGGTGTGGAAAAGTTTAAGAGCTTCATTAAGGCAAAGATAAGGGTCTTCGCTGCCTCGGTGGTGAAGAAAAACGTGGTTAATTGATTATTAGGCTAAGCTAAAATCTGTATCTTGACACCATTTCATTTACTTAGTGGTATCGTTTCCATTAATTAGCTTGTCGCCCTTAAATTCTATAATTTAATCCAAGCAAGCTTTTTAAAACATGGTATGGTTCTGGATATAATAAATTAACTTTCTGTTATTTTGCTCGAGGATGAGATATCGAGTTGATTAATAGATAAACTTATCATTAATCTAATATCTTTTACTATTGTTACGACGATAGTTTCTACAGTTAACAGGTTCGATTAAATCTTAATCTTCTTAGTGTTAAAGTGGTTGTTACCTTTATTTTGTAGTCGATAGGTTAGAATTTGGGCTTTGAGAGCGCCTGTAGATATATTTATAATTAACGCAATTAACTACCGTAAGGTTTTCTTTATTTACGTTAGGGAAATTTCTGACTTAGGGGTATATAATGATCGAGTTTGGTATACGCGATATTACAACTATAAACTAGAAACACAACTGGTTAAAAATGCTTTCGCAGGTGGCATTTAGGTGTTGTAGAGCGTATTGAAACTCATTAACGCCTGGAATAGCTACCCGTACCTGCTAGCGAAATGTGGCTTCACTAGCATAGGCTTTCACTATTACTTATCAACATGATATCAGCTCATTAAGTATCTGATTTAACATCTCCATTGGTATTTGCTTTTTTTTTGTTATTATAGTGGTTTATTTTATAATAGTTTCAATTATCTTGTATTAGATAATGTGAATATTATATTCAAAATCACTTTTTATACCATCGTAAACTTTTTGGAAAGTAATTGCTTGGGTTAGGAACGTTAGGTAATAGTACTTAACGTATCTAGTGAGGATTTCGAGAAATAGTAAATAAAAATTAAAGGGGGGAACCTCAATTTACTTACAAATATTTAAAAAGGGTATTATCTTCGTGTCGAGAAGGTTATAAGGCTTCTTGTTATACTTTTCTACGTTATTCCAAATCTTGGAGAAGTTCGTAAAAAGCTTATAATTAATCTTAACCATCTTAACAGGTTTTAGGGGCAGGGAGCAATAGTTATCCCAGTTTTTGTTAGTAATTACTGGCAGTTTAAGCCTTGAAGCTTCCGAAACGAGATGTTAAAGGTAATTACCAGTCACTTGGCCCGAGAGGTAAAGTCCTGTAATAGTAACTGTGGTATGCTCGTGTATGTAGTTAAAACTGCCATAAAAGGACTTTTAAGGGGTTTGGTGATTCTGGTTGAAAAACTAGGGGGTAATAGGGTTTAAAGGCTCTGAAAGACTTAAAGATATTATTTAATTACTTAGTAGAAAATGCCAACGTTAATTCCTCTGGCCATGTTAGTAACTATTGATTTACGTAATTTGCCGCCGTTGAAATCGCACTTCGCACTATCAAATAAAAGTGCTGGACCATTGAGTAGGTTAATAGATTTTTTATAGTTCGTACTTAAACAAGCTTAACTTAGTTAAAGGTAAAGGGAAGGTCCCCTAAAACGAGTATAAGGGCAATAAAGCTCCTTAATGCCCTTTCCTTTAAAGCGTAAATTTTAAAGGAATTCTTTAAGTTGAACGAAGTCAAAAAGAGTTTTTTACAGCTTAAACCCATTTTTCAATATATAAATCCCTTATAGTTTTATTTCTTAATTTTAACTTTAAATTCATAGGGTTTAAAACATTTTTTGATATATCAATAGTCCAGTCGTTGAAGAACTTACGATATTTGCGAAAAGTACGGCTGCTGCAATGATGGTTTTCACCACTTTTTTAATCGACAATATAATTACCAACGAAGTTAATTGATCGTTTTTTTAATCTTTATGGATATCGTAGCCCTCAAGATGGTTATCGTAATGATTTTATAAAATAGTCCGTGTGATTTAATTGTTTCTTCCTGGTGAGGTCGGAAATAGCTTTGAAGTGAGTGCTAACAGTAGCCATTTCGAGGTTTTGGGCTGCGTAAAACTTTATGGGCGATAAACTTGGTCATTTGGTGTGTGTGAGCTTGGTTTTTCAGCGTAAAGTCGCGTGGAAACTTGGCGAATTGTCGTTGAGTCGTGCCGTGTGGCTTTTGGCGCAATTTAGCGATTTTTCTGTTTTCGCTTAAAATATCGATATTAGCAATTGAATTGGTGTAGGGGAAGTGAAAAGAGTAGAGTAGAAGGAAAACTTGGTGTTTGGGAAAAGGCTTGGTATAAAGAATAATGTCGAAGGTTGTTTGTTATTGTAGATAAAAGTTCAAGGTTATTTGTTGTTTTGGTCGTAAGATTTAGTCTTTTTTTTCCCATAGAAGTAGCACCTGCAGTAGTATTAACTTAGATGTTTACCAACTTTCCAGACTTTGAGACTTCTGACAGTTAATATTAACGTCTTTAAAAACGATCCATAAAGATTTCTTAGTGTTTCTAAGTGGCGATACCGTCGTTTACTTTCAGATTACCGTTGTGGATTGACGTAACCCAAAGGTTTTCTCTGTTTTCCTACCATTGTTGGCTGATGCAGTACTAATAGAGGTTTTTTGTAATAATTATTCCTCTACCCTAGCCGCTGTTTATTAACATAAAGCGTAATTAGAAAGTATCTTTTTATTTTACTTAGCTTATCTGTACTTAACCTAATAAGCACTGATCAGTGTTGATAGGGCTTTGGACGTTGCAACTTTGTCGATCCGATTGGTCGAAGTAACAGTAGTATTGCAGTAGTCAAGTGGTAGATGTATTGTTCTAAGTTTGGCAGACTGCTAACCAGCCTGCATAGTAATTCGTATGGCTAATTTCTTGGCTCGTGCCCTAGCATGAAGTGGGCGTATACTGTACTTGATTTACAGCCAATACAGTAAGACTTCGAAAAACAATACACTTAATTTTCATTCAGTATAGTTAACTTTACCATAAGTAAAGTTGACCTACTATACTGCAATTGCTACTATTTCAATATATAAGAAAAAAATACCAATTTCAACTTTTCAAGATTAATTGAAGGATTTTAACGAGTATTACGTTAAAGTTTTTATCGATAATTCCAAATGATATTACGAGGAATAAAAATTAATTTAATAGAAGTATGCGGTCTTCCGAAACGGTAATATTATTACGAAAATAATAACGACTTCTACAATATTTTTTTTTTGATGAAAAGGTTATTAGAATACTCACTAGCTTCAAAAGCCTATACGCCTTTCCCTGAATTAAATAACAACATTCGTTAATAATACCTGTGTAATTCAATATCCGAAAAGAAACAATATTTAATATTTTTAATAACCAATAACAAACTTTACGTCATTATAAAAGATTTTTAAGGCTTTTTAACGGTAAAATTGAATATTTGGTATATTAATATCACTAGGAACAAAATCATCGATTATTTAGCTTATAATAGCGTTAAAACGTATATTTGTTTATATAATAATGATCATTTATAGTGTAAAGAAGTTAAATCAATATTTTGGTTCAAATTTCAGATAAAACTGGTGAGGTGATATTTTTATAAATAAAATAAAATATCCCCTTTTAATGATCGTTATGGACTTATTCATTTGATCAAATCTGGTTTAGAATATAGTAAAACCCTATAATTTGATCTTTTCCCTTCCTTCCACCATTATTACGGTTTTTGCATATTGTTTTTTTAGCTATAGAATACGATTATAGGGATTTTGCATTATATTATAGGCGTTTCAAACTCCTTATTATCAAGAGACATTATGTTTGATGTAAAGTAAAGCGAGGTATTGCGTACCTAGTGTATTAGGCGGCTTTTTGAAAAGGTTTAAAACTTTAAGTATGGTTGTATTTGAAATTGGCGGGTACGCGAAACTTATATTGATAAGATGTTTTCGAATCTTAAAAATTGCCAGATTTTGATTCGCGTTACAGACTGTTTGTATTGAACAACAAAAATAAATTAAAGCTTCAATAAGCTTACGTTGAACTCGCGCTGTTAATCATAACCTTTTAAGCACATTAACGATACTTTCGTTCTATACCTATTAAACAAAAACACGATATGCTATTACTACTACCAGTACCATTAATAATCAAAAACAGTTAAACTACTAATGACTTGATTATGAAGGTTACAGAAGATTCAATAACTGTCGCTTACTGCGCCTATTCTCATTATGAAATAATAATAAAATTCAGGAGAAAAAAGTAGCTGGCGACGGGTTTTATACGAAATAAAGTGGCAGAGGTATCAATGAAGGAGTTTACGGCGGGTTTATTTTTCATTGAATCCATATTCCCCCAGTTATTATTGTCGTTGTTGTCGTTTCTATCAACTATGTCGCTGCTGGTAGAGTAGGTTAAGCGTACCAGTATTATGTAACGGCTGTATAATAGCATTTCAGCTGTAACCTCCGTAATGCCGCCCTCCACCTCCTTAAAAGCAATGAAAAAGGGCTGACAAAGGGCGGTAAAACGCCTAGCTAGCCCCTTTTCAACGGTGCTCGCACGATAAGCGGTTAGAGATTGTTATGACCTAAGCACGTTGGCGGGTCAGGAAACAAGCCAGCATGCAGCTGAGCTACCGAGAGCTTGAAGTTCAACATATCAGGCGGTGAATATCTCTTTGTCAGCACCAGACTAGGCAACCCTCCAATGTTAGGGTTATCTAGATTACAAGTACTCACTGAGCCTCAGTGAGCACCGGTGAGCGTTAGTGAGCACCATTGAGCCTCAGTAAGTACCGGTGAGCCTCAGTGAGCATCGGTGAGCTTCAGTACTGGAGATGGTATGAAGGCCATAGGATAAAAGGACACGGTCAGCACCACATAGATAGTATTTCCTTCATAGCTCTTCAGTTGTCAATATAAGTATTCAGTCTACATATCTGAATAGCCTAACGGCTAATGATCATCCTACAGCACGGACAAACATCTTCTGATATTTAACCTTTGTTACCTCGGCTACCTTACTGTTAACATAAACCCCCTGACACCTTCTATTTACTCACGGGTATTTAGTGTGATCATTACAGAGATCCAGCAGTAACAGCGGTGATAGGAATAAATCTACCCTTACACTTTGTTATTACCACTTATTAGTATTGTACCCCTTTATACGTGATAAACAAGGGCTTTTCCAAATGTAACGGGCGCACTTTATGTCCGTTTCACTCCCTTTGATATTAACTTCGTCGTTTGATTTTGTTAGAAAAAACCGAATATAGTCCGTATAAGATTAGGCCCCAAAAGTCAGGATAAAGCTAGAGGATACTATGTTGGCAGGAGTAACGGAAGAGAAGCCGAGAATTAAAATAAAGATCCCGAAGGCGCGCGCTCAAATAGGTATTTTAAGCATTATAAAGTCCATCAAAAGAATATGGAGGCGGCGGCATGAATCGTTTATAGGGCTTCTTTTTTTCAATAGAGTCATTACTCACCTTTATGTAAAAACCAATATTAACGATGAATTATAAGTTATAGGAGTCGTTCATTATTGAAATCGATATTTGATGTAATATGTAAGGAAAAGTTATAAATAACGTTTTTTTTAATAAATATTTTACCTTATTTTATCTTATTTTGTTTTAAGTACGCGATATATTTGTTACTAAACGTAACAAGGTTATCTCATAACAATATAAGAGGTCGAATGGCACATGTAACCGCGATGCGTTCCACCTTCTCCCTTTTACACATGTTATTTCTTTGTATATCTGCTTTACAAAACCCTTCTCTTTAGGGTCCATATAGTTGTATTCCTGGCGCGAGTAAACGCCAGGAAGGGACTGACTAAACTGCGCCTCTCAGTTGAACTAAGGCTATAGTTCAAACGCCTAAGGGTTTCTAAACTGTGGGGTACCCTAAGGTCTTACTTAGAAGAATGGTTTATAGATCAGGTATCTGTATAAATCCTAGGATGACTCGGTTTACGATCCTTCCCACCGTTATCTTTAGGAATGTTTTGTAGCAGAAATGGTTATACTTCACATAATGCACTGAACGGTGATAGTAAAATAAAAATAATAATAAAAGAAGAAGATTTTGATGAATATTTCTTGGTGTTTTACTGATGACGATACCGTCATCCCCTTGAGATTTCCATGAAAACTCGACGTAATTTAAGAGTTACTTTTAACTACTTCCATAAGCAACCAACTTAGTAAGTAAAGACCTTTCGCAAAAATCATTCTTTTACTTTGGTATTTTACAAAGTGTAGCCAGATAGTAGTTCCTTCTTTTCCTTATCTCATTTGTTGTTAATTGAATAAGTAATGATTAGTGTTCCCAGGCTTTTAAACGTTGAAATGTTGTCGATTCGAATCGGTTTAAGGAACACTAGTATTTAGTAGTCAAGTGGTGGATATCTTGTTCTCAGTTTGGTAAACCGCTAGATGATTTACCCACTAAGTTGTATGGCTAATTGTTTAGCACGTTCTTAAATCTGAATTTTGTACTCCGTAGTCAATCTACTTGCATTTAGTACAGTTAGATTAGATGTACTGCAATTGACTTTACTGCACTATATGAAAGAACTAGGTTAGAGCTGTTGCTTAAAGTAATCGAATACTATCTATAATCCTCGATAAATAGGAAATATAAGCCTTTATGAAAGAGATGTTATAGAATTATAGACAAGGTGTGGACTTGTTATTTGGTTAGTTATATGGCGTAAACTTGTTTAAAGATAACGTATGAGTATTGCAAAAGCATAGTAATTGTTAGGGCTAGATTCTTGACAATCAATAGCTTAAGAACCAGCCTATAATATCACCTCCAGCCAATTATTGTTCCTTTCTATAAGTTTAGAATGTTTTGGAATGTTTCGTAATAGTGGATAACTTGTTAAAGATTGGTGTATAATGTCTAAATATGTTATAAATGCTCCTTTTTTTCTGTCACTAATAGAATATCTTAAAATATCATAGTAGGACTGGTGTTATTTGTATTAGTATCGTCTTACCCCTTTATCCAAAGTCCTCTCTATAATATTAATAATTGTAGACTTTTTTCTTTCATAATAACGACCATTTATTTGTATATATTATATTTATCTTTCGTTGACTAGTTGCAATTGTGTATATTTTTCAACCTCTTATTTTATCTATAAGAATGAATATATATATCTTCATAATCCTTAATCGAGTAACTTTCAATAGAAATTCTATTGTTAATGTTTTTCAACCGCTGGAAACGAGTATTTTATTCCTCTATACAAAAACTATTAATGTTCACTTTAACAGTATTCACAAGTATTTTTCTTCCAAATATATTTATCTAATAGTTTATAATCATTGTGAGTTTTATTTGGATATTAAGGCTCATTGCGTTACGTATGTTATAATATTTCATAATTTGATAATGAAAGGTAAAATACTGGCTGGCAAAAAAAAATTGGTATTTTACCATTACAGGGCCGTACTAATCACATATTTTGCATAATGTAACCCTTGCTGATATAAAGTTAGATACAACGTCGAGAAGACTTATGACCTGAATGTCCTTAACTTATAACAACCACCACCCTATTAAATTCTCTGTTTATGAACCTTATCCTTTAACTTGTTGAACAAACCACTTTATTACTTATAATACAGATATAAAAACTGAAAACGCATCCTTTACACCTATGACCAATTTCCCAAAAATATGTTATATGTAATGGTTGAATATTAATAGGACTTTATATGCACTTTATAAGTCCTATGTCATAATATAAATCTATCCGCATAATGAATGTGGATCTCATTTGTATAATTATTTTCCACGTCTTCATATAAAAAGACACGATACATCCAAAAATATATCGAATAGATTCCCAACCTATTAGATCTATAATAAAATAAATCTTTTACCTATAAAATAAATAATTAAGAAAAGATATTTGAAGTGAACCAGGACCACCAATCAAAGTTATAAACAAGGACTTAAGGTACCATATAGTTTAAAGACCTGTATAACGGTTTTCAAATCCGTAGCTTTGGCCCTGGCCGTGTTGAGAGGTCATTGCAGGACCCGTTTAACGCCTATTCGTATAGAAAATCTGATAGCGGTTTACAAGAGTGAGAACTTATAAAAAATATACCTTAATCAAAAGTCTATAACAAACAGCCCGTTCGGAGAACTACCTTGTTACTATAGGCTGCGAAACTAAGTAGTATAAAATAACGTCAAAAGGAGTATAATATTCAGCAGATAATATTCTGGGAAAAGTCTTCTATAGACAGCTAAAGCTATCCAAAGTAAAGTCGAAGACAAAAGACTCGTTAAGAGGACGGGGCACAGGTATAGGGAGTGCCGGCTGACAAATGAATAAGTAAAGGAATAAAGGAATAAAGGAATAAAGGAATAAAGGAATAAAGGAATAAAGGAATAAAGGAATAAAGGAATAAAGGAATAAAGGAATAAAGGA
>JASMMZ010000004.1:25490948-25549035 GCA_038502455.1 Anisogramma anomala | reverse complement strand
GAATAAAGGAATAAAGGAATAAAGGAATAAAGGAATAAAGGAATAAAGGAATAAAGGAATAAAGGAATAAAGGAATAAAGGAATAAAGGAATAAATGAATACATAGATAGATAAATTATTTGTAGGCCTTTATCGTTGCAACATAGTCGATTCAAATCACTGTGCTTGAAGTAACTGGTGCTGCATTGATGTTGGTTGATTGATGTGAGTTGCAGTTTCTAAGTTTGACAGATTGCTAGCCGGTGTATACGCTAATTTGTATGACCGAATGCTTTAGCCTGTGCCACACTTTAAATTGGGCACCTACTACAATAAACTTGCAGCGCAGTCTCAGAAACTACAGTCAATTTGCAGTACGTACAATTAATTTTACTTACAGTAAAGTTAATTTGACTGTATTGCGTTTAACTGCTATTCTAATACTAGCAGCATTTTATTTCGTGCCTGTACGCTAGCGTAGCTTACCATTAATTAGTAATAACATTCGAAATCCATCTTCAATCCACAAGCCAACAATAGGCTAGAACCCTGTCAATTCTAATTAATCTGTATTAAACTTAACATTTATTACGGCCCTTTGTAGCTCTTTTACTCCACACCGCCGAGACCTCCATTCCCCAAATTCCGTATACAGATCTTTCGCTATAAACTTATATAAATTAGGTATGTTACCGATTGCGTACCTTTTGCTAATAATTTAGACTGCTGTTTTTACCGCTTTTACTACTATTATCATTAACGTTATTACCCTAACAGTCTTGAAGTTTGTTAGAGTAACCCTATCCCTTCTCGTCACGTGCCGGGCAGTTTACGTAGCTTTCAATTAGTTCGGTTAACGTATTACTATTCTCAAAACTTTGCAAGGTACTATTAAGTAAGGCCTTGTTAATAGTGTTAGCGGAGTTATTTTTGCCGTTGATTTACCGGAACTTATCAATTTCCCTGGATTTACATGCCTCCCTTAAATCTATTACGTCTATTATTAAACGTTTTTCATTGGTCTTACCCAGCTTTAATAGGCATTCGTAAAAGCTTCGGAAGTTGGTATATATCATTACAAGTATTGAAGGCAATCCTGACTATTTAGTAATAATCCTTAATGTATCGTTAGTTATTACACCGATATTAAAGTCTATTATTATGTTGTAAACTTCTAAAGTTAGTATGTTTCGTATTACCTGCTTACATTTAACGGATATCCAATGCGTAAGGTTTCTGGTAATTATAAATTTCTTTTTAGATAATTATTCGTCAACGAATATTATTGGAAAGTCTATTGATGATGTAAAATTAGTATTATTAGCAAGTAACCCATCAGTTAAAATTATTAACCTCGTTTTCTTTAAATAAACAAAAACCATATTAATTGCTTTTCGCACGTAATATAATTATCACTTAATCTCCTTATTGACCTATTAAAATCCTCGTATTATAAGTCCTGTGCATATACCGCAATGAAAAGTTTATCTTTTATTCCAGGTATTTTTGTAATTTTACCCCATCGATTTTATCGATCATTGTTAGGCTTTTAAGTTATTCTTTTTGACGTAAGCTAATATAAATACCGTTTTTGGCCTTAATACCATGGATGCAGATTAATGATTTATTAAACTCGAATTATATACCTTTGATTAACTTTTAGGTTAACTTATACTTTGAGACGTCTAAATTTTCGATCACACGCTATTTCGTCGCTACAAACTTAATATCTCTAGAAAAAAAGGGTATCGTTAGTTTATATACCTACGATACTGAAATCATTATCCTTAGTAATAAATAGGCATGTTGGTAGACCTTTATTGTTGCAACGTAGTTGATTCGAATCACTGTAGTTGAAGTAACTAGTGCCGCATTGATATTGTTGATTGAGATGCGTGTTGATTCTATGTTTGGTATACCGTTAGCCGGTCTACACATTAATTTATGTAGCCAAATGCTTTAGCCTGTGTCTCACTTTAAAGTAGGCATCTACTATACTACAGTTGCAGTGCAGTTCTACAAACTATAGTCAATTTGCAATACATACAATTAGCTTTACTATAAGTAAAGTTGATTTGACTGTATTTCATTTGACTACTATTCCAACATTAGCGGCTTTTTATTTTGTGTTTACAAGCTAATGTTGCTTACCATCAATTAGTGCCAACCTCTAAAACCCCTCCTTAATCCGTAAGCCAATAACAAGCCAAACCCCTGGAAATTCCGATCAATCTATACTGAAATCGACTTTAATTACGGCTCTTCATGACCCTTTTGCTCTACCCCTCCGAAACCTCTGTTCCTCAATTCCCGTGTACAAATCTTTCGCTACAGACTTGTATGAATGAAGTACACCACTAATTGTGTTCTTTTTGCCAGTAATTCAAATTACTACTATTGCTACCTTTGCTATCAACGTTATTACCCTGATAATTCTCCAGTTTGCTAAGCCCACTCTGTTCTTTCGCGTCACGTGCCGGGCAGTCTATGTAACTCTCGATTCGTATGGTTAGCGTATTACTGTTTACAAACTTTTTTAGGGCGTTATTAGGCGTAGCCTTAGTGATAGAATTAATAGGATTATCTTTACCGCTAATTAACCTGAATTTATTGATTTCTTGGGCTTCGTATATCTCCCTTAAAGCTATCAAGTTTATTATTAAGCGTTTTTCATTAGTCGTACCTAACTTTAATAGGTATTCGTCAAGGTTTCGGGAGTCAGTATACAGAATCACTAGTATTGGGGGCATTTCTAGCTGCTTAGTAATAATCCTTAATATGCCGTTAGTTTCCATACCAATGTTAAAGCCTACCATTATATCGAGGACTTTTAGAGCTCAAACGATTCGGGTTATACGTTTATATTTAATACATATCCAGTATAAAAGGTTTCCGGTAATTTTGAATTGCCCTTTAAACTTATCTTAGTTAACGAGCATTATTAGGAAGCCAATTTGCGATATAAGGTTAATATTATTGGAAAATAACCTGTCTATAAAAATCATTAGCTTCGTCTTCGTCAGATTTTTAAAGACAATATTAATTTCTCTTTTCACATAGTTCATTTACTACCGAATCTGCCCATTTAACTTGTCAAAGTTCCTATCTTTTAAATCCTATACCTGTACCGTAATAAAAAGATCGTAAAATACTTCCGTTTGGTATAACATGAAAATATATGCTGTACGAACCCTTTATTCCAGGTATCTCTATGATATTGCCCCATCGGCCTTATCGATAACCGTTAGGCTTGTAGCTTACCCTTTTTGGCGTAGGCTGATATAAGTGACGTTTTAAGCCTTAACACCATGGATACGGATTGACGATTCATTGAAGTCAAGTTGTGTGCTCTTAGCCAACGTCTTAACTGGCTTACACCTTCAAAGACCTAATTTCTCGATGGTACGTTGTTCCGCCACTAGAAACCTAACATCCAACTTGTTTCTAAAGTGAGTCTGGTACGTCTAAAACCAATGGATGCCTAACTTGGCCAATCCATACAGAGGCTTAATATAGCATATCATCGTGCCGGCCAGAAACTTGTCCCTCAATTCCTTTAGTAGTTCGAGCAATACAATGCGCTAATGATCGATGGCAGACTACATATACGCTTACGTAATATCCCGGCCATTGGGTATAAATTCACCTATTATGTCAACAGTCAAACTGTAAGTAATTACGACGATTAAACTCTAGCTAATATTCTGAATTGTAGGCGATTATGTAAGGATCTGGTCTTTACTTTTATTACCATATCTCTAAAAGATTATCTATGACTTTTCGTACAGCCGGTTTGTAGTCTTACCCTTAACCTCGTAAAGTATCCTCAACTTAATAATAATAATATTTTGGTCCTTAAATTACATTAACGTCACAAATTGTACAACCCCCTGCAAAAAATAGCTGTTAATCTCTATTTAGTCGCTTTCCTCAAAATACTTACCCGGTATATTAATAATGCCTTTGGCATACAACTTAAAGGCAAGTTTTCCATTAGACTTCTCCTTTTAATATAACTATGCTGTTGTATACGCCCTGTCAGGCTTATATTCCCCATTGTAATCCTCTTCTTTAACATATATGCTCCTTTCAAGGAGTTGTTTACACCGTCGACATTCCATTGACTTATTAATAATTGGTTCGAAAGGATTATTTTAACTGATTCGTTTGGTTTGGAGGTTATCGAAGTTAGAATTTTCGTTAAATTTAATGGGCCTCAAGGGTCTTCAGTATAGTTTAACCTATATAACTCGAAAAGTTATAAGGACATTCATAGTTTTAACCCCCACATTTAAATTAGTAATACTTAAGATTTTATATGTACTATCTCATTTGCCAGGCTCGCTCCACGTAAGGACTTTACTTTAAAAGTGGAGCAAAAGCACGTTTATTATCAATAGTTCTTTTCTAGTATGATAAATATCGTTAATCTGGCGATGTACTAATTCCTTCCTTAATTTCTTCAAGGCTTTGCTATATGCCATAACGCTTTTTTAAGTACTTAACGAGGGTAGAAACTTAGGTGTTATATGTAAATAGGCCCTAAATACCAGAAAAGTTTGTATAAGGCCATTAAGGCTAATAGTATCATTAAGACCCTTTACCGATATTTAAAGCTATGATTTTTAACTTATAAAGCTTTCGATTTCTAGTAAAGGGATATCGTAGGCCTTTTTCGAAACGGAACATACCCTTTTGAACTTATCAATACCTGAGTACACATTAACAGAAACCTATTTATACTAAATCCTTATTAACTTTACATTAATTTGAAGCTTTATCGTAATAAAGTTGGTGTTGGCGTCATAAACTAGCTCGTTTAGTAGCCTAAAGTACGTGTCAATTTACAAAACACGAAGTACCTTTTACGTTTCCTTCACTGTAATGTTCATAAAGAAATTGACTCCGTAAAAAGCTGTAACAAAGATTAAAACGTATAATACTAACTTAATGTCTAGGCAAAACACATTTATGAAAACTATTAAGATAAAGTCTTAATATTCCTTTAAAGTAAATTTAAACTTTAAACAGGTTCGAGAATATATTTAGTAATAATAGCAAAGCCATATAATTAGCTTTAGCGCTAATAAGTTTACATATTTATAGCTAATTGTCTTTGAAACCTTATAAAGCCTGTTAGTTTCCAGATAGTTAAACCTACAATATAATTAACGAAGTTCTTATTCCATTAGGTTTAAGATCACTACGTTTAGCCTTTAAAAAAAAATCAAAAGTGACCTTATTTAATATTACGTGGAAATCTCTTATCGGCTTCAGTTTATATCAATTCATCAATATAAATATTAATGTTAACGCCGAGTTTTTTCATGTTTTGAAGGCAGAAGCAAAAGGGGGTAGGGGATTCCAAGATGTAAAAAACAATAGGGCTAACAATAGTTTTAACCATTGTTGATTCTGGTAAAAATAGCATTTTTTCAGGGCTAAAGCCGATTTTAGCTTTACCAGTATCCGTATAATTAAGTTTTGTAATAGTATTAGTATCCCTTCGTAACACAATGTATTACAAATAGCCTCTTATTAAGTACCGTGCCGCTCACATATCTGATATAATCCCATAAAAAACCTATTTCGCGTAACGATTTTAAATGGTAAAAAGGTGTATAGGGCTAGGGTTTTTATCGTTATATCGGTAGTAAGGGTCTTTACTTGTAAGGCGGTATAAAAAGGCGTGGTCGGCGAGTTATTACGTTGCTTTAGAGCTTGTACCGGGACCAGTATTTTCGTGTTAGCCGATAGCCTTTAGTTAATTTACCTCCTTTTAAACTTTATTTCCTTTAAACTGTATAATTTATTCGACGTAGTCTCAGTTAAATTCAAAAGAAAACTGTATATAATACATTACCTGCTTTATTTTACACTCGATAGTAATATAACGTGTTGACTAATAACCCTATTTGCCGCAAATCCAATATTTTTTGGCGTTTGAGGTGAATTTACTTAGCCGACTGAAAGAATTTGAGGAAGAGGAATACCCTTTTCCGTAGGTAGAGGTCCAGGCCTTCCGTTAACTGTATTAACCGAGCCTTCCATTTCTTCGATTAATAAAGTACAAGTTGAATGGTCTTTTTTCCTCGTTATTAAATTCCTGAGTTTAAAGGTATATACCGGTCGAGTCGAAGACTCGAACTATTACAGTCGTTGGTAAAAAAAATATAATTAGCTAAAAAAACCTTTCGCAGGTTGTATCTGGTTATTATAGGGCGTATTCAAACTCTTTATAGCCCGTAATAGCCTGATGGACCTATTAGTGTAAGGTACCTTCTACAACTCCTAAATTCCTCATTACTTATTGGTTATGTATCAGCCTATAAAGCATCTAATTAAGGAAGTTTATTTTACTTTCCTACTCTTTCTTGTAATTTAACATGTAAGACCACTAAATAATATTCCAGTCGGTGTATTACTGGGTAAAATTGATATCGTATTCGAAGTAGCCCTTTAAGTCATCATAGATTTCGCGAAAGAAGAATTAATTCGTCAAATAACAGTGATACTAATCTTCGGCTTAGCCGGTGAGAATATGAGGAAATAGCGAGAAAAAACCTGATAATTTAACTCTTATCCGACGGTAAATGTTGAAAACGGACATACCTTAACATCGAGGAGGTTATACGGCTTATCTTTGTACTTTACCTTTCCTCCCAATGTTTTAATAAACGTGGTAATTGCTATGTAATCCGTATCCACCATGGGAATAAATCAAGGGGAAAGGGTAATATACTGGATTCAAGGGCCTTTTGAAAACTTTTGGCTGGGAAAATTGTTAAGGTTATTGGTACTAATAAGTAAAATAGCTACCTTTGGTGGAGTTTAAAGGGAAAAAAACCAGTGATTGTACTTATAGTAGGCTCTTCTATAAAGGAAGATCGCCTTTGGTTAGGTTGCTAAAACTAAACGTATTAACAGGCTTAGGGGAAAGGTACTTAATAGTTTCTACCTCGAGTAACTTAGTGATAATCCTCTTAATATTAAGGGGTACATCGAGGTTCCTACTTGATTAACTGGTAAACTTGAGGGATTTTAACCCGTAGGTTAATTAATCCTTTATATCTAATGGCATTGAATTGTTAATCTTACACAAAATGGTTTAAGTAACTTATTTGGGTTTGGTTGGGTCCTTACAAATAAGTGTAAAGGCTTTAAGGAATGATATTATTAGTAATACCTTTACCTGTAACTTTAAAGATCTACTAAAGATTATTATCGGTAGTACATTCGTAAAGTCCATTAGCTAGGTTACCTTTTCTTTCTTTTTTTACCAGGAGGTCGAGCCTTTCATTAATGAGCTTAGTTTTTGGCCTAACTTTAACATTCCTATTTAACATTTTTCATATATCGATAATCCATTCCTTAAAGTATTTTTTAAAAATTGTCGTGCGCTTATAATACTTCAACGGATCTTATAGAGTTCAAGTCAAAAATGTAGAAACCGATAACGTTAATAAGGTGTTCAACCGTAAAGTTTTCGTTGGGTTTAGCGAATCAAAGGTTTTTATCGTAATACTTTTCGAATGAAATACCTAAGGCGATAATCGCCTTTTTCTTGATAGGATTGTGAATTTAGATATTACTATATACCCCTACAACTAGTATACATATCAAGTGGCAAAGCATTATATTACAAAGAACATATTTGCAGGATAAACGATAACTTATCACGCTGTAAACTGCATTCTTGCAGGGTACACGATAACTTATCATGCTGCAAGCTGCACTCTTACAATATGCAAAGTGTATCATGCGTGGCGTGGTTTGGAAGGGGTATTCCAGAGTGTATAGAAAAATGGCCACTCCCCGGATGAGAGGTTTATAACTTCCTATTTGTGGCATGCACTCTCTAAATACCACTTTATGACCGATCCATCTATCTTTACTACAATATCCATCTTACGATTACTCTTAATTTAAATTCACGTGAATGGAGACTCTACCGATAGTGACAGTATTAATTTTAACGTGGTTTTAAACCATCATGACGAAAATTAACGGGTATAAAAGGGAAAAAGTGATAGGTCGTAGGCTTTCCGTTAAAGTGAGTACAAGTTAAAGGTCGTTGTACTTAGTCGTTTTTCCAACTTGCAATTTACAAAAGTAGTACCTGTAGTAGCGGCTGTAATAATACTAACTTAGCCGTTTGCCAACTTGTCGGCGTGGTAATCTTTAAAACTTTTGGGAGGTTAATTTAAAAGTCTTTGAATGGAATTAATAAATATGTCTTGGTGTTTTCCAGTAGCGATACCGTCTTTTACTTATATATTGCTGCGAATAACCGATATAGCTCATAAAACTTCTCTACTTGCTGTCGCAAACAACCATCATAGCTTATAGAGGCACTTAGTAAAAACCTTTCTTTTACCCTTAGCCGTCGTTTAACGTCCAAAAAAACCGGAGAACAGTTTTTTTTTTTTACTCAGCCAATCATTGCTTAACCTAATAATCACTGATTATTGTTAGTAGGCCTTTATTGTTGCAACGTAGTCGATTCGAATTACTGTAGTCGAAGTAACTGATGCTTCGTTGATATTGTTGATTGAGATATATGTTGGTTCTAAGTTTGGCAGACCGCTAGCCGGTCTGAACACTAATTTGTATGGCCAAATGCTTTGGCCTGTTCGCCACTTTGGAGTGGACACCTACTGCACTGCAGTTGTAGTACCATACCACAAACTATAGTTAATTTGCAGTACGTACAATCAACTTTACTGCAAGTAAAGTGGACTTGACTGTACTGCATTTGACTGCTATTCCAATAAGAAACGTATTAAACATTAAAGTCTTTATACCTAAACTATTTATAAAGTACGACTAATACTTAAAAAACTAGTATACGCCTACCTCAGTTAATCTGTATAAAGGCTTAATACAACGTATTACCGTACCACTCGGAAACTTATCACTTGGTTTTTCGGCAGATTTAACAGTATAATCCGTTATAAACTAGTGGAGGACTGCATATACGCTTATATAATATCCCAACCATTATTTCTAAACTAACCTTTTACGTTAACAGTCAAATTGATAACAACTACAACGATGAAATATTAACTAATCTTTTGAATTATCGATAATTAAATAAGGATTTAGTCATTACCTTTCTTACTGTATTTTTAAGCGATTAGCCGTGACTTTTCGTACAGCTGGTCTATGGGTCTACCCTTGACTTCGTAAACGATCCCTAAGTTAAAAATAATAAAATTTATGCCTCGAAATTGGATGAACGGTATAAATTATATAACCCCTTGTAAAAAAGTTTTGAATCTCCATTTAGTCGCCTTTTTGAAATAATTTACCCAGAGTATTAATCATGTTTTAAACACGTAATTTCAAGGCGAGTTCTCCGTTAGAATTTTTCTTTTAAAACACATATACTGTTATATATACTTTGCTAAACCTATAATTTTCATCGCTGTCTTTCTTTTCAATATATATCCTCGTTTTAAGTGGTTTCCCACGCCGTCAACATTTAATTAAGTTATTAAAAATCGGCTCGAAAGGTTTATATTAGCTAATTCATTAGGCTTAGAAGTCATAGACGTTAAGACTTTCATTAAACTTCAAAGATTGTTTTTACAGCTTAATCTATATAACTCTAAAAGTTGCAAGATTGTTAGTAGTTTTAACCACGACGTTTGAGTAATTAATATTTCATATTTTATACAGTGGATACTATTTACATATCTTTAGTTACGAATTAATTAACGAATTATATAGTATTTACCATATTTAATTTCCCTTGATGGTTTTTGGGAACTTATCACTGTAAAAGGCTGTGGTGAGACTCATAACGTGTAATAATAGATAACCATTTATATAAAACACGATTATAAAGACTTTCGAGTTAAAGTCTCATTTTTAGCGTAAACTCAAACTTTAAAAGGATTTAAAAATGTATTTGGCGATAGTGTTAAAGTCCATCAATTTCCTTGAATGCTAGTAGGTTTACATCTTTGTAATTAGTCACTTTAAAAACCTTATGAAGTCTCACAGTCGCCGGATAGTTGAACTTACAATATGATTAGAAAAGTTCCGTTTCCGTTAGATTTAAAATTATTACTTTTAACCTTTAAAAGTGAAATCAGAAATACCCCTATTTAAGGTTAAGTTAAAATCTTTTGCTGACCTTAACATACATTGGGTTATTAATTTAAACGTTAATGTCGAGGCTCTCTATATTTCTAAGGTAAAGGAGGAAGGGGTTAGAATATTCCAAAATGTAGAAAACAGTATGGTTAACAATAGTCCTAATCGTTATCAAACACAATAATGACAACTTTCTTAAGGCTAAAGCCGACTTTAACTTTATCCTAATCCGTATAGTCGAGTTTCGTAATAATATTAGTATTCTTTTACAATGTAATGTATTATTAATAGCCCCCTGTTAAATATTGTATCGCCCCCGTATCCGGCATAATCCCCTAAAAACATATTTTGCATAGCGATTTAAAATAGTAAAAAGGTATATAAGGCTAGGGTTTTAATCGTTATATCGGCTATAAGGGTTTTTATCTGTTAGGTAGTATAAAAAGGCGTAGTCGGCAAGTCATTAAATTATGTCCGGTTCATTACTATTACTAATATCTTCGTGCTAACCAATAACCTTGGGCTTATTTTCCTTCTACTTAACTTTTTTCCCTTTGAAATCTATGACTTATTTAAAGTAATCACAGTTCAAAGTAAAAGGGAATTATATATAATATATTAACTGCTTTGATTTACGTTCGGCGATTGTATAACGTGTTAATTAATAGCGGATGGTACGGCTTTAGACATTGCAACATTGTCGATTCGATTGGTCAAATCAATATAATTATTGCGTAGTCAAAGAATGGATGTATTGTTCTAGATTTGGCGGACCGCTAGCCGGTCTGCACAGTAATTTATATCGTCAATTGCTTAGCTTGTTCCTTAGTGTAAAATAGGCACATACTATACTTTCTTTACAGCTAATACAGTAAGCTCGCATAAAACAATACACCAAACTTGCAGTCAACATAGTCAACTTTAATATAAGTAAAGTTGACCTACTACACTACAAATACTATTATTCTAATACTGGCAGCTTTTTAGTTTATACGCGTACGCTAGTGTAATTAACCAATCCTTTTCTGTAAACTTTAAATTGCGATCTCGTCAACTAGCCAAACCCTTGTCTATTTCAATTGACCTTTATATCGAATTATACTCATTTACACTTATATTAACCCTAATTACCGTTACTTTCTCTATGGCTTCAAAGTTCAACTTTATTCATTTTCGCAAAAGGTTTTTCTGTTACAAACCTATAAAAACTTTTACTTTATCTGTATTAATTAAACAAATCGCTATCTTTTACACCATAACAATTTTCCAGTTTGTTAACATATCCTTGGCCGCCGTCGTCACGTGATTTAGCCTTGCCGAACGACTCATTAACGTAGCTCTTAATATATATAGTCAGCCTATTACTATCTACAAACTCTTTAAGGGCCTTATTCGACGATGAATTCATTATAATACTAACAGGATTATCTTTAATATTAATTTAACAGAAATCCTTAATTTACCTCCCTTCGTAAGCTTTGCAGAGTACCATTAAGTCGATTATTAGACGTTTTTCATTAATTGTTCCGAACTTCGAAAGGTATTCAAATAGGTTCCTCGAGTCGTTATAAATCACTATCGGAATATAAAAACTCTTTAATTATCCGGCAATAAAGTTCAAGGTTTTCAATAATATCATACTTATATTAAAGCTTATTATTATCATATAAATCTTTAATGCCAATGAGTTTTGTATAATAATTCTGTATTCGACAAAAGTCTAGTAAATTAGGTTTCCGATAATGTTAAATTGATTTTTCCGATTATCCGTATTAACAAGAATTATTGAAAATTAATTTATGAAGATAAGTCGGTATCATTTGTGAAAGACCTATCCATAAAAATAATTTACTTAGTCCTCGAGAGGTCGATTAAGCCCATATTAATCCTTCGGTCCACGTTTCGTATTTATTACTCAAACCTCTTATTTAGCCGTTTGAAGTCGTAATTTATCGGATCTTATATTTATTCCGTGGTGAATAGGTTGTACAAAGCCTTCGATTGATATAAATTAATAATATAACCGTTACGGGCACGCTATTTTAGGTACTTTTAAGCACTAATTGCGTTAGTTTTGGAGATTATAGCCAAATATATACCCTGAACGTTTTAAATAAAGTTAAAGCCGAAATTAATACCAAGTATACAAATTAAGGATTTATTAAAATTAATTGGACTACCTTTCGCTAACGTTGTAACCGGCTTGCAATTTTAAAACTTTAAGTTCTTAATGGTCGGCTGTTCTTATATTATAATGCTAGCTGTTTTAACAAAATATGTATTATTAATTTGTATACATTTTATGACAATGTTCTTCTTTTACGTTACCAATAAACATAAGTCGAACATGAAGAACTTTATCCCCAGCCGTAATTAAAAATACGATTAGTAAGTTATAAACTAGTAAACAACTATTTTAACCATTCCTTATCAAGGCTTAATATATTATATTATCGTTTCCAAAGAGTAAATAAGCTGTAATTACTATAGTAATTCCAATACCACAATTCCATATAAATATATTGCTAATTATTTGTAGGCTTACGTTATATCGCGGTTATTAAACGTAAACTTACCTTTAATCTTAGCTAATAAACGTGTTTCTAAAACAACTACCAAACGCGAATTAATTTTTTAATCGTAAAAGATTAGGTGAAGATTTAGTCTTTACCTTTAATACTGTACCCTTAAACGATTGGGCGTGATTTTTCGCACGGCTTCTCTATGGCTTTACCTTTAACCTCGTAAATAATCTTCGACTCAAAAATCGTAATATTTTGGTTTTAAGGGTTAAAATTAACTTTCGGTACGATTTATATAACTTTTCGTGTTAGTAAACCATTAATCTCAACCTTATTGCTCTCTTTAAAAGGTTTTCCAAAAATCTTAATGATACTTTATACTCGAAGCTTTAATACCAAGTTTTCGTTTTCTTTCTCTTCTTAACTTCATTAAACATTATTTAAAATATAATTCGGTGTATATTTATCCCTTTTAACATTCTTCTTTTTTAGAGGTCATCCGCGTCGGTAACGTTTTATCAGCTTATTGATAATAGGTAAAGAAAATTCATTTTGACAAAGTCGTTTAACTTGAGTGTATTCATCATTAGTAACCCTAATATAAGGCTTAACCTAGATAATACGAAAAGTGATAAAACTGTTGGCAGTTTCAATAACTACTTTAAAGTTAGTAATACTTAGGGTTTTATAAAAACCCTTCTATTCACCCTATTTTCGCCATACAAAAACTTCATTTTATAACAGCAAGGTAAACAAGTCGATTATCGTAAGGTCGTTCCTAATATTAAGAATATCGTTAACTTGGCGGCATGTTGATTCCTTTCGTAATTCCTTTAATATTTTACTATAAGCCGTAACTAGTTTCTGTGTACTTACTAATAGCGGAGATACACTCATTAGGCGTGGGTACTCTTCAAAGACTAACAGCATTAGTATTAAGCTGTTAAGGCCCACAATATAGTTCTGGCCTTTTATTACCTTTTAAAGGCGTACCTCCGAATTTTTAAAGTGACTAATCTTTAACGTAATGAAGTCATATGTTTAGTGAAGTAAAGCGTATACCCTTTTAACCTTCATAATACCCCATTGGGTTTTCTCAAGTACCGGTTTATACTAAATACCTATTATCTTAACATCTTTTCAAAACTTCGCCACTGCAAAGCTAGTACCGGTATTGTAAACGATAACGTTAAGTAAGCCTAGGTACATATTAATCAACAACATTTTTAACGTTTTTCCTATATCTTTCATTAAAAGGGATTGTCAAAACTTGAATGTATAAAGGGAGATTAATGAGTTAACGAAATAAAAAACTAACTTATTATCCAAGGAAAACATATTGATAAAGACCTTAAAATTCAAGTTATGATCGTTTTGAATACAAAGTTAAATTTTCAGGAGGCTTAAATATACGTTTAATAATAATAACAAAGATTTTGATAATATCTAGAGCAAAGTATTCCATATCTTTATACCTTACGAATTTAAAGACTGTGTATAGCCTATTAACAGTTAGGTAATCAAAACTTCAATATGATTGATTTAACTCTGACTTTGTCAAATTTCATACCACTAGTTTTAAGTTTTCAAAATAAAAATATAGGTCCCTCCATTTAAAGGCGATGGAAAACATCTAACCGTTTTTAATTAGCTTTTCGACGTTAACGTTAACGTTAACGACAAGAGTTTTTATATCTTACAATTAAAAAAGAAACAGGATATGAGATTGAAGGATATAAAATGTAATCGACTTAGTAACAGTTTAAATTACCGTTACTCTTAGTAACAATAGTTATTCTCCTAATCCGAAGCTAATTTTAACCTTGCTAATATCCTAACAGTTAATTCCAATAGCTATGAAACTTTCACTTCGTAATAACATGTATTTCAAATGACCTCTTGTTAAATACCTTACTACCACTATATCTAACATAATATCTTGAAATATATAGTCCGCATAACAATAACGGAAGTTAAAGATATGTAAGGGATTATGTGTTTAGTTAAAATAAACGTAAAGATCTTTGAAGCTTAAGCGATATAAAAAGGCCTAGTTGGCTAGTTATTATGACGCGATGAAAATAGTATCTTTATACCATTTAATTCACTTAGGGCTATTGTTGCTTTTAATTAGCTTGTTTACTTTAAAGTCTTTGATTTAATTCGAGTAATCCTATTTAAAAGTAATAGGGGATTGGATATAATACATTACCTTTCTGTTATTGCGTTCGGCCAGGGGGTAACGAGTTAATAAATTACCAGATTTACTGCAAATATAACATCTTTTACTACAATTACGATGATAATACTTACGATTAATAAATCCGTTTAATTTTTAGCACTATTAACGCCAACGTAATTATTACCTTCAGTTTAGGATCTATAAGCCTGACCTTAGGCGTTAAGGGCGCTCGTAGCCGTACTTGCAGTCGATGTAATTAACTACCGTAAGTTTTTTTTATTCACGTCGGAGAAATTACCGGTTTAAGGATATATACCAAGCAAATTTTTTGTACGCGCCATTACAGTTACAAACGAGAAGTGTAACTGGCTAAAAGAAACCTTTGCTGATGACATTTGAAAATTATAAGGCGTATTCGAACTCGTTAACGCCTGTAATTACTACCTGAACTTATTCTATATGTCTGGCTTTACCACCTTAGACCTTTCCATAACTTATTAATATAATATTAACTTGTTAAATATTTCGTTTAATACATTCATTGGTATTTTTTCCTCTTCTTTTTTCGCTATTATCGTAGTCCACCTCGTAATAAACTAATCTGTATAATATTAGGTAAAGTGGACGTCGTATTCAAAATAGCTTTATATGCTATCGTAGAATTCGAGAAAAGTAGTTATTCGGGTCAAAAAGGTTAAGTAGTAGTCCTTGGTGTATTTTGTAAGAATTCCGGAAATAGTAAGTAAAAACTAAAAGGAGAAACCTCTATCTAACTACAAATGTTTCAAAATAGCATTATCTTTGTATTGAAAAGGTTATAAAGTTTCTAGTAATACGTCTTTATATTATTTAAAATGTTAACGAAGTTTGTGATAATCTTGTAATTAATATTAACCATTTTGATAAGTTTTAGATATAGGTTTCGATAGTTATCGTATTCTTCTTTGATAGTGTTTATACATAGTTTAAGCTTTAAAGCCTTCGAAATTCGGTATTAAGGGTAATTACCAGTGGCTTAACCCGAGGGATAAAGTTCTGTGGTAGGACCTGTAATAGGCTTGCACATGTAAGTGAACCTACTATGGGAAAGCTTTTGAGGAACTTGGCGATCAAATGACTGAGGAGTAATAAGGGCTTAAAGGTTTTAAGGGACTTAATGATCTTACGTAATTAATTAGTATAAAGCGCCGACATTAATTCCTATATCAGTATTAGCGGCTGTTACTTTACGTACCTTACCACCGTTAAAGGTATACTCCGCATTATCACGTAAAGATACTGGACTGACGAGCAGGTAAATAGGTTTCTTATCATTGGCACAAAAAAAGGTTTAACTTAGCTCAAGGTAAAGGAGAGATCCCCTAAAACGCGTGTAAGGGCGTTGGAGTTCTTTAACGCATTTGCCTTTTCCCCAAGGGTCTTAAAGATTAGGATTTTGAAAAGTATCTTTCTGTAGAACCAATTGAAAAAGTATTTTAAGCAATTCAAACCGGGTCTTTTCAGGAATATAAATGCCACGATGGGTAACCTACTTTTTTAGCTTCTCCTTGACCATTCGCTGGATTATATTTCATATATCAAGAGTCTAATAATGAAAAACTTACGGAAATTTGAAAAAGTGCAGGTATCGCAGTTGTAATAGGTACCGAGATCCGCGTTAATAATTTATTAGCCAACTTAATTAGTTAGATAGACCTTAGTCGAAGTCTTGTTAACATTCGTAATCTAAAGCTATTCGTTATAATAGTTGGCGAAAACAGTTCTAAGGGCTTTAATCTTCTTTATATATTTTTAACTTAGTGCTATCTTAATGGTTTAGATTATGTGAAACGTATAAAGGGTTCAAGGCTAGAGGCTTGGTGATCTTTGGGTGTGATAACTTAATGTTTTGGCATAAAGTTGCGTAGGAACTTAACGAGTTCGCGTTGAGTCGCGCGGCGTGGTTTTCTCAACGCGACTTAGCGATTCTTGGGATTTTTGCTTAAAGAAGTGAACTTAACGATTGAATTTACGTAAAAAAGATTAAAAGAGTCAAATAAGAGCAAAGGTTTAGTATAAAAAGTAAGGTCGAAGTTCATTTGTTATTATAGGTAAATGTTAAAGGTTATATGTTATTTTCGCCGTAAAACTTAGTCGTTTTTACAGTAGTAGCACGCGGAATAATACTGACTTAGCCGTTCGCCAACTTGCTGAAGTTTTAGATTTCTAACAGTCAATTTTAACGTTTTTTAAAAAAAAAGTATCCGTAAATATTTCTTAGTATTTTTAATAGCGATGACGTTGCTACCTCTAAGCTGCCATGAAAACCGACGAAGCCTAGAATTTTCTCTACTTACTATCGTAAAAACCGACGTAAAAGTAGAGGCCTTCGCAAAAGTTTTCCCTCTATACTGGCCGTTTTTTAACGTAAAGCGTAACCATAAAGTAACTACTTCTTCTACTTAGAGTATCTGTACTTAATCTAATAAGAACTGATCGGTATTGGTAGGGCTTTGAACATTATAACGTTGTCTATTCAACCAGTCGAAGTAATAGTAGTATTACATGGTCAAGTGGAAGATATATTATTCTAGGTTTAGGAGACTGCTAGCTGGTTTATACAATAATTTGTATGACCAATTGCTTGGACAGTGCCCTAGTGTGAGGTGAGAGCATACTTTACTTGATTTGGAACGAATACAATCGGCCTGTACAGAATGATATAATAAAATTGCAGTTAGTATGGTCAACTTTACTGTAAGTAAACTTGATCTACTGCACTACACATTCTACTATTCTAACAATAGCTCTATCTACCCCAAATCCAGTATTTTTTAGTATTAAAAGTAAACGTACTTTACCAGCTTAAAAACTCTAAAAAATAAAAATAATCTTTTTTGTAGGTAACTTAATAGTGTCTTTAGATTCGGGCCTTTCGTTAACCGTATTATCCGGGCCTTTCGTATTTGCGGTTGATGTAGTATGTGTGAAAGGGGTCTTCTTCGTTGTCACTGAAATTAGGGGCTTAAGGGTATATACCAGTCGAGCCGAAGATTAGAGCTGTTACGGTTGCTAGTTAGAAACGCAACTGGCCCAAAAACCCTTTGAAAGTGGCGTCAAGACATTAAAAAGCGTATTAAAACTCCTTGTAACCCGTAATGACTTGCCTAACCTTCTGACGTAAGTTTTCCCCACCAGATCCTACGTTTCCAATTACTTATTAGCAAAGCATCAGCCTATTAAACATAATTAAAAAGGGTCATCTTAATTTCCGACTTTTTTTATAATCCAATATGTAAAACCACTTGATAATATTCCAGTTAATATAATACTGGGTAAAATTGACATTGTACTCAAATTAAACTTTTATAATATCGTAGATTTCGCAGAATAAAAAGAAATTCATTAGGTACTGTAAGTAGTAATCCTCGGTTTAACTGGTAAGAATACCAGGAAATAGATAATAGGAACCTAGTAATTTAACCGTTATCTAACGGAAAATGTTAAAGAATGGGCGCAATTTAATGTCGAGGGGGTTATACGGCTTACCGTTGTACTTTTGTTTTCCTTCCTAGATTTTAACGAATATAATAATCGCTATGTAATTCGTATTCACTATGGAAATACGTCTAGGTAAAAGGGTTATATATTAATGGTAGGGACTCTTCTAATCCCTCTGCTGGTATTAGGGTTGGTATTAGTATATAGGATAATTATCTATAGTTATGTTTAAAAGGAAAAGGATAGTGGTTATATCTATAGTAGGCTCGCGCATAAAGTTAGTCCTTCTTTAATTCAGTTGGTAAAACTGGACGTGTTAAGGAGGTTAGGGGAAAAAGACTTAGTAATTTCCGCTGTAAGGGACTTAGTGATAATACTCTTAATATTAAAGGGTATGCCGTGGTTTCTGTTCAATTAACTGGTGAATTTAAGGGCTTGAGGTGTATAAGTTAATCAATTTTTTACAGAAAGTTGTATTTGACCATGAATCTTGCGTAAAAAGGTTTAAAAATCTTATTCGGGTTTGGATAAGTCCTTACTAACGCGTATAGGGGCGCTGAGGGATATTATTACTAGTAATATCTTTACCTTCAACTTTCAAGATTTATTAAAGATATTTATTGGTAACATATTCGTAAAGTACGTTAGTCAGGTTATCTTTTTATCCTTTTTTGACTGGAAGGTTGAGCCCTCGGTTTACGAGCTTAATATTAAGCCTAATCTTAACGAGTTTATTTTCTATTTTCTATATCTTAAGGTTTTATTCCCTAAAGTATTCATAAAAGTTGTTATACGCTTATAGACTTCGAATGGTTTTAGTAGGGTTTTAATCAAAAATGTAGGATCCGATGGCATTGGTAAGGTACTCGATTCAAAAGTCTTCCTTAGGTTTAGCAAACAAAAGGTCTTTATTGTAGTGCTTGTTAAAAGTGATATCGAAGGAAATAATTGCTTTTTTCCTAGCAGAGTTAGTAACATCATGAATTCCACCGCGTTTTAAATCCATTATAACTAAAATGAAAACGTATAAGGGAAAAAATTTAATATAAAGTAATAAGTCGTAAGTTTACCATGAAAGTTGGTATATGTTCAAGGTTGTAAACCTTAGTCGTTTTTACGATTTATAGTAGTAATACCTATAATAGCAATAGCTACAAAAGTATTGACCTACCCGTTTGACAACTTGTAGGCTTGGTAATCTTTGAAACTTATAAGCGGTTAATATTGACGCTTTTCAAAAAGGATCTTTAGTTAAGATTTCTTAGTGTTTTTAGTAGCAATACCATGATTTACCTATAAATATCCGCAAACAATTAATATAGCCTATAAACTCTGCCTACTTGTTACTGCAAAACATTAACACAACTTATAAAATCCCTTCGTAAAAACCTTTCCTCTACCCTTAGCCGTCGTTTAATATAAAGCATACCCGGAAAATAGCCCCTCTTTTTTTACTTAGCCAATTTGTGCTTAATCTTATAAACACTGATTATTGTTGGTAGGATTTTATAGTTGTATCGTAGTCGATTCGAATCATTGTAGTCGATGGAACTGGTGCTACATTGATATTAGTTGATTAATGTGAGTTGTAAGTTCTAAGTTTGGTTAATCGCTAGCCAGTCTGCACGCTAATTTGTATAGGCAAACGCTTTGGCCTGTACCATACTTTGAAGTGGGTACCTACTGCACTGCACTTTCAGTACAGTCTCACAAACTACAGTTAATTTGCAGTAGGTACAATCAATTTTACTTACAGTAAAGTTAACTTGACTGTACTTCGTTTGACTGCTATTCCAACATAAATAAAGCCATCAAATGCAAGCGTTTATATTAAAGTTTTTTGAGACCTTCAAGTTCAAATTCAAACTTATACCATAGTATAAGTCTAGATGACTTGTTGGACAAAAAAAACAGGGGATGTAATAGTTGTTTTTATAGGCTGTTTTTTAGAATCACCGCTGCGCGGGCGGTGCGTCAAGCCGACGAAAATCTTTATAGCTACAAAGGAATCGCTAGAAAAGACTCAAGAAGTGATAAAACCGATCAGTAATGTTGTAATAGAATAAAATGTATGTAAATTAATAGTGTTAATAACGACTGAACTTGCATTTTTTTTCTTGGAAATAGGCATTTTAAAGGTTTATAGTATAGGTACCTTACTTTTCTTAACAAGATAGTCTATGAAACCATGCCAAGAAAGTTGATATAAAGTCGAATATACGGTATGCAATATTGACTATATATTGTTGTTGTAACCGGTATAGTTTTGGGTTAAATATATAAACTTTTTGACCTAACCCTGTATATAAATGAGGTTATTAAAGAATTATTTAAAGTTTATTTCGCGTTCAAAGTTTAAAATCGGAGTAAATAATTTGGGTTTTAAATTGTTCTCTCCTTGTTAATAAATGTCTTAACACCGTATATATTTAGGTTATCACCACGCAAAAAGTGAAAGAGTTCTTTCTAATTACTTAGCATAAATGTATTATACGCGGCAGAGTCCTTGTATTTCTGTTCATTCCCATCTGTTTCGTTGGTTACTATGTTATTCAGGTTTTAAACAAGGAGTGTAAGGGTTGAATAAGTAAGGTATTATAGTTCTTAATACAAGATTAACGGTTGATACACGGTTAGGAATCTTATTTGAAGTCTATAAATAATTTAGTTTAGGTTTTCCAGAGTATTAATAAAGAGTTAGGTAAATTGGTAGAAAATAGAAAGAAATTACTCGTTACAAACAGGTTAATTTTAAGTTCGATCATAATATTAGCGAGTAAAAAAATAAAATTGAGGAAGCTCAAGGTAGTATCGGTCCGAAGAAAAATACATGTACGTGTTTATTTTGTTTGGTATCCGTAAAGCAATCGTGTAAAATACTTTCAGAAGTCAAGAATGATTTAAATTCAATCTGTTTATAAACCGGGTGAAACGGTTTATCGTTATTTTCAGCTCAGTTGTAAAAAGAAATTCAATTCATTAAGAGTTGTAATATTAAAGAAGTTTGAAAACGGTTTTAAAGTTGGGTAGACATAGTTTTGCTATTCAATCAGTACCTATTGTTTTGGGTGTTTTTTCAATTTGAAAAAACTTTATTCAGGGTTAGGGTTTAGATTCACTGTAGTAGTCAACAATATTCATGAAAGGTAGCTAGTAATTACGAATTTATTGGTTTGGAAGCGGGTTGGTAGTTATTTGAACGAATTATTCAACGTGAAAACGGGGGTGGTTTTTATCTAGAATATTAAATTCGTTAATATAGGAATCGATAAGACGTATTACTCGGTACTTATCACAAAGGTAAACGAGTTCTATTTAAAAAGAAACTGGTTCAGTTTACGATTTTAAAGAAAAATTGAAATATTGTTTCCGATTTTTAATTGTTCGAATAAAAAACTGTGTTCGTTAACAACTTTTTCCATACATTATTACATAACTATTATTACTACTAATGTAAAGTCCGTGATATTACTAAAATATTAAATAAAAACTTTAACTTGAATATAAGGTTTTGTAATTAAGATAATTAAATGTTAGACCGGTTGTATAAGATCGACGTAATAGTTATATATTAAAAAGAATAAGTTAATATTAATCATCATATTTTTTATAGTTTAATTTAAATTGTTAGTGAGGAGGTAGATGACTTTCATTAAGTTGAGTGTAAACTCCATTAGAATGTAGATACGTTAGAATTTCCTTGTTGGCTCATTCGATCACGCTATTCGTTTCAGGATGGAATGCAGTGTTTATGTATTATTTTACTCGCTTTCAGTTATGAAGGTGGTTTTAAAAGCTACCTGTTTAATGTAAGCCCTGGTCGTGAACCATAGTACAGGTAAATCCGTGAAGCCTTTAATAGCAATTTAGGCACCGCATTATTTAGGTTTTGACATTTATAGTTTCAATTGTTTTTATGGTGATGACTTTGTTTACATGGTATGTAATCAATTTAAAATAACTTGAGTTATTAGTAAGTTTTTAGAAGAGACATATTATAAAATCGACATACAATTCGTCTCAAATTTATTCAGAAACCGGTAATAGTTTAAAAAGCCCTTATTAATAATATTACTACTAAGACATACGTTTATGAATATCGTAACCACGATAAAAATATCGAACAATACGGTTTAACTCATGTTAAAAGTATAATTTAAATAATATAGCGATTGTAATATCGCATACCGGGTGTTAAATAATGAAAAAATCATATATACCTTAAATCAATATGGTAGTAAGCAGCTTATTAGTAGGGATTTAAATACGGGTGTGAAGACGTAAACAATCCGTTATCATTTACAGTATATTTATAAATTAATACTCCAAGGTTCTGTTGTTCATTAACGCCAATATCGGTGGGAAATTTACTATTATTCATATTTATCGTACGAAATGAACGGGGATATGTTGTGTGCCATATACTAGCTGTGTTTTAGGTATTTCAAGGTCGTCGTATGTGAAAATTATACGGTTTTTAAGGATAATCTCGCCGACGATAGTAATTCGGGATATATATAAGTTTAGAAGGGGCGAGTAAGCTAACTATTTGGGGATAAGGAGCTGTATTTTTCGGCTTAAAAAACGAGGATTCAAAACGACTTTAGGGATGATTTAATTTTGGCGTAAGAGTGTAACAAATTGTACGTAATCTACTCTTTTATTATAAACAAGTTTGGAGCGGAATTAAAATGGATGCTCTGATTAATGGATTTACCGTTCGGAAAGTCATCTAATTATGATAAATTATTTAAATTTTTATCATTTATAAAAAAAAATTCAAGAGGTAGGCTGTATTACGAAACTCTTTGTCTTATGTTTTTAAGTCACTTATTATCCCCAGAAGCTTTTTATTATAAGTTTAATAATTATATTCAATGGTAGCTAAAGGACTGAAGTAATAATTTATTGCCCGAGTGGTTAACTAGTTGTTACTCCAATTTAGACCATCTCTAAAGTTTTATTTGTTGTAGTCAACTTTTAAAAAAGATTTCTCTTTTAAGATCTTATTAGACAAGAATAGGCTTCACGAGGAACGAAAGCTGAGGATATTGGAACGTAAATTTTTTTCGGGCACTTAATGAAAAATAATTCATTGCCCGAGTGGTTCCCTAGTTGTCACTTTAAATTAGACCATCTCTAAAGTTTTATTTGTTGTAGTCAACTTTTTAAAAAAAAATCTCTTTTAAGATCTTATTAGACAAGAATAGGTTTCACGAGGAATGAAAGCTGAGGATATTGGAACGTAATTTCTTTCGGGAACTTAATGAAAAATAATTTATTTTTGAATCAATTTAATTGAAATTACGCGATTTATACATCAATTCTAAGTAATCTATTAGTGAAATTTAGGAAACCTTTAAACCTCATATATTTTAAATACTGATGTGAAAGTTGTTTACTTTTGTATGACACGTAGTTTTTGTGGATTTATAAATATTCTGATTTTAGATTCAATAATAAACATTTAATACCTTGTTTTCCTAATTCAATACGTGTATTGATATAGATTAAGGTCTAATTTCCTTCAAGGCGTTTAATATCTGTTCAGTCTTAGTATAATAGTAATCAAGAGTATCTTTTGAATAAATTAAGATATCGTCAGGATGAACTGAATAGAAAATATCTGGTAATGGGCATGTCAAAAAATACACCTTCTAATACGTCCTAATTAAAAGTGTGTAATTGGATTCGTCCGCTATTAATTCGGTCAAAAAACCCTCATAGGGTTTGATATCCGTTCTTTTGGCATCATGATTAAGAATTAACTTTTCTTTTATCAAATTATAATAGTATTTTCCCACTCATTTCAGGGGACCTCCATTATTTCCCATTGAGTTTGGCTTATATATGCGGTAAATTTATTTTTATATAATTTATATATTTTAAGCTAAGATTTTAAATATTATCAACTACTTATTAATTCACGGATGTAACTTTTACATGAGCTTAACTATCTTAATCGTTTCTTTTTTTAAACGTATTAAGGTTTTTTGTTTTGAAGTAATGAGAAGTGGTTAAGGGCCACAAATGAGTAACATTAGTATTCATTTACGTTATATACGCTCGATCTGATATTATATGTACGCGATTCTGGTAGAGAACTATACTCCAGAATTATATAAATCGAGTACTTAATATAATAATCATCAAGGTTTTCCACTTTTCATTTACGTTCATTACCTAACGACCCTCACACGGTAGGAATAAAAGTATATCAGATTTTCGAAACGTCGGGTTAAATAAATCATCAAAAATCAAAAGTATGCAAAGATTCATCACTTCGTTGTTTTAGGGAAGGTAAAAGTATTTGCTTATTAAGCGATGCAGAAAACATTAATTATATAATCGCTAAAGTACTTCAAAAAAGTGTGTTTATACTACGCAATTTTCTTCAACTTGTTATCTTTATTATTTAACATGTCCAAACTTTTGTAATTTATAATACGGTTCAAATATTTTCTTTTGAAAATTAAGAAAATATTGGGTATCTGTTGGAATAGTATTACATGCAGTGCAGTAGGTTAACTTTACTGCAAGTGTATTGCTTTGTGCGGACTTACCGCATTGAGTGTAAGTTGAGTGCAGTATGTTACACTTCACTCTAGGGCACGGGCCAAGCAATTGGCCATACAAATTAAAGTGCAGACCGGCTAGCGGTCTACCAAACATAGGACAATAAATCTACCATCTAACTACTGCAATACTTCTGTTACTTTGACCAATTGAATTGACAACATTTCAACGTCTAAGGCCTACCAATACTAATCACTGCTTGCCTGCCTAATAAGTTAAGCACAAATGAGATAAGTAGAAGAAGAAGCTTTTCGGTTACTCTTTACATCAATAACGGTGGTTAAGGTAGAGGAAAGATTATTACGAAAGGCCTCTACTACTACATCGGTTTTCACGGTAGTAAGTAGAGAAGACTTTTAAGCTGCGTCGGTTTTTACGGTAGCTTAGAGATAAAGACGGTATCGCTACTGAAAAACACTAAAAAATCTTTATTAATCCTTCTTAAAGACGTTAAGATTAACTGTTAGAAGTCTTGGACTTCGGTAATTTGGCAAACGGTTAAGTTGATACTACTATGGGTGTTACTACTGCAAAAATGACTAAGTCCATACGCCAAATAACCACAACAAATAATTTCCGCCCTTTAATACCAACAAACGACCTTTAATCTTACACTTTATATTAAACATTTACCCTATTTTACTCTTTTTACTTCTTACGTTACTTTAATCGTCAAGTTCTATATTCTAAGCGAAAACGCCAAGTTACGCCGAGAATGCCACGTCACGCAACTTTACGTTAAATGGCTAAGTTCCTACGCGACATTCCGACAAAACACCAAATCCTTATGCACAAAATTATCAGGTTCCTCGCCCTACACGCCTTCCACAAGCCGAACCGTTGAGATAGCTTTAAGTTAGGTATTTATGGAGAACATTAACGCGTTCAGATCAATTTTCACTAAGTATTATAATCACGACCTTTAGGGATACGAAGTCGAAAAGGAATTAACCGAAAAATACCTGATTAATTTCGTCTGTTATTTTATCTTGAAAGATAACGGCGGCGAAATACCTAACTGCGCTTTCCGAAAATATCGTCAATTTTTCGATAACTAGACTTTTAAAATGTAAAGGGTGATTTGGAAAATCGTTGAATTTAAACTGAAAGCTAAACTTAAACTCTAAGGGATCTACGTGCTAAAATAAATCTCAACCAAATTGACGGAAACTTTTTTCGAGCTGGTACAACTTGAAAAACGCCATTGAAACCCTAATTCTCAAGACTTCTAAGGAAAAGAAAAAGATATAAAGGGATTTTAACACCCATACACGTAATCTAGGGGACCACCAACTTACCTTTGACTAAATTAAGCCTTTTTACGTGCTGGCGATAAGGAACCTGTTAACCTGTTCGGCAGTTTAGTACCCCTACGTAATAACGCGGAGTACGCCTTTAGCGGTGGTAGCGTACGTAAAGTAATGGCCGTCAACGCAACTAGAGTGATTGATATTAGTATACTATACCAGTTAATTGAACAGAATCGTTAAGTCTCCCAAAACTTTGAAGTACTCATCGCCTCTTAACAATTTAATCATTAAGCCCCTTAAAAACCTTCCCTATTTAGATTTACTTATACATGGGAGCCTACCATAAAACCTACTCTAGGACTTTACCTTTTGGGCTAGGCGACTAACAATTACCCCCAACACTATACCTCGGAAGTTTTAAGGCTTGAGCCATCAGGAAACACTATTTACAGCTAGGAAGATAATCGCGATTTTCCCCTAAGACCCGTTCCAATAGTTAATATTAATTATAAGCTCTGAACAAACTTCGCGAAAATCTAGGATAGCATAAAAAAATATAATAGAAAATCTTACAACCTTTTCGACACCAAGATAATTCCCTTTTTAAATATCTGCAAGTAGATAAAGGTTTCCCCTTTTGGTTTTCACTTACTATTTTTTTAAAATCCTTATAGGGTACGCCAACGATTATTACCTAACTTTTCTAACTAAAGCAACAATGTTTCGCGAAATATACGATGACATAAAAAGCCACTTCGAATACGATATCCACCTTGCGTAATACTATACAAACTAGGTTATAATACGGTAAATTACAATAATAGTAAAGAAAAAAGATGAGAAAATACTAATAAAAGTCCTTAACCAAATGCTTAACAAGTTGATATTATGTCAAAAAGCAATAGGGAAAGCCTACGTTAGCAAATCCATACTTCGCGAGTAGGTACGGGCAATAGTAACGGGCGTTAATGAGTTCGAATACGCACTATAACGCCTAAATGCCACTTATAAAAGCTTTTTTAACTAGTTACGTTCCTTGCTTACCATCGTAATGGCGCGTATACAAAATTCTCTTGGTATATATTCCCAAACTAGTAACTTTATTAACGTGAATGAAGAAAACCTTAATGCAATCAACTATGTCGACCGCAAATATAGGCGTCCACAATGCCTAAGTTTTAGCCTATTAACCTCAAACTAAAGGTAAAAGCTACGCTGACGCCAATGAAATTGGAGCGGATCTGTTAACCGCAAGTATCATCGTCGTAATAGTAGCAAAAGATATTAGATTTATGGAAAATTTAGCTGTTAGCTAACTTGCTACCCCCCTCCCCCCCGCCAAATGTAATAACAAAAAATCAGAATACTACGCCTAATACCCTATTTCTACGAAACGAAATTACTTAAATCAAATCGTAAACGTCGAAAGCAATAAACTAATTAATGTTGCTAACGCTTCTAAAAAAAAATTAAGTAATACGAATATACTACTTCTGGTACGGCTTAGTAACTAGCCAACCACGCTTTTTTATACCGTTTAGGTGGTAAAAACCTTGACCTTTTCCCTAATTAAGCCTCTAACCCCTTATATACCTTTAAACTTCACGATTGTTACGCAGACTATACGTTTTAATGTATTATACCAAATATAAGGGCAATAACATACTTAATAAAATGTTATTTGTAATATATAATATTACGAAGGAAAAGCATTATAGCCACTAAAATTAATCGTTACGATATTGGCAAGGCTAAAGCTAGCTTTAACCCGGGGAAATAACTATCATTACTAAGGATAGCGGGAGTTAAAACTATTATAAAAGTAATTACATTCTGTATTTTGAAATCTCCTACCCCTTCCCTTCTTTATTTGAAAGATATAAAGTCTCTAAGTGTTAATATTTATATCAACGTAAACGAACTAGTTAAAGACAGTTAAAGATTGTTATTCGTCCTTCAATAGGGGTACTTATAGTTTTATCTTGAAGGCCTGGAAATAATAGTATTACACTCAATAAAGCAGGAAATATGTGTACTATACCAGAATTTTAACTATTTCGCCGTTGATAAGCTATATAAAGTTCTAAAAACCGAAAGATATTACGAGGTAAGATACTTTGCCCTAAAAGTTATTAAAAAGCTTTGTCACCACTGCTAAACGTATACCCAATCCCCCCGGATATTAAAATTTACACTAAAAACGATAAGGATTTCAACCACGAGATCTTTATTAATATATTTTACCTCAATAAGAAGCATATTTTTCACGTCGTTAGTTCCGCAACTTTTTTTTACAAAACTAAGTTTTTAAAGTCTGTTTCTGCAAAAGATATATAGAAAACATTAAGGATATTGTAGATTAATACATACCTAGATTCACCTAACGTTGTCGTCCACGATACTGGTATAAACTTTTCCGCGGTAAAATTTTAGAAATATACTAAAATAATGGGTATTTAATGTAAACAGGTACCCATAAAAGCCCATTAAAGTATTAAAAAGGTTAAAAAGGCATACGCCTTACTTTTCTAAGTATATAATATCCTTACGTTAAAAATTGGAAGTTTTATGGATCCGGAGGTACGGTTATAAATAGCAATAAAAGAGCTTAACGATAGTATAGGCCCTAACTGCTTAGTGCTAACGCTCCTAGTCTTTTAAGCTTATCCACGCCTAACAAGTAAATCTCCGCCCTCAGCAAGTACTTAGAAACGTGCTACAGACTATAAAAAAGCTTTAAAGGAACTATAAAGAGAATCGGCACGCCGCTAGGTTAATAACACACTTAATACCAAAAACGACCCTTTAATAATCGACGTACTCACTTTATCGTTACAAAGTAAAATCCTCATATAGAAGAATCTGGGAAAATGGAATAGCCCATACAAAATATTAAGTATCGCAAACTCTAAATTAGTTGTTAAAACTACTAACGGTCCTATATCCTTTTAAATTACTCAAGTTAAGCATTTTATTGAAAACACTAATGATAAAAACCCTTAAACCCCTGAAGCTGAACAATCGAGTCAATACGAACCTCCTCCACCCGTTATCATTAAGCCAATAAAACGCCGCCGACGCGGACGACCCCCGAAGAAAAAAAACGTTGAAGATAAGGAATATACACCGGAAAGTATTTACAATACTACTTAGGTAAATGAAAAAATGAAAACAATAAAGATCTAGTACTAAAGCTTCGAATATAAAGAATTATCAAAACCTTTGATAAACCTTTTAAGGAAAGTTATAGAGTCGAAATGAATGGTTGATTAACTCGAAAAGTCGTATAATTCGGTCCGAAAACCAACTTTAACTTTAAATACCTAAACATCACGATCTTTAAGTCGAAGATTATTTATAAAATTAAGGGCAAATTACGCGGCGACCTTACGAAAAATCATGTTTCATCACGTAAGGATACGGTAATAAATATAAAAACTAAATCCTTATACAATCTAAAGCGATTGAAAAAATTAGCTAACTTTTACTAGTCGTTTTAGTAACGAATTTATTACCTAGAACTAAAGGTAAGTTTGGACTTAATAATTGAAATATAACACAAGCCTATACGTAATTAATAACGAATTTACAACAAACCGTATTATTAAAGTTACTATAAAAACTTCGTGTCATTTACCATTTAGGCATGATAATAAGTTATATTAAGCTATCATACTGATGAACTAAAGTAGTTTTTTACTAGTTTTTAACCTATGAGTCGTATTTCAAATTACGGTTAACGATAAAATCCTTAACATACGATCCGTACCTATTAATAAAGTAAGAAAAAAACTTCGGTATAATAGGCATATAAACTGATGATACCTTTTTCTTCGAAACGGATGGTTTTAAAACACTAAAACAGCAGGCTATCAAAGACTTTAAGTTTTAAAATTATAAGCCGCTAATAAAGTAAACGGAAAGTACCTAACTAAACTTTAATAAATCGTTAATTCGTATATTTGGTATTGATATCGGTTTTAACTTTTGCTAAAAGACTAAGGCGCTATATTAATTACAATTAACAAGAGTAACGAAGCTAGGGCTTAACGATACCTGAAATAACGTATTCGAAATAGCTATATTAATATTTTATACTAACCGGAAGCCTTTTAAGATCTATCCATTACGATATAAGTACAAATATCAACGGATAAAGACTTGAATCGGCTAAATGAAAGGCTCTAGTAACAGATACGAAACTTAAACCGTGGGATTAATATAGTTCCAATTGATATTTTGAAGACCAAGTAAATAATATTTACAAATGGGTCCTTTACATAGAATATAGACTCATCCTTACAAATCGGCTACCTAATAACTGTCGTCAATAAGGATAAACAAAAAAACCAATTTAGTATTATCGGCAACTTAATTCACTAAACCTTCGTCAAGTACAAGAAAATTACACGAAGCGTGTTGGCTTAAGAGGTTTACGGCATAATGATGAGCTTTGATGTAGGTATGACAATGTAAGAAACTTTTAACGCTATTACCATCCAGCTAAAAATTCCTCCTATTCCGATAGTAATTTGTACCAATTCGATATTTCTTTTCGAATACCTTTCGAAGCTCAGAATCATTAGAGAAAAAAGCCCTATAATCGATGTAATGGAACTTCGTAAGGCTTACGAAAAGAGGAAAATTAAAAAGTTCCGATAAATCGATAGCAAAAACAATCCTACTAACGTAATAATTAAGGTATCGCCAAACAAAGCCTTAAAAGGGTTTATAGATAGTAATAAACTGACTATACAAATCGAGGGCTACGTTAATAAACCGCCTAGACGGTCCGAATCACGTAACGGCGGGCAAGGATGTGCCGGCAAACTGGAAAATTGCCAGGAGATTGATAATGGTGACCTATTTAAGTAGCACAGTTGAAATGGAGGCCTGCAAAAGTTTGTGGCGTAAGAACTTTTTATAAGAGTTAATAAGCTCGAACCTCGGAGCAACGAAGCAATTAAGGTCAAATAGGGTCAATTTGCGTGTAATTGGGTACAATTCAGTATAAGAGTCAACTAGAATTAACAGGGGTCTGGCTAGTTAACGAAAGCACAATTTAGTAACAACCGGAAAAGATTAGTCAGCCACACTAGTGTGCGCACACAAACTAAAAAGCCGATAGTGTTGAAATAGTATTACATGCAGTACAGTAGGTCAACTTTACTGTAAGTAAAGTTGACCATACTACAAGTGTATTACTTTGTACGGACTTACCGTATTGAGTGTAAGTCGAGTGCAGTATGCTGCACTTCACTCTAGAGCACGGGCCAAGCAATTGGCCATACAAATTACAGTGCAGACCAGCCAGCGGTCTGCCAAACCTAGAACAATAGATCTACTATCTGACTACTGCAATACTACTGTTACTTCGACCAATCGAATCGATAACGTTGCAACGTCTAGGGCCTACCAACAGTATCATAAATTATATACTATTGGTAACGTTGAACAACGGATTAACAACTTCATAAATAACTGGAATTACCACGAATCAAACACTTCTTATCGCCATTATAACGATAATACTTATAATGACCATATCTATATAAATCTGAACTATTTTATTGTTGTTGTTATAACATCTGATACAATAATTTTAAACTAAATTTCAGATACGTGAACGAAACATAGTTACTATAAATGTAATACATCATTAAACGATTTTTATCGTTCCAATCACAAAAACCATTTACTTAACGGTATATATCAACTGAATTTGATATGAGTTTTATTATAATCGTAAATTAGTACCTCAACTAACTAGTAAGGCATCCGCAAATAACATTTGAGCACTATAATTCGTATTGAAACGCACTAACGCCAGTAATAACCGCTCGAACATACTCGAAAAATATAGCGTCTCTGTTAGTAAACCTTAATCGTTGCAACGTAGTCGATTCGAATCGTGGTCGCAGTAACTAGTGTATTGCATTTAAAGTGGCGATGTATTACTTTTTAGTTTAGCAGACCGCTAGCCAGTCTACACACTAATTCTATAGCGAATTGCTTGGCTCGTATCTTAACTTGAAGTGGGAAACTACTGCATTTAACTTGCAGTCAATCCAGTTATCCTTACAAGCTATAGTTAATTTGAAGTTAGTATAATCAACTATCTAGAAATATAGTTAACTTGACTGTACTGGAATTGAATGATATTTCAACACTGTCGACTTTTAGTTTTTGTGTTCGTACGTTAGTGTGGTCAGTCACTTCCTGACAGTAAGTCTTAAACTCCCTCTTCAATCGTTATACTAGACCCCTGTTAATTCCAGTCAATTTATATTGACACTGAGTCCAATTATGGTCATTTTCTCTATATTCCCGAGTCTTGTATTCTTTAATTCCCGCACATATATCTCTCGTTATAAATATGTGCGTATTATGTACTCTATTAATTGTATACCTTTTACCCGTAGTTTTAAGTATGCTTTTATTACACGCTATTAATGTTACTGTTGGAATAGTAGTATTTGAAATGCAGTATGTCAACTTTACTTACAGTAAAGTTGACTATACTGATTGCAAGTTTAGTGTATTGTTTTGTGCGAGCCTACTGTATTGGCTGCAAAGCAAGTACAGTATGCGCCCACTTCACACTATGGCACGAGCCAAGCAATTGACCATACAAATTACTGCGCAGACCGGCCAGCGGTCTGCCCAACCTAGAACAATACATCCATCACTTGAACACGCAATACTACTATTACTTCAACCAATTGAATCGACAACATTGCAATGTCTAAAGCCCTATCAATACTGATCAGTGCTTATTAGGTTAAGCACAGTGTAATGATCACACTAAATACCCGTGAGTAAATAGAAGGTGTCAGGGGGTTTATGTTAGCAGTAAGGTAGCAGAGGTAACAAAAGTGCAATATCAAGATGTTTGTTCGTGCTGTAGAATGATCACTAGCCGTTAGGCTATTCTGGTGTGAAGACTGAATACTTAGATTGACAACTGAAGAGCTATGAAGGAAATGCTATCTATGGTGCTGACCGTGTCCTTATATCCCATTGCCTTCATACTATCTTCAGTACTGGATCGTTTGGATCACCGCACTGATCCCACTGATCTAGTGCTGCCTTACCTTGGATCGGTGGCTGATCCTTACTGATCCCATGTAGCCTCACCTTGGATCATTAACTGATCCATACTGATCCATCACGTGACTTACTTAGTCACCTTGCTTATATAAGAGATGTTCCCCGCCTGATGTGTTGGACTACAGGCTCTCCGTGGCTCAGCTGCATGCTGGCCTGTTTCCTAACCCAACCATTGTCTGAGTTATAACACACAGATAAGCTAAGTAGAAGAAGAAGCTACTTTCTAGTTACATTCTACGTTAATAAACAGTGGCTAGGGTAGAGGAAAGATTCTTGCGAAGGACCTTAATTAGTATTACGTCAGTCTACAATGGCAGGAAAATAGAGAAGACTTTTAGGTTACGTTAGTCTATAACGGCAATCTAAAAGTAAGCAACGGTATTGTTACTTAAAAAACACCAAGAAATATTTACTAAAGATCATTTTTGAAGATGTTAAGATTGACTGTTAGAAGTTTTAAAGTTTGGCAAGTTGGTAAATGGCTAAGTTAGTACTACTATGGATACTACTATTGCAAAAACAACTAAGTCCTATAGCCAAATAAAAAACGACCCTCAACCTTACCTTTTATACCAACCCTTTGCCTAGACACCAAGTTTTTCCCTTTACTCTACTCTTTTCACTATTCCTACGCCAATTAAATTGCTAAAATCGCTATCCTAAGCGAAAATATCAAGAAACGCTAAGTCGCGCCAAAAATCCTATGTCAGCGACTCCATACTAAATCACCTAGTTCTCACGCGACTTCACACTAAAATACTAAGCTTTACACCAATAAAAACTTTAAGATAGCTACCACTAACGCGTAATTTAAAATTATTACCAACTCCGTCAGGAAAGAAATAATTAAAGTCCTTGGATCCTTTTTTACCAAGTATTATAATAAAGAATTTTGGGGGTAAAACATCGACGAAGACTTAACAGAAAAGGATTTGGTTAACTTAGTTAGTTTTTACATTATCGACTACAATAAAGGCGAAAATCTTAACTTCGACAGCCTTACTTTTTGCAAATATCGTAAGTTTTTTAACAACTGGACCATTAATATGTGAAAAATGATTTTAAAAAGAATTAAATTAAAGTTAAAGGAAAACTTTTAACGATGAAGGATTTATATATTACAAAAGAACTTTGTTAAGTTGTTAAAAAACCTTTATGGTTTGGACCAGTTTAAAAATATCTTTAAAACCTACCACCTAAAAGGAAAAGTGTTAATGAATCTTATTACCCCTATACGTGTTTTAGGGGACCACCCCTTTATCCTTAGATAAGTTAAGTCTTTTTACGCGCTACCGATAAAAAACCTGTTAATTCCTTCGGCAGCCTAGCAACTTTATGTAATAGCGTGGAGTACGTTTTTAGTGGTGGCAGGGTACGTAAAGCAGCAACCGCTAATACGGATAGAGAAATTGACGTCGGCTCTTTACACCAGTTAATTAAATAAGATCATTAAGTCCCTTAAAATATTTAAATTCCTATTGCCTTTTAGCCCTTTAATCGATAAAACTCTTAAAAGCCTTTTTACGGTAAGTTTACCTATACGTGAAAGCTTATTACAGGATCTACTATAGGACTTTACCCTCTAAACTAGGCGACTAACAATTACCCTGAACACCGTACTTCAAAAACTTTAAGGTTTAAATTACTAGGAAACACCACTAATAAAGACCGAGATAATTATTACGACTTGCCTCCAAAACCTATTTAAATAGTTAACATTAATTATAAAAATTTTACGGACTTCTCTAAGATTTGAAACGATGTAAAGAAATATGATGGGAAGCCCTATAACCTTCTCGACATGAAGATAATACACTTTTTCAATATTTGCAAGAAAATTGAGGTTCCCCCTTTTGGTTTTTTACTTACTATTTTCTGAAATCATTACAAAACACACCAAAGATTACTATCTAACCTTTCTAGCCCGAGCAACTACCTTTCGCGAAGTTTATAATGACGTAAAAAACCACTTCGAATACGACTTTTACCTTATATAATACTATACAAACTAGGTTAGTATGAGGTGTACTACGATAATAACGAAGAAGAAAGGGGAGGAAATACCGATAGATGTGCTAAATTATATGCTTAATAAGCTGATATTATATTAGTAAGTAATGGAGAAAGTTCATGTTAGGAAAGCTATACTTCGCTAATAAGTATGAGTAGCTATTAAGGGTGTTAGCGAGTTCAAATACACTTTACAACGCCCAAATGCTACCTATGAAGACTTTTTTAACTAATTAAATTCCTCTCACATAATCGTAATGACAAGCACACTAAATTCGCTTGGTATATACCCTTAATCTGGCTAATTCCCTAATATAAATGAAAAAAACCGTATAGTGGTTAATTACATCGATCGCAAGTACAGCTATAGGCGCCTTTAACGCTTAACGACTCCATACTAAAGGCAATAACTATGGGGGCTAATAGGGTTAAGATTTAGGCGAAACTACTAACCGTAAAAACTATCATCGTAATAGTGGCAAGAAATGTTGAATTTATAGTAAGTTTGGTTATTAGTTAACTTGTTACCCTTTTTCCAAGCATAGTAACAAAAAGTTGGTTTATTACATTTAGTACCTTACTACCTTTCAATATGATTACTTAGACAAAATCATAGATTTCGAGTGCGAAAAGTCAATTAACAGCGATAATGCCTCTAAAAGAATCAAGTGGCATGAAAATACTCCTCCTAACGCGGCTTAGTAATTATCTGACCACGACTTCCTATACCACTTAGGTGGTAAAAAAAACCTTACCTTTAACCTAACTAAACCCCTATTTCCTTTTATATCTTTAACTTCCGCGATAGTTATGCGAACTACACATTTTAGGGTATTATGTCAAACATAGAGGTAGTAAGGTATTTAATAAAAGGCTATTCGTAGTATGTAGTACTATGGAGGGAAAAGAGTACGGCTACTAAAATTAATTGTTACAATGTAAATAAGGCTAAAGTTGGCTTCCGACTAAACTAATAACTATTATTATTAGGTATAACGGTAATTTAAACTGTCATTGGATCGATTACATTTCATATTCTGAAGTCCCCCTATCCTTCTTCTTTTTTACTTAAAGGATATAAAGATCTTTAGAGTTAACGTTAACGTTAATACCGACGAACTAGTTAAAAACACTCAAAGGTTTCACCTCGCTTCTAAGTATGGGAATTTATAGTTTTATCTTTAAGGTTCTAAAGCAATTATGTTTAACCCAACGAAGCTAGAGATACGCTAACTACATCGGCGTTTTAAACACCAAGCTGTTAACTGGTTATATGACGTTCTAGAATCCGTGAGATATAAAAATGTGAAATACTTTCTCCAAAAAGCTATCTAAAAGCATTTTTACCATTGTTAAATGTATACCTAAGCCCCCCGAAAATTTAAGTTTATACTAAAAGATAATAAAGACTTTAATTAAAAGGTCTTTATTAATTTATTTTACTTAAATAATAAGTTTGGTTTTCACGTCGTTAATTTCATAACCTTTTTTCACGAAGCCAGATTTCTAAAGTTCTTTTCGGTAAAGGATACGTAGGAAATGCTAAATATACTGTAGATTAACACGTACTTAGGTTTACCTAACGTCGTTATCTACGATACCGAAACCGATTTTACGGCGGCGAAGTTTCAGGAAAATACCAAAATAATGGGTATTTGGTGTAAATAAATGCCTTTAAAAGCCTACTAAAACATTAAAAATGTTAAAAACGCATACTCCCTACTTCTCCGAGTATATAACATCCTTAGGTTAATAATTAGAAACTTTACGGTTCCGAAGGTACACCTTTAAAAAACGGTAAAGAGCTTAAATAATACTATAGGACTTAATGGTTTAATGCTAACGCTTCTGGTTTTTGGAGCGTATTGACATTTAACGAATAAATCCTTACTATTAATAAGTACATAAAAACGAATTGAAACCTATGGTGAAACTTTAAAAGAATTTCGAAAGGAATCAACACTCCATTAGGTTAACGATGCCCTTAATATTAGGAATAACCTTATAATGATCGAAGTATTTATTTTGCTATTGTAAACTAAAGTCCTTATATGCCGGGAGCTGGGTAAATAAGAGGGACCATATAAGATCTTAAGTATTGCCAACTAAAAAGTAGTTGTTAAAACTACTAACGGTCCCGTAACTTTTCGTATTATCCAGTTTAAGCTTTATATTAACGTTACCCATGATAAAGATCCTTAAGTTAATCTATCAAGTCAATACAAACTTTCTCTACCCGTCATCAATAAGCCGATAAAACACTGCTGGCCTAGGTGACCACTGAAGAAAAGGAATATTAAAAAAGAGAAATATATACCGGGTTATACCTATAATACTACTTAGGTAAGTAGAAAAAAAAGGATAACAAAAACTTAGTATTGAAGTTTAGGGTATAAATTATTACTAAATTCTTCGGAAAACCCTTTTATGAAAACGATAAAATCGAAATTAATAGCATACTAATTCAAGAAGTCGCATATTTCATACCAAAGACCGATTTTAACGTTCAAAAACTAAATATTACGATCTTTAAGTCGAGGATTATCCACGAGGTTAAGGGTAAGACTAAGAGACGGCCGTATGAAAAAACACGCCTAATCATTTAAAGATACTATAATAAATGCAAAGACAAGATCTTTACGTAGTCGTTAACGATTGAAAAAAATTAGCTAACTTTTGGTAGTTGTTTGAATAGCAAGTATATTAGCTAAAAGTAAAGGTAAATTTACATTCAATGGGTGAAATATAACGTAAGCTTATATCCAATTAGTAATATATTTACAACGAATTTTTTTCTATGCATTGAAACTTGATATAAACTGGTTAAAGAATGTTTTTATTGATTTCTAACCCATTAATCGTATTCTAAATCACTATTAGGTATAAAGTTTTCAATATACAACCCGTATTTGCTAATAAAGTAAAAGAATGGCTTTGACCTAATAGGTATACAATTTAACGATACTCTTTTCGTTCAAATAGCTATCTTTATAGTATAGATACAGCGGGCGATTAAAGACTCCAAGTTCTGAAATTACAAGTCGGTTACGATGTTAGCAAAGGTTAGCCAACTTGACTTTAATGGATCGTTAATCCGTATTCTTAGTATTAATACTTGCCTTGGTTTTCTACAACAGATATAAGTCATTAATTCAACCATAAACAACAAAATTAACGTAACTAAGGCCCAAAGATACTAAAAATAACGTGTTTGTGACAGCTATATTGTCACTTTATGTCAACCGGATGCCTTCTATAACTGATTTATATCGGTATAAATATAAAACCTAAAATAAAACGACTTTAAGAAGATAAATGAAAGGCCTGAGTAACAAATGCAAAACCTAAACCGAGCAATTAATAAAGTTCCAATCGACCTATCGAGAGCTAAGTTGATAATTTTTACAAATAGGCTTTTTGTAAATAACACTAACATATCGTAACAAATTATCTTTCGAATTACCCTCGTTAATAAATATAGGCAAAGGATTAATTTAGTATTATTGGTAGCTTAATTTACTAAACCTTTGTGAAATGTAACAGCATTACACGACATATATTAACTCTATAGGTTTTCGATATAATAATAGGCTTTAATATAGATTTAGTACTATGGGAAACCCTTAACGTTATTAACAGTTAATTAAAGATTACTCTTATTCCAGTAGTAATCTATACCAACTCGAGGAGTTTATTCGAATACCTTTTGAAGTTCGGAATTACTAGCGAAAAACGTTTGGTGATCGACGTAATGAAACTTCGAGAAGCCTACAAAAGAAGGGAAATTGAAAAATTCCAATAAATTAATAATAAAGATAATTATACTGATGTTATAATTAAGATATTGTCGAATAAGGCGCTTAAAAGGTTCATAATTAGCAATAAACTTATTATAAATATTAAGAGCTACATTAATAGGCCGCCCGGTAAGGTTAAATGACGTAATGACGGCGGTTAGGTATATGTTGGCAAATTAAAAGACTGTTAAAAGATTAACAATAATGACTTATTTAATTGGAATGGATATAGTGGAGGCTTATATGGGTTTATAAAAAAAGAACTTTTTGTAAAAGTCGATAAAGTCGGACTTCAGATCCGTAGAACTAGTAACGGAAATTAGGGTAAATTCAAATGGAAATGAGTGAAATTTGATATGGACGTCAATTAAAATTAACAGGGGTTTTGCCAGTTAACGAGGTCGCAGTTTAACGTTTACCAAAACAGATTGATAAACCATACTAACTTGCGCGCATAAGCTAAAAAGCCGCCAGTATTATAATAGTAATATTTGCAATGTATTAGGTCAACTTTACTTACAGTAAAGTTAACTATACTGACTGCAAGTTTAGTGTATTATTTTGAGCGGGCCTACTATATTGACTGCAAAGAAAGTACAGTATGCGCCCACTTTATACTAGGGCACTTACCAAGTAATTAGCCATAAAAATTACTGCGTAGACAGGCTAGCGGTCTGCCAAACCTAAAAAAATACATCTACCACTTGACCATACAATACTACTATTACTTCGACCAATCGAATCGACAACGTTACAATGTCTAAAGCTCTACCAACAGTTACCATTACCCTAGAAATTTTTTAGTCTGTCAAGGTAACCCTGTTCCTCCATGTCACGTGCTGGGTGGCTTACGTAACCTTCGATTCGTATGATTAGTGTATTGTTATTTACAAATCTTTCTAGGGCGTTATTAGTTGTATCTTTAGTTATAGTATTTATAGGGTTGTTTTTACCATTGATAAACCGCAACTCATCGATTTCTCGGGCTTTTTATTCCTTTTTTTAAAGTTATTACGTTTATTATTAAACGTTTTTTTATTAGTTGTACCCAACTTTAACAAGTACTTGTATTAGTTTTTGAAGTTTATATATACGATTATAGATGTAAACGGTAATTTTGGCTGTTTAGTAATAATCCTCAACGTATCTTTAATTACTATACAGATGTTAAAACTTACCATTATGCTGTAAATTTTCATTACCAGTACGTTTTGTATCATACGTTGAAATTTAACGGATGTCCAGTATACTAGGATGCTGGTAAGCGTAAATTGTTTTTTCAGGTTCATCTTTGTTGACGAGTGTAATGAAAAATTCGATTCATAATGTAAGTTTAGTATTATAAATAAAAAATCCGGTTGTAAAAACTACTAACTTCTCCATTATCAAGTTTATCCATACTATACTGATATATTAATCCGAATTATTTATTTACCCTTCCAATTTTTCTTTGAATATATCCAAGTATTTATTGTATATATTTTCAACCCATGTTGTAATAAAAAAAAATTAAATGCCCCTGGTTGGTATAACGTGGCAATATAAGCCATTCTAGCCTTTGATTTTAAATACCGTTATCATTTTACGTTGTCGGTTTTGTTAATTTTCGCGAAACTTGTGGGTTTTTTTTGGGTGTAATTAAAAGTATATATTATAGATATTGTCAATATCATATATATAGATAAACAATTTATTAAAATTAAGTTGTATACTTTTAGCTTATGTTTGAATGGGTTTATATTCTTCAAAGCTTAAATTTTTGATAATACGTTATTTGTTGAATCAGTGGTAATTTCTGTGCAGTATATCAACTTTAATTGCAGTAAAGTTGACCATACTGACTGCAATTTGACTGTATTAATGTTTGGGTCTACTGTAAGGTCAAGTATAGTATATACCCACTTCACCCTAGGGTACGGGCTAAATAATTAGCTATACAAATTAGTGTGCAAACCGGCTAGCGGTATGCTAAACCTAGAACATTACATCCAAAACTTCACCACACAATACAACTATTACTTCAAATTCAACCAATTGGAATCAACAACGTTGCTACGTCTAAAATATTACTAATACTGACCAGTTCTTATTATGTTAAGCACAGATTGGATAAGTATAAAAGGTTACTTTCCGGTTGTTACGCTTTGAATAAGACTATGATAGAGGGAACATTTTTGTGAAAGGCCTTTACGTCCTGCACCAGTCCAAAATGGAAGTAATTAGAGAGGAATTTGGGATTGCATTAGTTTAAAACGGAAATTCAGGGATGGCAATAGTATCGTTACCTAAAAAAAAAAAATAAGAAATCTTTACAAATTCTTTTTGAAGAAAATCGTTTAAATTAACTATTTAAAGTCTCAAAGATCGTTCAGTTAACAAACGATGAAGTTAATACTAATGCGGATGTTATATTTGTAAAAACGATAGAGTCATCCATCTTATAACTTTTAAATAAAATTAATAATAAATAACCTTTGACATTATCATTTATACTAAGCTTCAATTTTAATACAAAGTTTTCCCTTTACACTACTATGTCATTATTTTATTATATTACGAAGTCATCAATTGTAAGTATCGTTACTTTATGCGAAAAATTAAGAATTGTTAAGTTGCCTTAAGAAAGTAATGTCGCGCGACTTTGTGTTAAATCTTCATATCCATCGACTACCAAGTTTTACACCATCTAAAACTTTAAAATTGTTAACTTGAACACCAAAATAGATGCCGTTACCGATTTTTCCATGAAGGAATTAATCAAGACATTTGGACTTGTTTTTTTCAAGTATTACGAAGAAGACCCTTAGTTGAAGGATACTAACGAGTTTTAGTTGAAAAATAATTTATTAATTATGGTGCTTATGATATTTCCTACGCCGATGTTAGTGAAGACTTTGGCTATGGTTAACACGTATTTTAAGATTGTAGTGAGTTTCTTAAACATTAGACTACTAATATGTTAAATACAAACTGAAGGATCTTTAAAATTAAATTAAAAGTATAGGTTAACAGATGTGAGATTTACATATTAAATAAGAATTTTAAAAGTATGGCGGAGATTTTCTTTGAACTGTCTAAATTTAAAGATTATCCTTAAGATCCTCAACTTTAAAACTTATAAGAAAAAGTCAAAGTTATTGGAAACCTTGAACGCAGTTATACAAATTTTAGGGGAATGCCCACTAATTTCCAGTTGAGTTAAGTCTTTAACCTCCCCACTAACACTAATATTTTATACGCCAACAATAAGGAACCTATTTTTTTTTTTCGTTAGCCTAGCACCTTCACGTGACAGCGTATAGTACGTCTTTAGTGGTAGTAAAGTGCGTGAAGTAATAGCTTTTAATACGTCAAAATGAATTAACGTTTGCTTTATTTACCGGTTAATTGAACAAGATCTTCAGATCCTTTCTAACCTTGTTTACGACTATTAAGTTCTATTTACCTTTTAGAATCTTCTTTAAAATCGTCAAACTATTTCGATTTCTCAAGATTTCCCTTATAATTGTTAAGTTCTTTAAGGCGAAGCTTTTCAAGGCAGGTATGTCTATACGTATAAGCCTATTATTAGGTTTTACTACAGGATTTTATCCCTCGAGTTAGGCGACCAGTAACTGTTTTTACTATCGTAATTAGAAAGTATTCAGAAACATTATAGAATATTAGAAAGATTATTGCTTCCTTTTTTATAGACTTATCAAAATGGTTAATATTAATTACAAAATTCTAACAGATTTCACAAAGATTTGGAACGACGTATATTAGTATGATGGAAAGTTTCATAACTTATTTGACATGAAGATGATGTATTTTTGGAATATTTGCAAGTTGATGGAGGTTCTTCTTTTAGAGTTTCACTTACTGTTTCCTAGAATCTTTATAGAGTACGCTATAAACTACTACTTATATTTCCCAACGAAAGTAAAAACGTTCCAAGAGATTTACGACGGCATGAAAAGTTACTTCTAATACAAAATTCATTTTGCGTAATATTATATGAATAGTGTTAAGATGAGGTGAATAACAATAATGGTTTAAAAAAAGGAGGAAACGTTAATGAATGTCTTCAATCGAATGTTAATTTAGTATTTTTTTTGTTATCAAACATTATTAAAAGAATATATTGGAGAAGATATATTTCACGAGTAGGTAAAGGCAGTTGCTACGAGCGTTAACGAATTCAAATACGCTTTTCAACGCCTCAATATTATTTTTAAAGGATTCTTTTAGGCTCATTACGGTTTATATTTATGATTTTAATAACCGTACGCCAAAGTTACTAGGTATATAACTCTAAGTTGATAATTTTCGCGATTAAGATAAGGAATACCACATAATTACGTATTATATTAAATATAAATAAGTTCGTCTCTAGCGTTTAAGATCTGGTGTAAGGTTTTTGGATTGGAAGCTATAGCTATACTGATGCTAATAACGAGGGTATAACTTAAACGGATCTGTTTACTATAATAATTATAGTTATAATAGTCGTATAAAGTGTTGAATTTATAATAAGTTCGGTTATTAATCAACTCGCTACTCTTGGATTAAACGGAATGAATAATAGGTAATGTATTTCGCTTATTATCACATTGATTTCAAGAAAAATTAATTAAACTGTATCGTAGATTACGAGAATAAAAAGATCTTTAATAATGGCAACGATATATCTAAGTAAATTACGTAGTATAAAGATATAATTTTAACGCAACGTAATGACTAGCTGACTACGCCTTCCTGTAACATTTGAATGGTAAAAATCACTATATTTACTTTAACCAAACACTTAACCTTTTAAATGTTTTTAATCTTCGCGATTGTTACGCGAATTATACGTTTTAGGTATTATACCAGATATAGGGGTAGCAAAGTACTTAATAGGAGGTAATTTTTAATACATGATATTGTAAAAGAGAAGTATTGTTGTTAAAGAGATTAATTATTAAGATATTAGTAAAGTTAAAGTTAGCTTTAGGTTTGGCGAATAACTATTCTTATTGCAATTAACTACTATTCAAATTGTTTTTAGGACGATTAAGTTTTAAATTCATAAGTCTGATACCCCAATTTCTATTTATTTGAAAATATAAATATATTTAGCGTTAACTGTGATATTAACGTTCACAAACTAATTAAGAACGGCTAAAGGTTTCTTTTCGCCTTTAAGTGTGTGTATTTTTGGTTACATCTTTAAAGTTTAGAGGTAATATTATGAAACCTAAAGAAGTTAGAGATGCGTTGACTTCAACAGCGTTTTAATAATCTAACTGTCGATAAACTATATAAAGTACTTAAATTCTAAGGGTATAAATATTTGAAATATATTGTGTTAAAAATCATTCAAATCTAATCACTATTATTAAACGTATATTTAAGCCACCCAAAGACCTAAGTTTACATTAAAAAACGATAAGGATTTCAATTGTTAAATCTTTATTAATGTGTTCTACTTGTATAGTAAACCTGTTTTTTACCTTATTAACTCCACAACCTCATTTCACGAAACCAATTCTTCAAGTGTTTATCGGCGAAAAATACATGAAAAACATTAAGGATGCTGCGAATTAATACGTATTTGGACTTACCCAAAGACTTCGTTTACGATACTGGTATTAGCTTTACAGCGATATAGTTTCAGGCGTATTCCAAGATAATAGAAATCCAATTCAAATAGGTATCTGTTGGGGTCTACTACAGTATTGAAAAAGTCTAAACAGTATACGTATTATTATTTTAGAGTATACAATATCTTTAAGTTGAATATTGGCAGCTTTACGTATTAGAAGGTACGTTTTTAGATGGTGTTAAAGAGCCTGAATGATATTGTGGACCCCGTTGACTAAATGATAAAATTGCTGGTCTTTGGAATATATATTCATCTGACGATTGAATCTTCGTTATTAATAAGTACCTAGAAGAAGGCTGTGACGTATGGCAGTGAATTGAAGGAATTACGGAAGGAATAAATACGACGTTAAGTTAATTATTCCTTGAACATCAAAAACAGCCTTACGATAATCGACGTGTTTTTTTTAACGTTGTAAAGTAAAGTCCTCATGTAACGAGAGTAAGGTAAGTAGGATAGTGTGAATATTATTATATATCACTATAGTTATTATATTTAGGTGGCAGTATATCATGCTGCAAAGAGCACTCCTGCAGCGTGCACAATAACGTGGCACGCTCTAGGCTGCACTCTTGCAGAGTGCATGATAACCTGACATGCTGCAGATTGCACTTTCAGAGTGCATCATACGTGGCGCGGTCTAGAAAGGGTGTTCCAGAGTGGTACGCTCTATGTGAGAGCTTATATGCTCTCACCTAAGGCGTACACTTTCTGGATGCTTCTTCTAAACCAATCATCTATCTTTACTACAATATCAATCTTTCTGATTACCTTCCTTCTTTTACTATTAACTTTATGGGTATATATTAAACATTTTTTTACACTAATTAATAGCCGATCAGGTCAACTACAAAAAACTAGGGAACGAAAAAAACAAATCGAAGTTAAATATTTATAGCGGAATATTATAACGGTTCCAACTGTTTGTGCTTTACCACTAGACCTGACAAGAATTATACGGGAGTTTGAAATTACGCTGGAGCGCCGTTAAAACCCGAAGTATAATAAGACTGTAAAATCCGAAATAACTTTAAAAATGACTACTTTATTACGATATTATTACCTAGTTGGTACCCTGTCTACTAAAGGCCCCATCACGTTAACCGTCAACTTGTTTTGGGGCTTTAAAAGTACCCGAGCACTTCTTAAAGAGCTTCCCATCACGTATTAGGCCACGTAAGCCAAAAATCACCAAATTTCGGAACTTTTTATTAGGACCTATCGGAAAACAACCGTTATAAACATTGTAAACAGTTTATAAGTCACCTTTCTTTTAGTGGTATAAACAGCTAAAAGAAAAACGCCAGCAACGCCACAATTACACCGAGATTCGAAAACTACAATCACACTGAGCCTCAAAAACAACATCTGAAACGCCCTTATAATTACTCTTGCAATTATGGTCCTTACGAAAATACGGCGTTCCAGGTGCTTCGAAAAGCATATTGGAAGCGTTCCTACTTATGCCGAGCACTTTGGATTACGTATTTGAAGCGAGGGCTACCGCCACCGCTTTATTCAGTAACGCTAATAGGGAGGTCATGTAATCTAAATCACAATAATTTTTAATTTACGGAGGAAAAAAGAAAGAAGTTTTGCCTGGAACGATGGTATACATCATTGTCATTACCAACTAGGAACGAACCTATACTACTATCGCTATTAAACGACTAATAGGAACCGCATTACAAACTATACTATTACTATTAGATTACGAATACCAACTACATTACGGCTATACTGTTACTACTAGATTATAGATACGAAGCGCACAAAGACGGAAGAAAAGATTGCCTGTGTGGATATTATTATATATTACTATAGTTAGTATATTTAGGTGGTAGTGCATTGTGCTGTAAGGTGTACTCCTGCAGCGTATACGATAATATGGCATGCTGAAGGCTGCACTATTGCAGAGTGCATGATAACGTGACACGCTGCAAATTGCATTTTCAGATTGAATCATACGTGGCACGGTCTAGAAGGGGCGTTCCAGAGTGGTACGCTCTGTGTGAGAGCTTATAAGCTCTCACTTGAGGTGTACACTCTCTAGATACTTCCTCTGAACCAATCATCTATATTTACTACAATACCCATCTTTATGATTACTCTTCATTTATATTCACGTGAATAGAGACCTTGCCAATAAATAGCCTATTTTAAACCTTGAGTATTATTAACCTTCTAGTAGTTATCAAAACTGTTAATAGTCTTGCAACGTTTTGTATAACTTAGATTGAGCCTTATACGAGGGCTACTAACAAGAATCATAACGATAAATAATACTTAAGCTTAACGAACGAACTAATACAACCCCCCCTATAATTAATAAGCCGATTAAATGTCAACGACGCGATCGATCACTAAATAGAAGGAATGTTAAAGATGACAACTATATATAGGGCCAGATTTATAATATTGTTTAGATTAGGGGAAAAAAAGATAATTAAGACTTGGCTATAAAGTTTCGGGTTCAAGGAATGAATAAAACCTTTGGAAGGCTTTTTGAAGAGAGTAATAATGTTAAAATTAATGGATTTCTTACTCAAAGAGTCGTACAATTTACATTCAAATGCAACTTTAACTTTTAAAACATAAATATTGCGATTTTGAATTAGATGATTTAACAAAAGGTTAAAAATAAAACCACGGGGCGACCGTATAAAATTTACATTTTATCGTTTAAGAATATATTGAAAAACATAAATATTAGATTTTTAGGTAATCGTTAATAATTGAAAAAACTGATTAACTTTCAGTAATCGTTTTAGTATTAAGTTTACCAGCACAAACTAATGAGAAGTTTACCCTTAATGGATATGCTATTACTTAAATATACATGTTATTGGAAATGTTTCATAATAAATCGTTTTGTTGAAATTACCGTAAAATGTTTGTAATAAATACTTTTCGGTGACAGTTATGCGATATATCAAGCCACTGTATAAATTGGTTAAAATAAGCGTTGAATAATTTGTGATCTATTCAATATACTTCAAATAGAGCTTAGGTATAATTTTTTAACGTATAAATCATACTTATAAATTATGTAAAATGAAAACTTCGGCTTGATGGATATACAAACTAACGATACCTTTTTTTGGTGGAACTGTTAGCTTTGTGGTATTGGAATAATAGGCGATTGAGAACTTCAAGTTTGGGAATTGCAAGCTGGTTGCTATTATGATGAAGGGTAAACACTTTTTTTTAGATTTACTATCACTAGGTAATGCCAACTTCCAGAGTTACACTAGCTGCTACAAAATAGTCCTGTAGACAACAGTGGGAGGAATCGTAACACAAGCTCTATTAAGGCCCATGCGGGTCTACGAGACCCTATGCTATCCTTTCCATCAAAACCTTAGAATGCACCATAGTTTAAATACTCGTAGGCATATAGAATACAGCCTTGGTCTGGCGACTTAATGCTTCTATCTAAGTCTCCGCCTAGCGTCTAATTATGCCGGGAATATAACTATGTGTTCCTTCAAAAACAGGGTCCTGTAAAGCTTTGATAACGAGAGAAAAGCCTATGTGGTGATAGGTGAAAATGAAACGCGTAAAGGCGTGTAAAGACCCGAGCGTGTGTATATGCAGGCGCATGTGCATGCGGATCGCGGCCTATTGTTGTTAAAACGCGTCGTAAGGGAACCCTTGCACGCGGGGTGACCCATGCGTTAAGTACTAAAACAAAAAAGGGGCTCTTTATTCAAACCGCTCTTATTCTCAAACTTTTCCCTATATAATAACAAAGTTACACCTGCACCAGTAAGTACCCCTACACCCTATAAGGTAAATTCTTGAACTTTATCGAATCTTTCATTCGCAAGTATAGTATTAACAATACTAATATTTACTTTAGTTTTCGTTAAAAGGGTCAAAGAATTGACCCGGCTATAATTGACCAGGTTAGCATAACTAGAGCGAAAAGATACCTATAGTAACGCATCCATAACAGTTATATTATAACTTTATACCAACTACAAGCTTTTTACAATTTATCAGTTTCGATATAAGCTTATGACCTAACGTATAAAGACTTTAATCGATTAAATAAAAGTTTAGAGTAGTATATAAGGAATCTAGACCGGGGGATTAATATAGTTCCAATTGATTTATTAAGGGCTACGTTCATGATCTTTATGGATGACTTGTTTGCAAATAATACAAACTTGTCGTTAAAAATAGGATTTTATACAACGATTGTGAATGAAAATATGTTATAAAATGACTAAATTAATATTACCGAAAATCTAATTTATTAGATATTTGTTAAAAGTAAAAGTATTATTCGAAGCTTGTTAGCTGTACAGATTTACGATATAATTATCTTCTTCGATAAATATATAGAGATGTGGAAAATACTTAATATCGTTATTAGGCAGTTTAAGATTCCTTTTATTGTGGTAGTAATTTGTATCGATTTGAAGACCCTATTCAAATACCTTGAAAAATTAGGAATTATCAGCGAAAAAAGCTTGATAATAGATGTCATTCTACTTCGTTAAGCCTACAAAGGTATTAGGATTAATAAATTGAAATACAGTGATAATACAAATAATCCGGCTAATAGTATTACGAAATCAATGTTAAATATTGCCTTGAAGAAGCTTATGAAAAGTAATAGACTGATTTTACAGATCGAGGGATAAGTTAATAAACTACTTGATAAGATTAAATTACGTGTCAGCGAGTAGGGGTATCCTAACAAATTGGAAGATTATTAAGCAATTGAAGTTGGTGACTTCATTGATTGGTATAATTTATTTGGAGGTTTATATGATTGTGTAACTAAAGACTTGTATAGGGGAATTGATGAAGTTAAAATTAGGAACCGTGAGGTAGAAGAAGGCAATTGGGGCTAATTTGGCTATGGAATTCGTAGGGGTTTAACTAGTTAATGAGGAGGTAATTTAGTAGTAACCGGAAAAAATTGGCTGACTACGCTAATATACGCGCACAAAACAAAAAGCCTCTAGTATTGGAACAGTAGTAATTGCAGTGCAATAAGTTAACTTTACTTACAGTATAGTTGAATATACTGATTGCAAGTTGAGTGTATTGTTTTATGAGTTTACTGTGAAGTTAAGTATAGTATGCGCCCAATTTACATTAGGGCACGGGCTAAGATATTCGCCATACAAATTAGTGTGTAGACCGGCTAGCAGTTTTTCAAAGCTAGAACAATACATCCACTAATTGATTACGCAATACTATTATTACTTTGACCAATTTGAATCGACAACGTTGTAACGTCCAAAGTCCAACCAATATTATTCCTTTATTATAAATCTAGCGTTTTGGAAAGGAGGGTATGGTTAGTTGATAAACTGACGATAGCAAAGTTTTCACCCTCCGTAATAAATAAATACAGGTTAAACGTTAAATTTTTCTTTTTTAGTTTATTTCTAAAGTCAATTTAATGCGTTAAAATCTAATGAATTCCTGTTTAGAATCATTGATATAAAGGTTTAACGTAATTTATTACCGTACCAGTCGGAAATTTGTCCTTCATTGTTTTTTCGATTTATTGAATAACATTAATTATTAAAGATTTGTGAAAGATTTCGTATATGTTTGCGTAATATTGTAGCTATGAATAGGGAATTTATCATTTGTAATAATATTTAAATTGACAACAATTACGATAATTAAATTTTGGATAATTTTATCAATGGTAGGCAATTAAGTAAGGATCTAGGTTTCATTTGATTACTGTATCCTTAAGCGATTAGCCGAAACTTCTCGTACAGCTGGTTCTTGTTTTTAAATTTAATCTTATAAACTATCCTAGCCTTGAATATCGTAATATTTTGACCTTTAAATTATATCAACGATAGGAATTACATAACTCCTCATACAAGGAGGCCGTTGATTTTCATTTTGTAGTTTTCTTTTTCAAAAAATGTTGCCCGGTATATTAATAATGCCTTTCATTCGAAATTTTTCGGCGAGGTTTCCATTAAACATTTTCTTTTAAAGCAAAAATTCCGTTATATATGTCTTCCTAGTTTGTAATTCTCGTTACCATCCTCCTCTTTAGTGTATATCCTACTTTTGGGTAGTTTTTTGCGCTCTCGATATTCTCCAAACGTATTAACGATCGGTTTAATAGGATTGTATTGATTAATTTGCTTGATTCGAAGGTTTTAAACTTAAATATTTTTATCAAAATTAAAGAGTTTTTATATGGTTTAATCTACGTGATCCGGAAAGTAATAGAATTATGAGCGGTTTTAACCATCATGTTTTGGTTTGTAATACTTATTATTTTATGAAATTTATCCTATTTGAATGTAGTTTCCCACGTAAAAGCTTTACTTTGAAACGGCAAGGATAGTACGTTTATTGTCGATAATATGTTACTAATATTAAAAGAATTATTAGATGAACAGCGTGCTAATTTTTTTCTCACTTCATTCACAGATTTATTGTATATTGTTACCAGCTTTTAAGTATTTGGTAATGATAACTATTCAATTGTTTTACGTAGACAAGTTTTAAATATGAACAAATTTAATATTAAACCATTAGGGTTGATTGAGTCTTTTACGTCTTTTATAACCATTCATAACCGTGTTTTCAACTTGTAAAATTGCTAATTTCTAGGGTCAGGATATTGTGAACCTTTTGTAAAAATGCGTAAACACTTGTAACTTTACTAATACCCTATTAAACCTTAACGGAGACTTATTTATATGAAATATTCATCGATTTAACAATAATTTGGAATTGTATCGTAATAAAATCAGTATTAGTATTAGCAACTAATAAGTTTAGCGGTTCCAAATATATGTTAATTCTCCAATACGTAATATATTTTATATTTCCTTCGTCTTCTTAATTTTGAAATGGTCAATACGATGAAACATTGTTACAAACTCAATAATAGAAAATATAATCTTATCGTTGAAGTAAAATACATCTATGAAGGCATTAAAATTGAAGTTTTAATCCTCTTTTAACGTAAACTTTAACCTCAGAGGGGTTTAAGAATATCTTTAACAATAATAGTAAATCGGTTTCATTGTCTTCAATACCAAAAATTACGTAAATTTATAACTAGTCGCTTTAAGGACTTTATTTAGCCTCTCGACTACTAGATAGTTAAACCATATATATAATTAAAGAAGTTCTAACTATATCAAATTTGATACCACCATTTTTAGTCTCAAAAAGTGAAATTAAAGGTATTTACATTTTAAATCAAGCGGAAACCATTAGCTACCCTTAATCGTAACCAATTAGTCAATTTAAATATTGACTCTAACACTAATTACCTTTTATATTTTTCAAAAAAAGAAGAAAAGTAGTAAGGAATTCCAAGATTAAAAAGATAATAGGCTTCAGGATTATAATAACAGTCTTTAAGACCAGTTAAAAAGTTTTTTTCTGTAAGGTTAAAGCCAACTTTAATCTTAGTGATATCCATATATTCAAGTTTTATCATAGTATTAATATCCTTTCGTCATACAACATACTGCATTCAATCGTGTCTAGCATAATAATTTGAAAAACTTGCTTTGCATAACGATCGAAAATAGTAAATACGTATTTAGGGTTAAAATTTTTATCGTCATAATGACGATAAGTGTTTTCATCTATTAGGTGGTATAAGAAGGAGTGATCGGCTAAATATTACGTTGCTTCCGAGCTGGTGCTAATATCTTGATACTAAACAATAACCTCAGGCTTATTTCCATCATTTTGTACTTCTATGCCTTTGAATTCTACCACGTATCTAATATATGTCCATTTAAAAGAGGCGGGGTATTACATATGGTATATCACCTACTTTGATTTGCGTTCTACAATAATGTAACCTTTTCACCAAAATTTTCATTTGCCGTAAATACAATACCTTTTGGTATTCGGAGGGAACTTGTATAGCTAACTTAAATATATTTAAGAAGAGAAGTATCATTTTCCATACGTGCTTCGGTAATTAATACCTCGAAGGTAAGACTTCAAATTTGCTTTTTATTCACCGTATTTCCTAAACTTGTTGTATTGGTGGTCGATATAATACGTATGGGAGGAGTTTTTATCATCTTCTTTAAATTTATCAACTTAGGGATATATATTAGTTTAATCCGATACACATGTTATTATAGTAGCAAGAAAAGATTGTAATTGATTAAAACAGTTTAAACAGGTGGTGTTAGGGTATTATAGGGCGTATTCTATTTTTTTTAGTCCTTGATAGTTCGATGGACTTTCTCGCCTAAATTTTTTTCGACAGCTGTTATATTACCCACAGCTTATAAGAAAAAAGTTAGCATGTTAAGCATTAAATTGTGGAGGTTCATTTTTCTTTACGATTTTGTTGTTCATTCAGTATATAGCACCACTGAAAATTATTTTAGCCCGTATGATGTTGGACGAAATTGATATCTATATTGACGTAACTTTCAAAATTATCGTAAATCTTTTGAAATGACGAGTAATTTAATAGTTGTTGGAGATAGTAATATTTAATTTGGTCTACTAGAATATTAGGAAATAGCGAGTGAAATCTTGGCAACTTCATCCTCATTTATTGGTAAAAAATTTAGATATGTTATAATTTGATGTCGAGTAAATTATACAGATTAACGTTATAGGTTTCCGTTCCTTCCTAAATTTTGACGAAGGTCGTAATTACCGCGCAATCCATATGTACTATAGGAATATCTAGAGGAGAAAAAGTGATATACTAGTCGCAGGAACCCTTTGGATCCTTTCACCGATGATATTGAGAGAGGTGCTAGTATTAGTAGACAAAATATTTACTTTTAATAGAATTTGAAGAGAAAAAACTAATAGTCGTACCTATAACAGGCTCGCGCATAAAGCCGTTCCTTTTCAAATTATTTTTTGAAATTGGACGTATCGGGGGGTTCAGGTTTAAATGTCGGAAACTTAAAAATTGCCGTAGGAGATTCAACAATAATCCTATCGGTATTTAAAGGTTTTTCGAGATTTTTATTTGATTAATTGATGAATTTGAGTCTGACTGTAAGACTTAGAAATTGTTACCCATAATTTAATTAATTTTAGTGGTCAATGATACTAGTCTGTTCAAGATTTTAGGCAAAAAGATTTGAATAATTTATTTGTACGTAGGAAAGACCTTGAAAACGCGAGTAAAAGTATTAAGGAACGTTGTCGCCAGCAATACATTTATATTTTTCCTCGGTTCATTTAAGATTTTCATATATTACAAATTCCTAAAGTCATTTTACTCAATTAACTTCTTTGCCTTTCCTCATATGGAGGTTAATACTTTACTAAGAAGTTCATTTTTCATTATTATCCTAATACATTTGTCCATTATTTTTCATATATTCCTAGTTCAGTCCATAAATCATTATTCAATGTCTTTAAGTGTTTTAGAGCCTTAAACGGGTTTAGTAGAGTTTAAACCGAGGATAAAACAACCAATTACGTTGGTAAAGTATTCGAAAATTAAGTTTTCGTCAGCGTCTATAAACTAGAAGTCATTGTTAAAGTGCTTGATGAATATAAATCCGAGGTTTTCAATCGCCTTTTTCTTGTTAAGGTCTTTAATAACATCGAATTTAAGGTTTTAAAAAACTATCGTAACAAAAATTAAAAAAGTGTAAAGAGGAAAATAGTGGCGTAGGGGGAAAATGTTAATATAGGGGGGAAAGTCGTATGTTATTTGCCGTTAAATGTATTGTTTATGGTTGAATATTTTGATACTTAGTTGTTTTTCGATTTGAAATTAATAGTAGTAGTACACGCAATAGTGGTATAGAAGTAGCTGTTTGGTAATTTAATAATTTGATAACTTTTACAACTTTCAGGCGGTCAATCATAACGTTTACAAGATTGGCTTAATCAAGATTTCTTGGTATTTTTGATAATAGCTATACCGTCGGCACTTTCAATTTCCTGTCAATAATAGTACACCTAATAGTCTTCCTTTTTGTTTTCTTTGAATATCAGACGTAGCAGAAGGGACCCTTCGCAAGAATCTTTCTTTTACCTTGCCCAAACAAAGTATAATAACCGGAAAATAGCTCTTTCTTTTACCTATACCTAGACTATCTGTGCTTAACCAAATAAACATTGATTAGTGTTGGTAGGCTTTTATCGTTGTAATATAGTTGATTCGAATCGTGTTTGAAGTAACCAATGTATTATATTGAAAGTGGTGAAGTGTTACTTCTAAGTTTGATAGACTGCTAACCGATCTGCACACTAACTTGTATAGCCAATTGCTTAGTTCGCGTCCTAACTCAAAGTGAGCACCTGCTGCACCTGAGTTGAAGTTAATACAGTCAATCCTACGAGCTACAGTCAATTTACAATCAATACAACCAACTAACTGTAAGTATAGTTAACTTAACTGTACTGTAATTGATAGCTATTTCAACTTTCAACAATATATGCATTTTTAATTTACTAATCATAAAACATAAACTTGTTAAACAATTAATTCAAGATATTTATAAGTGTTTCCTTGTATTTATTAATTATTATAGTCATTTAATGCGTTATAACCCAATCTGTATAGTATTACACCAAGTAAATATTGTATTAAAACAAAATTTCATTCTGTTACAAATTTTACAAAAGGTACATGATTTGATTATGAAAATTGAGGAATGAATCCTTACGTAACCCATAAGGATTTCTAAAAATAGTGGTAAGAAACCTCAAAATTTAACCCTATCTACTTACAAATATTGAAAAATAATATTATTTTTATATGAAACAAATTATTCGGTTTCCTATTATACTCTTTTATATGGTTTTAAATCTTGACCAAATCCGTAAAAAGCTTACAATTGATGTTAACGATTTTCATCGTCTTAAGAAATATATTGCGATAATTGTTTCAGTCATAGATAGTATCTCTTACAATCAATTTAAATCTTAAACTTTTAAAGTTGAGGTAGTAAAAGTAATCGGTAGTTGTTTAGATTAAATGGTAAAATCCTATAATAACACCTATAATAAACTAATATATATAAGCGTAACTTTTTTGATTTTACGTAATTGTATTATGCGAAACTTCACCTTAAAAATCCTCAAAGATTTTAATAATCTCTCTTAGTTACACGTTTGATAACACTGACGTCAATTCCTTCTACATCGTTAACAGCTACTACTTTATGTACTTTTCCTCCACCAAAGATGTATTTTGTGCTACTTTATTCAAGGGTCAAATTACCCAATAAATGAACGAATTTCTTATCATCAATATGTAGAAAATTATTACCTAGGGAGTTAAAGGTTTAATTCAATTAGGAATTAGCGGGTAGCCCTCCAAAACGTATATAAAGACGTTAATAATCGTTAGCAATACCTTTTTTCCCTTCGTAAATTTCAAGAATAAAGATTTTTTTAAAACATTCCTTCAACTATACCAATTCAAAAATGGTTTCTGCTCATCCATTTGTAATATTATCCAATATAAAGATCCTATACCTACAAACCTTTGTTTTTAATTTGGCTTTAATTCCCTTTCAAATCGGTTTTTATATATCAATTATCCCGGTTTTAAAATAGTTACAGAAGTTTTAAGAAGCACAAGTGCTACGGCCAAACTCTTTGCTAACATTTAATTCAAAGATATACGATTTGATGAAGTTACTTAAGTATTTTTAATAAACGTTTTGTTAATATTTTTACTCTATAGGTTTTTATCGTAATATTTAATAAAAAGGAATCTAAAAGCTCAATTGCTTTTATTTTAGTATTTTCGGCTAATATCTTAACGTTTTAACCAACAGGTTAAACTCACTTTCAGTAGGATCTAACGCCTTGGAAGTAGTGTAACGTAATTGTTTGATGGAATAGTGATTTAGCAATTTAAATATGTAATAACATCGCGACTTCATAATCTTAGTATTTTTCGCTTAGCGCAACGATCTTAACGTGTTTTCTACTATATTGAATCAAAAATTTTACAATGTAAAAAAAGGGAGATCAGTGTAAAAGATAATATTTTAAAGTTATTTAAGATAAGACTTGAAGGTTATTTATCGCTGGAATTGTCATTTAATATAAAAGGTTTTAAACTTCACGATTTAAAATTAAAGAAGTTGTAATAATATTAGCAACCTATAGGTTTGCCAACTAAACATGTTTCAATAACTTGGTAATGGCTTTTTAAAAATTTAAAACTCTTAATAGTTAATTTTAACGCTTTTCTTCAAAAAAAAGTTCAATCAAGATTCCTTAATATTTTTAATCATAATACCGTTGCTACTTTTCAATCGCCGTAAAAAAAAACCGATGCAATACAAAAATCTTCTCTACTTATTGCCATCAAAAACCGACGTAGCTAGTAAAAGCTTTTCGCAAGTTTTTTTTCTCTAGCTTGAAATTATATAAAAATTAACTGTAAAGTAATTTCTTTTTCTACGTAACTTATCTATACTTAACCTATTAAGCACTAATCAGTATTCATAGGTGTTTAAACCTTGTAACGTTATCGATTCGAAGTATGGTTGAAGTAACAGTAGTATTGTAATAGTTAGGTGGTGGATAGTTGTTTCTTCCAGGTTTGGTAGACCGCTAGCTGGTCTGCACACTACTTTGTATGGTCAATTACTTGGCCCGTGCTCCACATTGAATTGGGCACTCTACTGTAATTGACTTGCAGCAGTACAGTCAACTTTGACTGCACTGCAATTGAACGCTATTCCAACAACAGGGGTAGTTTTACGGACTGCCCCCTGGCTTCATTTGCTTATAGGAACGTAGTTTAGCGGGGACCCACCTGCAAGGAAATCTAATTTTACCTGTACGAATATCCGTTCTCTTATTTAGAAGGGGACATTATCTAACTAATTATAAAAACGAATAATCAGATAGATTGACGGTGTCATTCGTTGTATAGCCGTGCGGCCCTTCAGTGTGCTGTGCGGGGCTTGCCACAGCCGTGTGCCGCTATATCGTTGTATTGCATTGCAAGTATCCTTTTAGAAGAAAAAACACCTGTACTAGTAGGACACCGTACTACAACCCCTGTAACGGAATCCAAGAGCCCCACTAAAAAAGTTCACGAGGCTTTGCTAGTCTCGTTTACCGCATTCCACCACCCAAAACATCTTCCATCAACCAACTTGATCACACTGGTCGCATCACACCACCACAAGCCAACCCGTCCAAAATCACCTACTTGTACGGGCAGCGACCCGCCTATATCCAAACTCGGCCACTACAACAACCCACTCCCTCGCACCTCCCAAACCGCCATGGCCTCAACCACCCCCAAACTGCCCGTCACAGTCGACAAGCCCACGCCCTACACCTTCGACCTCGGCCTCCTCCTCGCCATCGACCCCAACCCGCCCAGCACCAGCACCGTCGCCGCCGCCTCCGACGCCGCCGCCGACCCCACCGCCGCGCGCGAAGCCGCCCTTGCCGCGACCGCGCGCGACGCCGCGCAGGCGCTCGTCAACCAGCTGCTGACGACCTGCGCGCCGGCCGCCTCC
>JASMMZ010000004.1:25309902-25482043 GCA_038502455.1 Anisogramma anomala | reverse complement strand
ACACACACACACACACCTGGAAAAGAAACACACCTACCCACCCACACTTACACGCACACGCACACAAAAGAGGAGGGTTTTTTTTTTCCCGGTGTGATAGACAGGTTCGGAGAAGAATGCTGACTTCGGGGTGGTGGGCGCCTGGGGGAAGATTGGGTTCCTGACGGAGTGGCAGATGTATGCGCAGAAGATCGAGGGCGACGCGTGGGTGGGGGAGAAATTGGACCCGGGAAAGATGGAGAAGATGAGCGGTACGTGCTGATGGTGTTGTGTGCCCCGGCCTCGTGTCCCTCCCTTTTGGTGGTTGTGAGGGACTGCATGTGCTGATGCTTGAGCAGATCAGCAAATTGGGCAGCTGTACGAGCTGATGCAGGCAATAAAAAAGAAAAGCGAGGACGACGCGGAGAGCTCGTGACATCTGGACATGCATATCATATTATGAGGCCATTCATTCACAGGACGGCCAGTATCAAAGAATGAGTGTGACTGTGATCACCGTTGTCCATGCTGACATTTGCGTTTACATGCTCTTTTCGCAGCGCTAGAAAAACACACTCCACCACCTCTAGGCACATCTTCTCATCCCCTCGCCATAGAACCAAACATATTACTTCGCGATGTCCATATTCGCAGCCATACAGATACGAAAACCGACCATTCCAAACGCCACATATCAAACCACCTCCACAGCCCTGCCCTGCACTCAAGGCTCACAAGCCCATCAGACTCCAAGTGGCAAGTAAAAGCACTCACACCGTCGCAGGCTCATCCAAATACCACGTCGAGTCCCCCCCGCCCTCCAACTCCCGCGTCGAAAACCCGTTCCCCAGATACGCAAACCTATTCCCCCCCCAGCGGGCACACTGCACACCCCCACCGCCACCATCGCCCTCGCCCTCGCCATCGTACACGTACTCGAAGTCTTCGGCCCGCACCGTCTCCAGCATGTGAAAGAAGTGCACGCGGCTGCCCGGGTGCAGCGCCACGACGGGCCCGTCCGCGCGGCCCATCTTGAACCACGACCGGCCCGGCGCCGCCCACGCCGTGCGCGGCATGAACGCGGCGACGTGCTCGTTGTAGTCGGCGACGGCCGCGGCGCGCGGCGCGAGCGCGCGCACGTGCTCGGCCTGGCACTTCTTGAGCAGGCGCACGATGTACCTGGCGATGTGCTCGCTCAAAGTGAAGACGGAGCCGTGGCCGATGGGGGCGTTGGGGCCGAGGAAGGCTGGTGCGGGGGGGTTGGTTGTTAGCATGACCGCCCGGTGGTGTATTCGAGACGCCGTGGCTGGCCGGGCTACGGAGACAGCTCGAGTGGGGGGAGAAGGGTGGGGACTCACTGAAGTAGTTCGGCATCCCTTGCACCGCCACCGACATGTACGCCTCGGGCCGCCCGCTTCCCCATATGTCCTGGAGGTCGCCCTCGCGGCCGACGACCGGGAAGCGCGGGCAGAACGAGAGGTCGAAGCCCGTGGCGCAGATGATGGCGTCGACACTGAGCGTGTCGCCCGAGGCCATCTCGATCCCGCCAGGCACGAACCTCCGGATGCTTCCGCCGACGACCTCGACGTTATCCTGCCGCAGCGCCTCGAGGTAGCCCGGCGCGGGCGTTATGCGGCGGGTGCCGATCGGGAAGTCGGGGATCAGCTGCTTGCACAGCCGCTCGTCGCCGCCGAGCATCATCGTCATGTACTTGCGGACGCCGGCGCTGGCGAAGGCCTGGGCGGGGCCGTCTTTGATCATCTGCAAGAGGGCCGTCTACGTCAGATGGAAGGGCGCACCGCGCGTGATGGAGGTAGGTGATACCATACCAATCGGAAATTACCGCTCGTGTCCTTCTCGATACCCTTGACGAATCTGCGGTAGAACTCGTCGTCGTCTTTGAATCTCTGTATTTGGTCTTGCGGGAAGTCTCCGTTGTCCTCGACAGAGATCTCCTTGAGTATCTGCCCTCCGCCGGACTGGACTGTTGCTTCGCGCCACGGTGGTGGGATCCATGTTGGTGTGCGAATGATGTGGTAGAGTTTCTTGACGCCTGTGTATGCTGGTCAGATCTCGCTGTATTAATTATATCATGGTCATACAGCGGTTGTGTGACTTACCTGGCTGGATGGCTGGTAACAGCTGGACGCCAGATGCTCCGTTGCCGATGACGGCCACGGTCTTGTTTGTGTAATCGAAGTCCTTGGGCCAAGCAGCGGTATGTATTAAATCTCCTTGGAAGTCGTGCAGACCATCCACCTCGGGCCATTTCCAGTTGCTGGTCTCCAAGTCAGCACGACACGCCTTGTGGCAGAGACATCCGGGGCTGGCCTCACTTGAGTATCCCACACGCATTGATCAGGAAATTCGCAGCGTCCTCGAACTGCCGCCCCGTCGCCAAGTCCCGCACCGTCAGGCGCCACAGCCCGGCCGGCTCGTCCCAGCGCGCGGCCTCGACGCGGTGCAGCACCCGGACGGCGGCGCCGAGGCCCTCCTCAGCGCACACGCGGCCGAGGTAGGCGCCGATCTCGGCGGCCGGCGCGCAGAAGCTGCTCCACGCGCGGTTCGGCCGCCACGAGAACTGGTAGCAGTGGCTGGGGATGTCGCAGCGGCAGCCCGGGTAGCGGTTCTCGCGCCAGGTGCCGCCGACGCCGGCGTTCTTCTCGTACACCACGGCCGCGCACGCCGCGAGGCTCAGGCGCAGCGTGCGCAGCAGCGCGAGCCCCGAGACGCCCGCGCCGACGCAGACGACGCGCAGCGGCTTGGGCGTGCCGAGGGGCTGCTCCCGGACGGCGTAGGCGGCGCCGCGGTGGCGGCGGCGGCGGCGATGGCGGTCGCTGCTGCTGCTGCTGCTGCTGCTTCTGCTACTGCCGCCGCCGCCGCCGCTGCTGCTGCTGCTGCTGCGGCTGCTGCTGCTGCTGGTGGTGTTTTTGGTGGTGGCGCCGTGGCCATTGGTGTGGGGTAAGGAGCCGTGCTTCGTTGGGGAGTCGATGGGGTCTATGGGGTCGCAGTAGAACGAGTCGCCCATTGCGTTCAACTGCAGATGTATCGCGGATGAAACAATTGGGGTTGCGGCAAGCTGAATGGCAGGCTTCGGGAAGGATGAAGGAAGAGTAGAGACAGAGACAATTGTTCGAGGAACAAGCAGCTGCTGGCAAAGCATCTGCTGGCAAATCGTTTGTCTTTCCCGCGTGGTTGAAACCAAGAAAAGAAAGGGACGTCTCTAGCGATGCCTCAATAACGCAATTTTATTCACTCCATATAAGACACTTCGAGGACTGAGCCGAGGACTTGATCAGGTGAACGAGACTGGCGGCGAGAAAGTAGAGTAGGAGGAAATATTGAAGGAAGCGAGCAGATACGGGCACAATTAACTGCTGAGATGGCCAAGGACATAGATATATCATCCACGTTCTCCACTGCGATACATATACGGCCCCGCGAACGATCCCCGAAGGAGCAGGATCTAGCACAGGTCTCGCAGGACCAGTTCCTGGCTAGGATGGATCCCAAAGAAAGGAATATTCAAGCATCGTTGGCTGGTTTACGGGGCCATGGGTGACCAGTCGCTGTATGCCCCTTCTCTGAGATATCGGATAGCGCAAACAGCCCAGCTTGGACCATCTTTTAGCCATGCAGCCAGGCCGACGGCGTGGAAGCCATGGTCGATTCCATATTGTTGCGGGGAAGAAGGACCGGGGATCGAAGAGGGCCACTTGGATCTGGAGGGAAAGGCCGGCGGTACTTGCGCAGCAGGAGGAAGGCATCTTCAAGACTAGTGCGCCGGACATGAGACGAACAAGTCTGGAGAAAAGACGGCGGAAGGCTGATAGACATGGCGAGTGGAAGCCGCCGGCGCCCATTCGAGGATTCGGCAGCAGATTCGCCCCTAGCGGACGGCGTGGTCTGGATGGCGCATGGGCGAGGCTCGTAGCTTGTTGGCCAAGTTGCTTGATGGGGGGGCGAAAAAGAGGAAGTGTCGAAGTGGACAGGTTCTGGCAGACCCCGCGTCGAAAGGGAAAGGGAAGTTCGAGTCCCTGTCGTCCAAGGCGTCGTCGTATCCCGTCCTATCACAATCCTCAGCCCTTCCCGAGGCCATCATCCCCAACGGCGGTGAGGGGCGAATGAGCAGGCAGAGGCGCACACGACCCGCCAGCCGGGATAATAAAATGGCGATGGATCTTCCTGTCAAGCTTTTCTGGATCCCACTAGCCCCGGCTGCTGGCTTCTTGAGGCGGCGTTTCGGTTCGTTGATGATGCCGGGCTTTGGTGATACGAGCAGCGTCCATTGTCCATTGTCCATCGTCCATCGTCCCGGCCACTGTCTCGGTGCCAATCAGCCTTTTTGTCGATCCCAGCCTCGGGGCAGGCACGAATTGTTCTGGCGCGAGACATGTGAGGTCACCTGAATTGTGATGTGCGTTCTGCGAGTTGTTCCACTGTAGTCATAGTCACGGTCAGTACTGTAGTCATGCTACGTAGTACGTAGTATTCTGCGTAGTAATAGAAGAGGACAAGGGCATGGCGCCCGAGCACTGATCCCTGTGCGCTCGGAGCCGCGCTCGGCCTGCTGTGGACCCCTGACCCCGTCCGCTGCGGCTCGAGAAAGCAGAAAGCAGAAAGCAGTTGACCGGACTTTTCCACGTTTGCTCTGCTGACAGTGTATACACAGACAGGCACAGCACAGTCGGGTCTGTCCACACCCTCGACATGTCTTTCTCCTTTTCATTCTCCAGCGACGACATAGAAGACGACTCCAGCCCTGCGCCACAGAGCTCTCCTGCTGGGCGGCCGCCACCAGTCGCCCGCGCGTTCCCCGTCCAGGGCAAGCCACTCTTCCCACCACTTCACCATGATTTGGACCTCATGTTGGCAGCTATGCCGTCCAAGATAGCATACAGTCTCCTGGATGTGGAATTGGATGGGAACGCCCTGCTTCATATCCCTCGGCGGGAGCTCTGGGATGTCCGGTGCCAGCTGATGGCTGAGGATGACGGACTCGCCCGGGGAGGGGAGATTGAGCCTGGCCTAGGCAGCCACGATGTCAAGACGGGCATCTACGAGGGGGGTTTTAAGAGCTGGGAGAGTAGTGTCGATCTGGTCAAGGTCCTAGCCGCAGAGGACTTTGCCCAGTCCTTTGGTCAGGGCCCGGTTCGGATCATCGAGGTGAGTGGGTGGAATCCGAGCTGAGCTTTGCTGGACTCTGGAGAACGCTTCATGCCGCATTCTGGTCAATGGAGGCTTCGCTGACGAGTATTGCCCCCTTTGAAGCTGGGCTGTGGCACCGCTTTGCCCTCGCTGGCATTGTTCCAGTGGGCCGTGGCGAACCGGACGCAGGTGCAGCAGCATGAGCTCAACAAGTCGGCCACTTTGAGCCTTGTTTTGGCCGACTACAACCCTACAGTCCTCCAGCTTGTCACGCTGCCGAACGTTCTGCTGGCCTGGGCTCTGCAACAAGCACACGACCAGATGCTGCAGGAGGCCTTTGCCTCTGTCGGAGGCGAGCTGGAGATCAATGAGCAAGTCGTCGCATCGTTCAAGACCTTTCTCACCTCATCCAGGATCGACCTCTCGTTCGTCTCAGGAGGATGGTCTTCCGACTTCGTCAACCTCATTTACGGCGATCTTTTCACGCCATCGAACGGCAATGTCCGTGGATCCGACAATGGCCACACCTTGATCATGGGCGCCGAGACCATCTACTCCCCTTTTGCCCTGGCCTCGTTCACGGACACGCTGCTTGCAATGCTGGACAGAGAGCGACAGGACGATGCAGGTCGACAGGCCGTGGCTATTGTCGCTGCCAAGAGGCTCTACTTCGGCGTCGGCGGCTCCCTCGACGATTTTGTAGACAAGATTCGCGGGCTTGGCGCCATCGTCTGCATGATGAGGGAAGAAACGGAGGGCGTCAGACGGGGTGTTGTCAAATGCAGCCTGCCTTGATACACGAATGCCGTCACTCAGCCGGCCGATTTGTTGAGCGATGTTACAAGCTCTCGTCAGCATGGAGGGAAGAGACAGGGTGTCGCATGTGGTCAAGTGCACTGTGAACAAGACTCGCCTGATCGTTCCGGACGTATGTTACTTAACATGGCACCGTGAACGCGGCCAGCCAGCCACACGACACGGGTTGCGAGTTCCAGGCTCACGCATGCTGTACAGGTTATGAGCCCGGCATATCTGATGAACGGAAACCCTCGCAGAAATCCAATCTGGAATTTGGAATGCTCTGCACAGCCTGGACCTTGGCGACTTGCGGAGCCCATGTCTTGAGGCTCGGCACAATTTCACAAGGTGCGTTTAAGTTGGCGGCCGTCCTTGTCATTTCAGGTGTCATATCTTTGATTTCTTTGCACTAAACAGAGCGCCGCATCCAAAAGAAGAGGCTGTGCGCTGTGGCCCATGGGTAACGACCACTGCAGTGTTCATGGGAAAATACTTGGCAGTACTCATCAATCGCCCTCGAAGCCAAGACACGGCCAACTTGTCAGCGTGTCTTCCGCCACCCTGATTTCAGGAGAGGGGAGTCTTGGGAGTCTTACGCTTTTGCCAAAGAAAGTTTATTAAAATAATAGGACAATGTCTATGGAGCACGTGTCGTTCTGATGGTCTTATTACTATAGTAGAATCGACAGAAGAGGGGCTGGTTACCCCCTGTTTGGTACACCCTGTGAGGTACGTACCATGCACGGGCTGGATTAAGTGCCGTACACCTCCCCGGGTTCCGACACGAAACTTTAGGACACTGTACTATTTTACCCACTAACCACCTATTGCCCGACTATCGGTTAGCTTTGATGACCGTTAGAAGCAATAGCTCTTGATGGTGTGGACGTTCATGTAATGTATGTAATGTGAAGAAGTCTAAAAAAGGAAAAAGGAAAGATTTTGATAACTAGCGTTGAAGGGCTAGCTAGGTAGGCCTTTCTGCGTAATTAAGCAAGTGCTAGCACAAATTGGAAAGATTGTGTGTATAGTCCTAGTAAACTATATACTTAGTATATCCACAGCATTACGTAGTAGTTGCCAATACAGTTATTATATTGGCGGTGTGAAGTTGAGAGAACGGGAACAGTGCCTTCAGCTTGCTTCCTCGACGTGGTTGGACGTATGGCACATGATGTAGCCCGTGCACGGTATGTACCTCACAGGGTGTACCAAACAGGGGGCTTCCATCCTCGTCTTCTCCCCCTCTCTTGACAGAGATATGAGAGGCTTGGCACCGCAAATTTAAAAGGCATCCATCCGGCGCCGGGCGGTCCGGGCCAAGAGAAGCGCTGTACCGGGTATTCGAAACTGGGCTTCCGTCCTCCTCGGCCACACTTGTCATGATTCTGTTTGGAAATGACAGGTCGTCATGGTCATGAGCTGAGGCGCGTGTCGAAATCTCTCACCAAAAGTTTGCTGCGAATACGAGCAGCCCTCGAGAAAAGTGCTTGCTGGTGTCCCGCCAGGCACCGCTATGATTCGCTGGCAGCCGTGCAGGGCGCATCAGGTGTGTGCATCCGCCGTTGTAGAAGCGGAGCACCAGGAACGTTTTATGTGCGACGTCTGCACCAGTGACAGGTGGTACCAGTATCCTGGAGAATCCCTGCGGGAGCAGCCCTGCTGCATGTTTGGCATGAAGTGTGGCTCAATGAGGCTAAAGCCAGAAAAACTCAAAAGAGTCCCATAGAGCTGCTGGGCAATTTCGTGTAACAGCAAGGCTAGTCATGGTGCCCACGGTGAACGCCCAAAAGGCTTCCAAGGAGATATTGCTAATTTCATGACCTCGGGATCTGTAGCCGTTGTTGACGATGATGTCCGGCAATCAGATAGAGATGGCCGTGTGATATATGAGGGAAAGTACCCCCTCCAACATTCCTGTGACATCACCCGCCTTGATTCCTCTCTGATAATATAGTAATACAACTCTGTAAGTCGGCGCCTGCGTGTTTGTTTTGACGTCGGCCCTTGCCTTGCATTCCTCGTCATGGTATTATTAGCACTAGCACGCCTTGGTGGCGAGGTTGTGTTTCACTCTCGTTCACATTGCCCTCCCGCGCGGCAGTGTCCATTGCGCTCAGATCAAGGAGCTTTCGAACCCTTTCCTCTTTCTCACCAGACGACTAACAGCCCTATAGTCTCGCCTCGCGCAATTGCTGCCACCACGATCCATCTCGAACACTGAACCACCTTTCCCCATCCATCTCCAAAATGCAATTCACCGCTCGCTTGCTTGCCTTCTCGGCCGCCTTCTCTCAGGTCTTGGCCAAGGTCATCTTGACCAATAGCGATTTCAACGTCCTGGAGGGCAAGCCGTTCATCATCACATGGGCCCAGGCGAACGGTCCCGTTACGTTGCTGCTGAAGGCCGGTGCTAGCACAAACCTGGCCACAATCGCCACCATTGCCTGTAAGTCAAGACGCGCCTAGCGAGATGCGTCGATACGCGCTGCATCTGGCTGACATTCAGCCCCCGCAGCCAATGAGCAGGGCACTTCGTACACCTGGACTCCCCCCAGCACTCTCGCCAGCGGAACCTATGCCATCGAGATTGACGACGCTACCGACGTGAACTACAGCAGCCAGTTCACCTACGTAGGCTCTGGGGCGGTCGTCCCTACCGCCTCCACCGCTGCCGACAGTGGCGCCGCAGGCGTCTCCGCCGCTGCCGCCACCAACCCCACCCCCAACCCGCCCAACCGCCCCAGCTCGTCCGGCCCATCCGTGCCCGCGTCCTCGTACGCCGCCAGCAGCCCCCCGTCGACGCACCACAAAAACAGCACCACCACCTCCACCGGCGGCCACCCCCAGAGCTCCGGCGCCCCGACCGCCGGCGCCTCCACGCCGACCAACATCCCGACCACCACCAACGGCAGCGACAAGATGGGCTCGCCCCTGGCGCTGGTCTTCCTCACCATGGTCGCGCTCGTGCTCTGCCACTGAGCAGGACTGCCGCGAGCGTTCCCGCTGCCGCTCTTTCCTTCTCTTTGCTTTGCTTCCGGCGCAGCGGGATGGCAGTACTTGAGGGTTCACTTGGGGATTGGACGCGATGGAATAGACGGAATGTGTTTTAATTGCGAGTCGCGCGTTGTAAACGATGTCACACATGCGCGCCGGGCACGTCACGGATACCCATCATTGAAATGCTTGGAGGAGAATGCTCCGTTGGCTTGGGTGGAAGGAGGTAGATCTGGTCGGACAGAGTGGGCGCCCCGAGCCGGACACAGACGGGTGCACAGCTAGCGATGTAGCGATTGCAAACGCCTTCCAGTGCACCGCTTGTTTCGAGACAAGAGAGTCTGCACATGGGGATACTGGAAACGGGATCGAACTGGTGCAGTTGAACTGTTTCCCAGCGCCATAGCCGGCGACAAAACGCCACTTGAGTCTGATAATTTCCGTCATGCAACCGACCGCTGTGTGAGACCATTGCGGGCATTTGCAGGTGCAGAACAATGCCCTTCGTGCCGCAAGCCAGGACGACTCCGTATGTGGCTGGCAGAAATGGGGGCGCCCTGAAATGAAGAAGCAGGTCCATGAGAATTGGACTGCCCGTTGCCGTATGTCTGTGTAAGTAAGCACAGCTGCGATCCTCATACAAGTAACCAGTAAACCCCAGCTTTGGTCTGTTAGATATGTCTTTCGAATACACGACAACGTTCCACCAGTTCAAAGATCGATCACTGCAATATCAGGGATTCGGAACTTGAGCTAGGAACCGTCACAGACCCACAGTGTGGCGTTCAATACTTTCGCCACCACCTCTCGCCCCACCGCTGCCTGTATAGGCGAAAGGAATGGGAGGAAAAACTAGCTAAGTGACTGGAATGACTGGAAGCTAGCCTAAGTGACTAATAGTCAGTCTATCAAGTATAAATAGACCTCCTTTGCTGATGGGTTTGCTTGCACACCCGATGAGTCAGCATTGGTTACATAAGCATGGATAGCTTCATTTTTATGTCAAATCGACATCACCGACGTGATGAGAAATTCCACCACTCTTCGTCTGACACCACAGCTTCACCAGTTCAGACGCTCTATGTGGCTGTTTCGACATGCTCCCAGGCCGCTTGGCCGGCTGAGCCCAAACATCGCGACCGCATCACGACAAAGAGCAGCTTCAGCAACCTCGGATACCATCGCCGCCAGCCGCCTACCAACACTGCAAACCCAAACACGCACACTCCGAACGACGATATGCCGTCTGGCAGACTCCGAATCTCCGGGCCAGGAATTCCCTGACCAGCCCAAGGAAAAACCCGTTGCCCTTTCGCCATCCGACTTGGAAAAGCAACCTGGCGAGCAAGTGTCATGGCGCGCGGACTCTCTCTGGGACCTGCCCCACGACCCGCGCATCCCACACCTCCCCGCGCCCTGGCGGCCGCGCGACCTGGGCGTCGACGAGCGCCGGTGGTACAAGCAGCACGGGCCCGCGTACATGGACCACCTGCGCCAGCACAACCTGCTGTCCGACGCGCGGCAGGCGGTCCTCGCGCGCCGCGCGGCCAACCGCGCGGCGCGGGCGGCGCGCCTGGCGGCGCGCTTCGGCGACGCCACCTGGTACGCCGTCTACAGCGAGGCGCGGCTGCGGCTGCACACGCGGAGCGCGGCCCTGCCCGATGCGACGGCCGAGGCCCGCCAGCGCCGCGACCGGTTCCGGTGGCTGCGAACGCGCCTGCGGGCGCTGAAGGCCGAGGCCGCGCCCGAGCAGGCCGAGGGGTCGCCGCTGCTGGAGGAGTGGAAGGCGCTGCGGAAGGAGGCCAAGGGGTTGGAACGCGAGTTCGAGCGGGTGAAGGAGAGGATGGGGCTCACCATGAAGAACATGATCACAGAGGTCGCGGCTTCGCGCGGGATTGTTGAGCAGGCGGCTGGCGAGCAGGGTGAGAAGGCGTCTGGCAAGAAGGAGGAGTAGGTACCTTGGAGCGTTTGCTTGCCTTGGATTGCTCGTCGGTCTGGCACGGGGTCTTCGGCAGCCATCGAGGGAGAGGGAGGAACGAAGACGGGGCCACCTTGTTGCTCATCCGTCCAACTCACGATGGTCCTGCTCTTTCAAGACTACAAAAGACGAGCGAGAATAAGCTCGTGATCAATATGACGAGATACGTGACCTGCTCCAAAGTCCAGGGTCAGAGGGGCTGGTGGTGGTGGGAATTCTGGGGAGTATAGCAGATTTCTCCAGGAATGTCTACAAACGATGAGGAACGTAAGAATAGTTTTCCTTCTCGTGTCGTTGGTGGACACAGTTGGCCGTCTCCCATTGGCGTGCATAAAAAATGTGCGTATACTTTTGCCCCCAAGTCCCTACCAATGCTGTGTCTGGTTCTCCGTTGTGGAGACTAGTCTACTGCGCAACTGGTTATTATGATCATACTGTACACTCGCATATTACGAACGGGGACCGGAGATGCTTGAGAAACAGTTCTGGTCATGGATGAAATTGGATTTCCTCTCCTACCCTCAGCCCTGTGAGGTTCTGCTCCTTGAAATCTACCCGATCGCCACAGCACTCTGTCCAAGCGGCAGAAAAAAACATACTGCTCTCCATTCACAAACCATCTTCACTCCATCTTCTGAATCAAAAAAACCATGGAATCAGTGTCCGGGCATGTACGGAATTCAGAGCGTGTACCTGAAAGCCGGATGCCGGTGGCCCAGGAAACGCTGGCTGTCCCCCCCACCCTGCAATCTCTCATCACGTCCGCCTCTTTCGCGCTTCATATTCTCCCATCGACAATAAGTCATGTGAGCACAAACTGTGACGAGACAAACCACGACAGCCCCCAGGGACACGGAGTGACCGAGAACATAGTCCGGTCTGTGATGATCGCAACGTAAGTAAGCCTCACGCCCAGCAGTGCACGGTTCTGGGCACAGTACTCACGCGTCCCTGGCAAGATAGAGGTACGTGGCGGGGAAGGCGCCGCAGTTCGCCATCGAAATCACGAAGCCCACGCCGGTGGCTCGGACGTAGTGTGGCGCCAGGTTGTTGGACGCCCACGCCTAGACAAGGGAGAGCAAGTCCCCGCAGTCGTCAGTCACAGGGGACACGCGGTCCGGCCGAGTCGCTCGAACAAGACGCACCATGATCATGGGCGAGCACGGGAACAGTCCGATGGCGACGAGGAACGTGCCCCCGTAGCGAACCTGCGCCCTCTCGGCTGCGAGCAGCATCGTGTACCCAGCCATGGCAACGAGGCAGCCCCCGGCCATGATCGGCCCGCGGGCCTTGAGCTTGTCGGAAAGCAGTGCGGCCACAAGAACAGATAGGAAGCCCGCCATGTTCGGTGGCACGGTAAACAGCTGTGCCGTAGTGGCGCTCGTGTATCCCAGGCCGGTGATGATCGTTGGAAGGAACAGGGAGAAGGTCTCCATGGCCGTTGGCAGTCAGCCATCCAACCAATGTCCTGTGTGCGGGGGAGCAACTCACGTATACTGGAATGATGAAAGAGATCGAGATCAACGACAGCAGCCACAGTTGCGGTGCCTTGAACACCATCCTGACCCAATGCCAGTCGAACTTCTCCTCATTTACATCCTCGACGTCCGTGGCCCCAAGCGAATCTTCCTTCAGACGGGCCATAGCCACCGTCCGTTCCTGCTCGGTGAGGAACTTGGCATCCGCGGGCGTGTGCGGCATGAAGAAGAAGCAGACGATGCCGAAGCCCGTGGTGATCATGCCCTCGACTGCAGACGCATCAGCAAAATGCCAGGACTCGCGGCTGGAGGCGGGGAGCAAGCCCCACCGAAGAAAATCCACGGCCACCGGTTGTAGCCGTGGTATCGGATGGTCGCCAGCCCGGTCGCGAGCAGCCCTCCAAAGGCGCCCGACAAGGGCGCGGCGCAGTAGAACATGCCCATGCGCCAGAGCACCTCGTGGCGACGGTAGAACATGGCCAGGTAGACAATGATGCCGCCCAGCAGGCCGCCCTCGCACGCGCCGAGAAACACTCTCGCCACGACGAGGCCGGCGAATGACTTGGTGAACCCCAGACAGGTGCTCACAATGCCCCAGGCCGTGATCAGAGTAGGGAGGTAGATGCCTGCCTTGACATGTTTGATGATCCAGTTGCTGGGCACCGCCACCAGGACGTATGGAATGTAGAAGACAAGCAAGGCAAGGTTGAACTTCGTTCCCGTCGCGATGTCCAGGTCTGCAGCCAGGCCGTCGATCCTGGCGTTTCCTATGTTGCTCCTATCGATATAGGCCATGAGCCTGGGGGGGAAAAGTCAGTGTATCCAACGAAGGGTGTCGGTCAGGGTAGGAGAGTGGCCGAAGATGCTAAGCGTCCCTACCATATTCCGAACAAGAAAGGAACGATATGCAAATCGAACTTTCGGTTGAGTCTCTTGCTGATGATGGGGTCTAGAGGGAGGCTCGTCTGTAGAATCCGGACAGTCTCGACATGGCTCTCCTCGTGCTTATAGACATGTGTATCAGAACCTGCGAGCTCCGAGGTCTTTTCTGAATCCATCTTCAGCGGTGTTACTGGAGGAAGCAACTGGTTTTATGGTCTGTGGATGGACTTGTCTTCGATTTGGGCATGGATTTCCTCAGGCGGCACTTAGGAGAGATAACAGCAGCAATCCAATATAGTAGAAGATATCACAGAGAATCAAGACTTGCAACCACAGCGGTGGGCTAGACGAGATGAAGCTGCCTATTATGAAAGCAGGAGGAATGATCTATGGCGGAATATGAACATCGGTCCCAGACTACAAGCTTGGAGACAATATAAGAAGCCGTACCATAGGCATCAGGGGGTGGGCCCCTTGTTGAATGGTTAAGTTTATTGCGATAGAGACCATATTCAGGCGAACTGGGTGTACTATAGCAGTCAGTATATATTAGACAAGGACAATCCAATAAGTAGTTCGCAGGCTCACGGCTAGGCCGAAGGAAGACCTACGGATAGGCCGAAAGGTCACAAGATAGATCAGCAATCCACGAGTCAGTTATATATGGCTTATCTGGTGATATGCACATTGATAGTGATGGATATAGTAGCTACCTGACGATCATGTTCATGGTGTATTCGATTCACGACAGTACATTAGTTTTGTCACGGGCCTGAATGGCACTGCACACACCGCACTGCGCACGGACGAGTGGGCCACCCCTAACCCTAGTCCAAGCACCGTACTAATAGCCTCCACTTCGTCAGCAGTTTAGATTTTTTTTCTTTTCTCCTTCATAGACAAATCTACGTATATTTATCACGATAATCTCCACTACTTTAACTCTGTAATAATTAAATTCGGTTTCAAAATAGCCCGCATGTTGGAACAGTCGTAATTGCAGTGCAGTCAGTCCACTATACTGTAAAGTCAAGTACAGTATGTGCCCAGTGTGCAGACCGGCTAGCGGTCTGCCAAACCTAAAACTATACATCCATCACTTAACTATGTAATATTATTGTTACTTCGACCACGATTAGAATCGATAACGTTACAACGTCTAAAGGCCTATTATTGGCAAGACCTATTAATACTGATTAGTGCTTATTAGGTCAAGCATAGATTAGCTAGGTAGAAGAAGAAGTTACTTTCCGGTTACGTTTTGTGTAATGGCAAGGTAGAGGAAAGATGTTTACGAAGGGCCTTTACTACTGCGTCTGTTTTTTACGTCAGTAAGTAGAGAAAACCTCCAGATTGCGTCGGTTTTTCACGGTAATTTAGAGGTGGCTGTTGGAACAGTAGTAATTGCAGTTCAGTAAGTCAACTCTACTTACAGTAAAGTTGACTATACTGACTGCTAGTTGAGTGTATTGTTTTGTGGGTCTACTGTATTGACTGCAAGTCAGGTACAGTATGCGCCCACTTCACACTAGGGCACGGGCCAAGCAATTGGCCATACAAATTAGTGTGCAGACCTGCTGGCGGTCTGCCAAACCTAGAACAATACATCCACCACTTGATCACGCAATACTACTGTTACTTCAACCACGTCTCGAATCGACAACGTTGCAACGTCTAAAGGCTTATCATTGGCAAGACCTATCAACACTGTAATAATTATCACTGCCGCTATTGAAAAGACTTTTCGTATCTATAAACCCAGAAATTTAATCCATAGTTATCCTACTAACTATACCATTAAAATATATAGCTAAAGATAAATAATAGTCCCATCTGTAAAATACCAAAACCTTTAATTAATAAAATTGCTAGCTGTTATAATTCTTAATGTTAAACGAGTCAAAGCTATTCTAATTTCTTTAACTTATTTACACAGTTTTTATTTATCTAGTTCCTGTTTTATGAACTTTATTTATCAAATACCACGACTTACAAACTTTTAACTAACGATATCTATCATACAAGATATCGTTATCTTTGTTTTTACTTTCGGTGGTTTTTTCAGCTCCTTTAGCAACATGTTTAGGAAATACACTGTCAACTTTTATAAAACTGTGGATATTACCATATATCTCTATAGTCAGTAAGCGGCCACGCTGCAGATTGCACCTTTGCAAAGTATACGTTAACGTGCCACTCTGCAAGGTGCATTCCTGCAAAGTGCATGATAGCGTGCCACTGCCTAGAAGTGGCATTGGCAGAGTGTATAGTAGAGTGACACTGCTTAGAAGAGAGATTAGCAGAGTGTATGGTAGAGTGCCACTGCCTGGGTGAGAGTTTATAACCTCTTGTAATGATCACACTAAATACCCGTGAGTATATAGAAGGTGTCAGAGGGTTTATGTTATCAAGAAGGTAGCAGAGGTGCTGAGTGAACAATATCGCAACCGTGCAAGTAATGATCAAAAGCCGTGAGGCTATTCAGATGTGTAGACTGAATACTTAGATTGAAAACTGAAGAACTATGAAGGAAATACTATCTGTGTGGTGATGACCGTGTCCTAAAATATCCGTACCTTCATACCATCTTCAGTACTGGATAGCTTGGATAGCAACATATCCAACATATCCTATACGTCCGTGCGTTAACCCTAACCCTGGGTTCCTGACATAAGAGATGTTCCCCGCTTGATGTGTTGGACTTCAGGCTTCTCAGTGGCGCAGTTGCATACTAGCCCATTTCCTGACCCAACCGCTGTCTGGGTCATGACACCTCTCACCTGTGGCATACACTCTCCGATTGCTTCTTCTTCCTTCTGTATCTTACTTTACTACTACAATACCAATCTTTTTGATTACTTTTCTACTACGTTAATGTATAGAAACCCTACCGACAAAAACGTTTTGTAAAAATTTACTTGAAGTAACACGAGTTTTCCTTTATTTCAATATTAACTCCTACGAAAAGCCAAATTACTTGAATTTTCAAAGCACAACAACCCCAAAATTATCGACTTCATATCCTCTTTGGAAGACGTATTGATTCAAGCGAAAGAAAACATTAACAAATACTTTATTATAATAGATAACTGCGATAAAATATTTAAAAACAACAATAAAAAGGTTTAAAACCTAATCACACGCCTAATTAATTCCTCAAAAATCGTCTTCCGTTTATCCTCATTATCTTTAACCATAATATTACCAGAAACCCTTCAAATTTACAGATAAAAAGTAGAATATAACCAAACGCTAATTCGGGTTTCTGATTTTTAAGGATTACTTCAAATATTACTAGTTCATTAATATTTTTTTCACTTTTTCTACCCTTAATTTTACCACCTCCCTAGTCTATCTTTTAAATTTCATTTTAATTTCTTTCGTTTTTAGTCAAGTTACCTAGATTAACTTTGAGACTAATTTCAATACTGTTTTAAAATACTACTACTAACTCTAGCATTGGGATTTGTTTACCATTAAAGATTGTCACCGCATTTTTAAGGCTAAATATATTGTGGAAGACTTGAGATTTTCTATCAGCTTCAAATTTAATAAATTCATATTGAAAAGCTGGTTTTACCCCACTTTTAACTCCGAATTATACACTTTAAAACGTCTGAACAGCAACTACCTATCATAATTTTCAGCATATATATAATAGTAGTACCATCAAACTTTACAACTTCGATAAAAGCGCCAAAAATAAACCGCTTTCAAAAATCCTGAAACATAGGCGAACTTCTAGGGAAAATAATAAAATACATTGAAAAAAAGAAATATATGATGCAAAAATTAGTATCAGCTATAATTATAACGGTGGTAACACTTTTTATAAATCAATAAACTAATTTAATACTGACAATATCATGTATTTATAACCTCTAACTCTTTTATAACAAACGATTTTATAAATATAAGCCGTTTTAAAACCTCTCTTAACGAATATATTTATTAAAAGTTCTTTGATTATAATAAAAATTAATTTTAAATTTTCTCCACTAACCCTAATTTCGACTTTTCATTTTTTTCCGATACCTCCTATAACCGTTTGCATAATTGAGAAAGCGCTGATGACCGAGGCCACAACAGTAATTATAGTTGTAATCATTAGAATATCTGTTGGTAGGCCTTTATCGTTGCAACATAGTCGATTCGAATTACTGTGGTTGAAGTAATTGGTGTTGTGTTGATGTTCCTGATTAGTGTGTGTAAGTTCTAAGTTTGGCAGACCGCTAGCCGGTCTGCACACTAATTTGTATGACCAAACGCTTTAGCCTGTACTCAAATTTGAAGTGAGCACCTACTGCACTGCACTTGCAGTGTAGTCCCAAAAACTACAGTCAATTTGCAATACGTACAATCAACTTTACTATAAGTAAAGTTAACTTGACTGTACTACATTTAACTGCTATTTCAACACTGGCGTCTTTTTGTTTTATGTCTGCACGCCAATGTGAGTTACCATCAATTGGTGGCAACCTCTAAAATCCATCCTTAATTCATAAGCCAGACCCCTGTCAATTCCGATTAATCTGTACTAAAATCAACTTTAATTACAGCCCTTTGTAACCCTTTTGTTCCACTCTTCTGAGATCTTCGTTCCTCAAATCCTGTATATAGATCTTTAGCCACAGGTTTACGCAAATCAGGTACGCCACCACTTACGTACCTTTTACTAATAGTTTAAGTTACTGCCATCGTTAGTATTACCTTGGCGGACTTCCAATTTTCTAGGGCAACCCTATTCCTCTACGTTACATGCCGGGCAATCCACATATCCCTCGATTCATATAGTTAACGTATTACTGTTTATAAATCTTTTCAGGACGCTATTAAAAGTAACTTTAGTTATGAAATTTTTAGGGTTATCTTTACCATTAATTTACCGAAACTTATCGAATTCCCGGGTTTTGTATACACCTTTCAACGCCATTACGTTTATTATAAGACGTTTTTCATTGGTCGCGCTCAGCTTTAATAGATATTCGTAAAGGCTCCGGAAATCGGTATTTATTACTATAAGTATCAATGGTAATCTTAGCTATTTGGTAATAATCCTTAATATGCCGTTAGTTATTATACCGATATTAAAGCTTAACATTATGTCGTAGGCATTCGAGGTCAATATACTCCGGGTTACATGTTTAAACTTAATAAATATCTATTATAAAAGGTTTCCGGTAATTAAAAATTGTTTTTTGAACTTATTTTCGTTAACAATTATCATTAAGAAGCCAATTAACTATGTAAAATTAGTATTATTAATAAATAACTTGTCTATAAAAATTATTAATTTCGTCTTTATTAAATTTGAAAAAATTATGTTAATTCCTTATTTTACATTATCTATTTGATATTAAATCTGTTTATTCAACTTATCAAAATTTTCGTTTTATATGTTTTACACCTTTATTGTAATGAAAAGGTCGTACGATACTTTTGGTTAATATAGCGTAACAATATAAGCCGTACGGGCCTTTTAATTTAAGTATATTTGTAATTTTTCCTCATCTGTTTTATCGATAATCGTTAAGTTTATTGTTTACTACTTTTTACTTAAGCTAATATTAAATGCCGTTTTTAACCTTAATACTATAAATACGGATTAACTATTTATTAAAATTAAGTTGTATACCTTTAGCCAAACTTTTAAAAGGCTTACACTTTTATGGGTATAATTTCTCAATGATACGCTATTTTTTTTACATAAACCTAATATCTCTGAGAAAAAGGGTATCGTTCGTTTGTATACTTACGATTCTAAAGTTTTTACCCTTTATAATTAATAATCACGTGTTAAAAGTAAAAGTCTTTATACCAAGTTTATTTTCAAAGTACGCCTGGTACGTGAAAAACTAGTAAACGCCTGTTTCGGCTAATCTATATAAAGGCTTGATATAACGTATTATTGTACCAGCCGGAAACTTGTACTTTAGTTCTTTTAGTAGCTTTAATAGTACAATCCAATAAAGATCAGTGATAGACTACGTATATGCTTACGTAATGTCCCGGACATCAAGTGTAAAATAAAATTTTACGTTAACAGTTAAACTGGTAGTAATAATGACGATTAAATATTAGCTTATTTTTTGGATTGTAGGCGATTGTGTTAAAATCCAATCTTTACCTTTATTACTGTATCCTTAAACGATTAGCTGTAACGTTTCGTATGGCTAGTCTGTGGTTTTTCTATTAACATTGTAAACTATCTTCGATTTAAAAATAGTAACGGTTTAGTTTTTAAATTACGTTGATGGCACAAATTATTTAACCCTCAGTAATAAAAGGCCGTTAATTTCCACTAGGTTACTTCCTTTAAAGATCTTGCCTAATTCATTAATAATACCTTCGGTACATAACTTAAGGGAAAGTTCTCCGTAAGACTTTTTTCAAGATACTCACGCCGTTGTATACGCCCTTCCGGGCCTATAATACCCGTCATCCTCCTTTTCAATGCGTATCCTCATTTTAGGTAGTCGTTTACGCCGTCAGCATTTTATCGGCTTGTTAATGATCGACTCCGAAGGGTTATACTGGAAAATTCGCTTAACTTAAGGGTTATCGACGTTAAAATCTTTATTAAATTTGAAATGATCGAATGGTTTTCGTTATAGCATAACCTATATAACTCGAAAAGTTACAGAGCCGTTAGCAATTTTAACTATTACATTTAAATTGATAATACTTAAGATTTTATACGGCTTATTCCATTCGTTTGACTTACAATACGTAAAGACTTGAATTTCAATGGGGAGTGATAATACGTTTGTTTTTAAAGGTCCAGTTTTCATATTAATGGTATTATTAATATAGTGTTGTGCCAATTTCTTTCATAACTTTCATAAGGTTTTGTTATATGCCATAGTAAGTTTTTGAATACTTGACGAGGGTAACGACTCAGCTGTTATATGTAGGTAGGCCCCAAATATTAGTAAAGTTAATATAAATCCATTGTGGCTAATAATATCGTTAAGAACTTTTACCGTTATCTTAAGCCGTGTTTTTTTGATTTGTAAAGCTTTCGATTTACAATGTAAAGATTTTGTAAGCCTTTCGTAAAAAGTCGTATACACTTTCGATCTTGATAATACCCTAGTAAACTTTAACATAGATCTATTTATACTAAATACCTATTAACTTTCTATTAATTGAAAACTCCATGGTAATAAAGTTAGTGCCAGTATTGTAAATTAATACGTCTATTGACCTAAGGTACATATTAATTTACAAAGTATATAGCATGTTCTATATTTCTTTTGCCGTAATGGTTTCAAGGAACTTGATGATGTAAAAATCTGTGGCGGAGTTTATAACATAGTATTAACATGCTGTATAGGTAAAATACGTTTATAGAACCTTCAGAATTAAAGTTTCATTTTTTTTAGCGTAGACTTAAACCTTAAAGGTATTAAGAAATATATTTGGCAATAGTAACAAGGCTATTCGACTGATTTTAACGTTAATAGGCTTACATCTTCGTAATAAATTGCCTTTAAAACCATATTAATCCTATTGATTACCAGGTTGTTCAATATATAATGTAGTTAATGAATTTCTGCCTCCGTTAGGTTTAATACTACTACCTTTAACCTTCAAAAATAAAACTATAAATACATTTATTTAAGGTTAAGTAAAAACATTTTGCCGGTCTTAACTTGTATCAGTTCGTTAATCTGAATATTAACTTTAACACCGAGGTTTTTTATATATTTTAAGCAAAGAAGAAAGGGGGTAGGGGATTCTAAGATGTAAAAAACAATAGAGTTAACAATAGTCTTAACCGTTATCAATCCCAGTAAAAATAGCCTTTTTCTAGGGCCAAAGTTAACTTTAACTTTATTAGTATCCGTATAGTTAAATTCTGTAGTAGTATTAGTATCCCTTCACAATATGAAGTATTGCGAATTACCTCCTATTAAGTATCGTGCCGCCCCCGTATCTGGTATTATCCCTTGAAAAACTTATTTCGTATAACGGTTTCGAATGGTAAAAAGATGTATAAAGCCAAGGTTTTTATCGTTATGTCGGCGATAGGGATTTTTACCTGTAAGGTGGTATAAAAAGGCGTAGTCGGCTAGTTATTACGTTACTTTTGGGTCAATACTAATACCAGTATTTTCGTACCAGCCGATAGCCTTTCGATTGCTTTTTCCCTCTTTATATTTACTTCCTTTAAACTATATAATTTATTCGATATATTTCAAGTTAAAAGTAAAGAGGAATTGCTTTTAATATATTACCTGCTTTACTTTACGTTCGGTGGTCGTGTGACGTGTTAACTAATAGCCTTATTTGCCGTAAATCTAATATCTTTTTACGTTCGAGGTAAATTTTCTTAACTGATTTAAAGACTTTAAGAAAAAGGAATACCTTTTTTTGTAAGTAAAGATTCGTATCTTCCCTTAACCATACTAACGGAGCCTTTCGTACCGTCGATTAATATAGTACGAATGGGGAGGGTCTTTTTCCTCGTTATTGAATTTCAGAACTTAAAGGTATATATTAGTCAAACCTGAAACTCTAGTAATTACGGTCGTTAGCAAAGAGCTTAATTGGCTAAAAAAACCCTTCGCAGTAGCATCATGGCATTGAAAGACGTATTCAAACTTTTTGTAGCCCGTAATTATTTACCGAATCTGTTAACATAAGGTGCTCTCGCCAACTTCCACATTCCTCATTACTTGTTGGAAAAACATCAGCATGTTAATCATCTGATTAAGAAGGTCCATCTTACTTCCTAACTCTTTTCATAATTTAATATATAGGATCACTTAATGATATTCCAGCCGGTATGGTACTGGGTAAATTGAATATCGTGTTCAAAATAGCCCTTTAAACTATTATAGATTTCGAGAAAGGAGGAACAATTTGTTAAGTACCTAAGGTAGTAATCCTCGGCTTAACCGGTAAGGATACTTGGAAATAGCGAGTAAAAACCTGCCAATTTAACCCTGATCTGACAGAAAATATTAAAAAATGAGCGTAACTTAACGTCGAAAAGATTATACGGCTTACTGTTATACCTTTCTTTTTCTCACAAATCTTAACGAACGTAGTAATTTCCATATAATCCATATCTACTATGGGAACACGTCGAATGGAAAGGGTAATGTACTAGTCGTAAGGACCTTTTATATCTCTTAGTTAGGGAAAAGATTAAGGTTTTTATTGGTGTTAGTGGACCGGATAATCTCCTTTGGCTGAGTTTGGAGGAGAAAAGGTAGTGTTCGTGCCTATATTAGTATCACATGTGAAGCCGGTTCTTCCTCTATTTAGCTGTTGAAACTAGACGTGTTAAAAATCTTAGAGGAAATGGGTTTAAGGGTTTCTGTCACGAGAGACTTAATGATAATCATTTTTGTATTAAGGGGTCTGTTGAGGTTCATATTTAATTAACTGGTAAATTTAAGGGCTTGTCTGGTATATATTAACTAATTTTTTTCGACTGGTAGCACTGGCACATTGAAGGTTTAAAGAACTTATTTGGGTTTAGTCAGGTTTTTACGAACGTGTATGTAGTCGTTAAGGGTTATAATTGCCAGTAATCCCTTTTCCCTTTACTAATATTCATTAAGGGGTTTTATCCACAGCGTATTTGTAGAATAGGTTAGCTAAACTACCCTCTTTTCCTTTCTTTATAGGAAGTTCAAAGCTTCGAGTAAATAATACAATCTTTAGTCTTATCTTAGCCTGCTTATCTATCCTTTTCCATATGTCTAGACTCTAGTCTTAAACCCATTTTTAAAACTCTTCGAAGGCCATAGGTCCAACATTAACTTCGTTAGGATTTAATTCGTAAATAAAGCGAATAACTAAATTGGTAAGGTATTCGGTCGAAGAGTCTTCGTCAGCACTTATATACCAGTGTTTTTCGTCGTAGCTCTTTTCAAAGATGCCTCCAAAAGCTTTGATTACCTCTTTTTTAGTAGAGTTGATGATAACCTAAATTTTAACGTGTTTTAAAGCTATTGTAACATTTATTAAGAAGCGTAAAGGGAAAAAAGTATTGTAATGTAGTAGGTCGTAAGTTTACCATTAAAGTTGGTGTAGGTTAAAGGTCGTGATACTAAGTCATTTTTGTGATTCGAATTAGTAGTACCTTCAGTAGCAATTGACTTAGCCATTTTCCAACTTGCCGACTTGGTAATCTTTGAGAATTTTAACGGTTAATTTCAACGCTTTTCAGGAAGGATTAATAAAGATTTCTTGGTGTTTTTAATAGCGATACCGACGCCTACTTCTGAATTTCCGCGAAGAAAACACAATCAAAATGCATTCCCTATGTATTAACGCGAAAACGACATAGTATTATAGAGGTGATTCGTAAAAACCTTTCTTCTACCTTGCCTAAAAAAATAAAGCGTTACCGAAAAGCAGCTTCTTCTTCTACTCAGACAATCTTTGCTTAACATAATAAGCACTAATCAGTATTAGTAAGCCTTTATCGTTGCAACGTAGTCGATTCGAATTACTGTAGTCGAAGTAATTAGTGTTGCATTGATATTGTTGATTAGTGTGTAAGTTCTAAGTTTGGCAAACTGCTAGCCGGTCTGCACACTAATTTGTATGGCCAAACGCTTTGGCCTGTGCCCAAATTTGAAGTGGGCACCTACTGCACTGCACTTGCAGTGTAGTCCCATTAACTAAAGTCAATTTGCAATACATACAATCAACTTTACTGCACGTAAAGTTGACTTGACTGTACTACATTTGACTGCTATTCCAACAATATCTTTAATTAATGCATCATTTTCGCTGTAAAATCCCATAACAGTAATAAGTAACTAACTTTCAATACTGGTTAACCTTAACTTTAACCTACTTATAATACCAGGAAACATCAACAACTCTTTAACAAATAATATGGTAATAGCTAATTATAACCACCAAATACATATATTTTATACAAAAAATAACGTCATAAACTTCGAACAGACCTCATTCATGAATAATAACGAAGAAACCTACTTTAATAACAGAAGTTACCTTTATTTATTTCCGATACCTTATATATTGAAATATTAAAAAGACTGGAACACGAATGGTACCGAGTAACATTATTCATTTCAAAATTTAAAATTAAAATATGTGGTTTTAGACCTCGGTATTTATTAAAACCCACTTTTGTTTCAAGATTGTAAATAACAAAATATTTTAATACGATATATTATTTTTTCTGTATAACGCCATCTTATAATCGTTACAGTTTTTATTTATTTAGGTTATATAACATTTAGTTTTACAAATCGATCCTTTCTGTTGGAATAATTGTAATTGTAATGCTGTAGATGAACTTTATTTGCAGTAAAGTTGATTATACTAACTGCAAGTTGAGTGTATTATTGGTGCGTCTACTTCATTTTTGGAAATTCAAGTACAGTATACGCCCACTTTATACTAGGGCACAGGCCAAGCAATTGGCTATATAAATTACTGTGAAGACTGACAAGCGGTCTACCAAACCTAAAGCAATACATATTCTTTTTGACCACGTAGAACTATAGTTACTTGGACTAATAGAATATATAAAAGTACAACGTCTAAAGCTCTAACATCACTAATTAGTGCTTATTGGGTTAAATACAGATTGTCCAAGTAAAAGAAAAAGTTACTTTCTGGTTATTACACGTTATTTCATCGGTAGGATAAAGGAAAAATTCTTGCGAAGGGCCTTTACAACCTGCGTCAGTTTCCACGGTAGCGAGTAAAAAAGACCTTTCAAGTTGTACTAGTTTTTATGGTAAATTAAAAGGTAACGATGGTAGTGTTAGTGAAAATACTAAAAAATCTTTACCCAAAATCCCCTTTTAAGACTTTGAGATTAACTGTCAAAAGTATTAAAATTCGTCAAATTGGTAAACGGTTACGTTGGTATTATTACAGATTCTACTACTACAGAAGAAAAACTAAGTCCTATGGCTAAATAACCACAATAAACAACCCTTACCTTTACCCTTTATACTAAATCTTTACCCTTACTTCACTTTTTTTCTCCCCTCTCTACTCTAATTTAATTCTTCAAAATCGTTAATTTAAGAGAAACCGCCGAGAATTACCAAGTAGCGCTAAAAAAACTACGTCGCGCAACTTTACATTAAATCGTCAAGTCCCTACACCTCAAGTCATCAAGTCCTTTATTTAATTAGCTTTGTATTTACCAGAAGATTAAGATACCTAACGAATAAAAACCAAGTCAAGGCTATTAACTATCTTATCAAAAATAAAGTAATCAAAAATTTTGGAACACTTTTTACTAAATATTACAACAAGGAATTTGGTGGATTAAGTGTTAACAAAACCACAACGGAATAATACCTGGTTAACTTCGTCTGTAATTATATGATTAATTGAAACAACGGTAATTACGACCGTAGTAAAAACGAATTTCAAAGCTTCCGTAGTGTTTTCGGATATTGAACTTTAGATATATAGAAAATAATTGAAAAGGGAATTAAGAATAAATTAAAAGCGGATTTTTTTCGTCGGGGAATATACGTATCAGCTAAAAACTTCAACAAGTTGGTAAAGATTTTTTACGAACTGGATCAATTTAAAAATTGCCTTCAAGACCTATTCTTAAGGACGGGTATCAAAAAAACTTAACGCTCTTACATACTTTTAAAGGACCTCTCTCTTACCTTTTACTAAGTTACGTCTTTTTACGCGCTAACGATAAGGAACCCATTGATTTGCTTGGAAGTTCAATACTCCTACGTAACAGCGTGAAGTATATATTTAGCGGCGGTAAAGCGTATAAGGCAGCGGCTGCCAACGCGATAAAAGGTATTGACTTTGGCGCTTTTTACTAGTCAATTAATCAAGACCATTAATCCCTGTATCAATTTTTTATTACTTTTTAACCTTTCGTTTCGAATTGCTAAACCCCTAAAGTACCTTTTCTTGATAGATATTCCTATATGAGAAAGTTTATTACATATTTTATCATAGGAATTTACCTTTCAGCTAGGAGATTAGCCATCACCCTTAACACCACGAACCGAATACCTTAAGGTTTTAATTTCCAGAAAATACCAATAATAAATGGAAAGATTACCGCCATTTTCCTCCAAACCTTTTTAAAATACTTAATATTAATTATAAGCTTTTTATGGATTTCGTCAAAATCTAGAATAATGTAGAGAAGTATAATTGGAAGCCTCATAATCTTTTTAATACGAAGATAATACCATTTCTCAATATTTGTAAGTAAATAGAGGTTCCTTTTTCTGTTTTTTACTTACTATCACTTAACCTTTATGACCCGGTAAACTACCTTTCGCGAAGTTTACGATGTTATAAAAAGTCACTTTGAATATGATATTCACCTTGTCCAATACTATACAGATTAAGCTACTACAAGGTGGATCACAATGATGGCGAAAAAGAAAGAGGAGGAAATATTAATGGATATGTTAAATTAGATGCTTGTTAAGTTTATGTTGTGTTAGCAAACAATGAGGAAGGCTTACGTTGATCAAGCTATACTTCGCGAGTAGGTACGGGTAGCCTCTACGGGCGTTAGCGAGTTTAAATACGCCTTATAACGCTCATATGCTACCTGCGAAGGCTTTTCTTAGCTAGTTGAGTTTCTCTTTTGTAATAGTGATAACACGTATATCAAATTAGTTTGATATATACCCCTAAATTGATGATTTCCGAGAAATGGATAAAAAGGACCACGTTATGATATATTACGTCGACTGTAAGTACAGGCGGCCCCAATGCCTAAGATTTGCCTCAATACCTTTAAACTGAAAACGACAAGCGTATTGACGCTAACAACTTGAGTAGGCTTCAAATATACCTGTTAACCATCAGAATTATCATCGTAATAGTGTTAAAAGATGTTAGATTTGTAATAAGTCCGGTTGTTAGTTTATAAGCCACCGAGTGGTTAAACGATTTAAGTAAGAGATAATATATCAAACTTTATACCTTATTACCTCTAAATAGGATTACTTTAATTGTATTATAGACTTCGAAGGTATAAGTAATTTTGATGATAAAGATACACTTAAACAGGTTATATAATATAGCGATTTTATTTCTAGTACGGTTTAATAAATAGTCGATCATGCCTTCTTATACCATTTAAATGGTAAAAGCCTTTACCTTTACTCTGATTAAGCTCCTGACCCTTTATAAACCTTTAACCTTTGTGCTTGTTATTCTAACCATATGTTTTAAGGTATTATACAAGATATAATGGTGGTAAGATATTTGATAAAAGGGTATTTGCAATATGTGGTATTGCAAAAGGAAAGTATTAATATTCCTAGGATTAATTGTTAAAACGTTGGTAAGGCCAAAGTTGGCTTCGACTTAGGCAAATAATTATCGTTATTGGGAATAAATATAATTTATACTGTCATTAGATAAATTATGTTCTATATTCTCAAGTCCTTTCCCCCTTTTATCTTTTAATTGGAGGATATGAAGATATTTGGCGTTAATTTTAACGTTAAAGTCGATGAGTTGGTTAAGAATAGCTAGAGGTTTCCCTTCGCCTTTAAGTGAGGGCATTTGAAATTTTATTTTTAAATCGTAAAATTAACGGTATTGAATTTGACGGAGTTAGAAATGCGTTAACTATACCATTGTTTTAATTACCTAACCGTTAAAAGGCTATACAAAGTTCTGAAGTTTGTAGTCCATAAAAATATGAAATACTTTACTTTGTAAGTTATCTAAAAGCTCTAATACTATGACCAAACTTATGCCTAATCCCCTCAAATATTTAAGTTTACATTGAAAAACGATATGGACTTTAATTGTAAGGTTTTCATTGACGTGTTTTACCTAGATAATAAGCCTATATTTTATGTTGTTAATTTCGTAACCTCCTTTTATAAAGCTAAGTTTTTAAAGTCTTTATTTATATGGAATAAGTGGGAAACGCTGAGGATATTGTGGATTGATACGTATTTGGACTTACCTAACATTATCGTTTACAATGTTGGTATCGACTTTACGGCGTTGAAGTTCCAGATAAATGGTAAGATAATGGGAATTTATTGTAAATAAGTGCTTATAAAAGCCTATTGGAGTATCGGGAAGGCTGAAAAGTATACCTATTATTTCGCTGAGCGTATAATATCTTTATACTGAAGATTGGAAGTTTTACGGATTTAGAAGTACGTTTTTAAATAGAGGTGAAGAGCATAAACGATATTGTAGGCCTTGATGGCCTAGTTCCAACTCTATTGTTTTTTGGACCATACCTACGTTTAATAATACTGATCTTAACCTTCAAGATCCGAATATTAGGATTTTTAGGTCGAAGATTATATACGAGGTTAAGGGTAAGACCACGGGGAAACCGTATGAAAATTAATATTTAATCTTTTAAAGATATAGTGATAAAAGTAAATATTGTATTTTTATGTAGTTCTCAATAATTTAGAAGAGTAGCTAGCATTTAGTCGTCGTTTTTACAGAAATTTGTTAATTCACATTAAAAGTACGTTTATAATTAGTAGCCGGGATATTAGGTAAGTATATTTATAGTTAGTAACTGATTTTTAACGGATTGTCTTGTTGGAGTTATTACGGGAATTACGTATTGCCTACCTTTTAGGAACGGTAATGCGATATATTAAATTGCTATATGGATCGGCCGAAATAGGTGTCTTTTGGTTTCCAACCTATTAGTCTTACTTTAAGTCACGGTTAAGTATAAAATCCTTAATATAGGACCCGTATTTGTTGGTAACGTAAAAGAAGGATTTCAGCCTAGCTAGTATATAAATCAATAATACCATTTTCGTCGGCATTACTGGCTTTGTGATATCGAAATAACAGGCAATTAAAGACTTCAAGTTATGAAATTGTAAGCCGATTACGATTTTGGCGGATGTTAATTAACTTGAATTTAATGGATCGTTAATCCGTATTCTTAGTATTGATATTATCTTTAGTTTATGCTTAAAGTGTTAAGGCGCTGACTTGGCTATAATTATTAAAACTAACGTGATTAAGGCTTAACGGTATTTGGAATAACGCTCCTATAGCAGTTATATTGTTGACATATTTCAGACAAATGTATTCTAAAATTTATCGATTGACATACAGACATAAGAGTTAATTAATAAAGACTTTGACCGGTTTAATAAGAGGATCGAATGGCAAATGCGGAATCGGGATCGAGGGATGAATATGGTTTCGATCGACTTGTCGAGGGTTAAGTTAATAATTTTTATAGATGGTTCCTTTGTAAATAATATTGGTTTGTTTTTAAATATCGGATTTTTAAAACCCTAGTTAATTGATATAGGTAGGAGGATTGATTTATTCTTAACAGAAACATGATTTATTGGAGGTTCGTTAAATGTAAGGGGATTTTGCAAAAAGTTTTGGCTTTAAAGATTTATGGTATAATATCTGGTTTTAATATCGGCATAATATTATAGGAAACTCTTAACGTTATTACTAGGTATATGAAAATTCCTCCTATTATATTAATAATATATATCGATTCGAAGAGCTTATTCAAATACTTTTTAAAGCTCGGATTTACCTGTAAAAAACGCTTAATAATCGATGTGATAGCACTTCGCGAAGCTTATGAAAGTAGGGGGATCGAGGAGTTCCGATGGATCAATGGGAAATATAATCCTACCGACGTTTTAACGAAGTTATTATATAATAAGATCCTCGAGAGGTTTATGAATATTAATAAGCTAACTATACATATCAAGGTTTACGTTAATAGGCTACCTGGCAAGAGTAAGTCACGTGTATGCGTTGGAAAATTGAAAGACCGTTACGGGAATAGTAACTTCAAATAGCATAGTTGAGTTAAGGGAGGTAGTAGGTTAATTAATCCACGTGGGTTGATTAGGATTAAATGATAGCTTAACTTACATTAGTCAAGAGAGCTAATAGCTGTAAATCTATATGAATATTGGAGGGATGGTAAGATTAACATTGGTTTAGTTAACTTACATATGTTGATTAAGTAGTAGTACTGGAAGAATAGTAGGGCTAGAAGTGGATTATTTAACCTACGTGGGTTAACTAAAGTGCTAAACAATTTAATTTAGGTGAGTAAAAAAGGATAATGGTGTTAATAAGCTAGTACGTATAAGTTTATGGCGAAAGATACGTGTACAGTAGTGGATAAAGGCCGTATTCAGAGCCGTAAGGTAATTAACGGCAGATGATATTACTCTAGATGTAAATGAGGTTAATTTAAATGTAGAAGTTAACTGTGATTAATAGGGGTTTGAATAGTTAACGAGGAGGTCATTCGGTGGTAACCGGAAAAGTTTGGACGATTACACTGACGTACGCATATAAAGTAAAATGCTGTTAGTGTTGGAATAGTAGTAATTATGGTGTAATATGTCAACTTTACTTTTAATAAAGTTGACTATATCAATTGCAAGTTGACTGCATTATTGGTGCGCCTACTGTATTGGCTACGAGTTAAGTATAGTATATACCCACTTCACATTGGGGTATGCGCTAATCAATTGGCTATATAAATTACTGTGTAAACTAGCAAGCGGTTTGCTAAACCTAAAACAATATATCCACCACTTGATTACATAATACTACTGTTACTTCAACCAATATAAATGACGACGTTACAACGTCTAAAGCCCTACCAACACTTTCCTCATTTATTTTACGCCTATTCTCAATACTTATTAACGTAATATTTTTTAATATTAGATAAATATAAATTCGAGAATATCATCACAAATTTTGTCGATTTTTTTCGTTCTTAACGTACCTTATAATAAGAAGGCCAGCTTTTCATTTTACCAATCTAACGGCAAAAATACCTTATTTTTAGCTTATCGTGGCTTTAGAATCACAATTCTGCTATTAGTTGATTAAAATAATTCTTAATTTTACTTTTAACTTCTATCACGTTCACCGTTTATATTGAAACCCCTTATGGGTTGCTATAGTTACTACTGGTATTTATTCAGGGGAAGATAATAGGATTACTTTCTTTTAAAAAAAATTCAGAGCCCAACGGTCTCATGAAATGGAAAAAATATGGTTTTTATTGTTACTAAAGGGTATTATTTTCCAAAAAAAAAAGAAACCCTACAAAGTCTATTAATTCTTGTAAAAAGGTAGCATTGTAACGTCTCATACCTTTTCAAAATTACATTTAAAACGTTTTACGTCAAGAAATCCCCGTTAATCCTTTTATTAAAAAAGAAGCGGCCTACTACCAATTATATACCAAAGATGTACTCGGTAAGCCCGAAGTCGACGATAACATATACTTAAATTAAACGATATTACTAGCCCTTATGTAGATATTACTAGATATTACCATAGTTGGTAAATGTAGGGGACCACGTTTTCGGAGTGCATGATAATGTATCACGCTGCAGGAAGCACTCTTGCAGAGTGTATAATAGCGTGCCACGCCCCAAGAGGGATGTTGGCAAAGTGTATACTAGAGTAACACGCTCCGGGTAAGAACTTATAAGCTTTCACCTGAGGCATGCACTCTCTGGATGCCTTTTCTCTCTCTTGCATCTAATTTATCTTACCTTACTACTTTAAATACTATACTGTCTTCTTACGTTGACGTATGCAGACCTTACAGACGCGCTACAATACAAAACACGAGGTTTACGTTTGAAATAAATGGTTATCGTAGCCTTTACATTAAAAATATTCCAAGGAACTTTTTTAATCGATAACGCTCAATATTTTCATTGAACAAATTTCAACTCCTGGTATTAATTTCTATGTTACTCGTTGAATACCTGGTACCGATTATACCTAAACCTGTATAATATCCAAACCTTTGTTTTCACATATATTAAATTAAGTGATTATTAATTTACTGCTATTGTTACAAAAAAATTTACCATTAACCCTTGCACTTATTACGACAACAATACCAAAAAATTAGAACAACTACGTTCAAACCCCTTTCCTTTAATTTACCCGCGCGAGGAGGAACTAAATGTAAGCTATATAAGTTTGGGCACCGTAAAGTAGGATGTGACTAGAAGAGGTAGAGTTAGTGAGAGCAAGAAAGCAAGAGAAAAAAGAAGAGTTAGGGGGTTGGGGGAGACGTATACGTATATAAACCTCTTCAAAACCCTTAGGCCCACTTTGAGGGCTCAAATACGACGGTTTAAAACTCATAAAGTTCCTTGTTTCGTCGATAATACCACTATTTTCATTAATATAAGATACCTTACTAACGACGAATCACAGGGTATGAAAGTTATTTACCAGTTAAAATTAATATCTAGTAATATTTAAGGGAAGGTTATAAGAAATTATTGTTTTAATATGTGTTTCTTCCTTTTATTCACTTCTAGATACGCGACGCACAGATCATTACATATGAAAAAGCTACTTTAATAACATTTGATGGGGTATATTAACATACAAAACCGTAATACGTTTTACTTCTACCATTTTTAAGAATTGTTTTTCCGCATATATATTTTAAGAAATAATTTTTTCAAAGTTTCATATAATCGTATCCTTTTCGCAAACAAGCGTCGGGCGGGAATTCATTGGGTCGCGTTTTTCAGCCTAACTAAGGTTACAATTTACGTACCCGCGCATCTCTAAATTTTGGGGCACCGTAAGGTTTTATTTAAAATTATGGCTTGCAGGCCCTAGGACTTGAATAGGTCCTTGTAGGATCCGAGTTACGATACTTTCCGCTGGTATTTACAGAATCATTTCATAATAGCAAGTGTTATACATTCTAATTAGCATTACCCAGTAAAATACGAGATATAAACAAACAGATAGTAAATTAAATTTGTTTTCGAGCTATTGCTACATTGATGATGGTTATGAAGAATCCAATAAATTGATTAAAGTGGGCGCTATCTATAAAGAAACTGTTTGTAGAAAATATAAGTTACGTTTTTTCTAAGTCTGTAAGGACCATACTAAATACTCTATATATATTATTTATTTGTTGGTAGGGCTTTACCGTTGCCACGTAGTCGATTAGGATTGGTTGAATTAACTGTTTATGCGTTGAACGTGGTTGATGTATTATTATAGGTTCGGTAGACTGCTAGCCAGTCTGCACAGTAATTTGTATGGCTAATTTCTTAGCCTGTGTCCTAGTCTGAAGTAAGCGCATATTATACTTGACTTGCAGTTAATATAGTCGACCTAAAAAACAATACAATTAACTTGCAATTAGTACAGTTCATTTTACTATAAGTAAAATGGACCTATTGCATTGTAATTACTACTATTCTCATACTGGCGGCTTTTTTTTTGTATGCGCACGCTAATGTGGTCGATCAATATTTTCCGATTACCACTAAATTACATATTCGTTAACTATCCAAACCCTTGCTAATTCCACAATTAAATTCATTCCTAATTACCTCCATTTACTCTATGAGTCCGAATTCCGATTTTATTAATTTCTATAAACAAATATTCCGCTATAAACTTATGTAAACCTTTAATTTAACCGTATTGATTAAATAAATCACCGGCCTTGATCCCCTGGCAGTTTTCCAGTTTGCTAGGATATTACTGTTCGCCAACACATAATTTAACCTTATTAAGTAACCTATTAACGTAAACCTCAATATATATAGTCAGCTTCTTACTATTTACAACCCTTTTGAAGGATTCATTTGGTGATATCTTCGTTAAAGAATTAGCTGGATTGTCTTTGTTGTCGATTTATCGAAACTACTTAATCTCACTGCTTTTATAAGTTTCAAGGAGTGTCATTATATTGATTATTAGGTGTTTTTCGCTAGTAAATCAGAACTTTGAAAAGAATTTAACTAAATTTTGGTACACAAGATACATCTTACGTATGATAGAAAAGATGGGTGGTTGATGATTGAATTGGTTTCTTTAATTGTTGATGAAACTAGAAGGAATAAGAAAGGGATTGACTAAGTACTAAAAGATATGTACACAACAGTGTAATCCCTGTAGTATCTGCAATCCCTATCAATCCTGCTAATGCAAGCTGCCATCTCTACATTCCTATCATTCCATACAAGCAGTTATATAAAAAAAAAAAAAAATAAAAAAAAWAAAAAAAAAAAAAAAACTAGTATAGGCGTTCGACAAATCCTTTCACTATGATAATAAGAGTGTTGTTATCGATAAGATGCTGAAGTACCTTGTTAAATGTAAACTTTGTCATTATTTTGACCAGATTGCTTCTACTATTGATGAATCTCGCCTCTACAATCTCGCTATTTTCGTATAACTAGCGTATAAATATAATGTCTATTAAAAATCACTTCTCTTTAATCTTTCCCAATTTAACAAACATTCGTACAGAAAATTAAAATCTACACAAATAATAATTGAAATATTAGGTCGTCTTAATCGACTTGTAATTATTCCAAGTGTTATTACTAGGCAAATACCTACGTCGACACCATTGACGAAACCGTAAATCTCGCTAGAAAATACACTTATAATTCTTTTGAACTTGGTTAAAGACTATTAAATTACATTGCTACGTAATTGCGATATATTATCCTCGCGATCTTTGTTAGATAATAAAATTACAGAGCACATTTACGAGGTTAAGATTTGATTATTTACGAATGAACCATTTGTAAAGATTAATAGTTTAGCACTGACAAGGTTGAGTAAAATAACCCGAATACCGCGATTCGTATTATTTATCTGCCGTAAGATCCATTCGTTTATTTTTTTACAATCGGTTATCTAAAGATCCTTAATTTATATTATAACAGATAGGTCAATTACGGCTCTAAGTTAACAAACCAATCTAATGTAATTACCTTGTAGTCGTTATACCAAGTATTATTATACATTATCTTTTGCTTTTAGATTAACAAGTTCAAGACTCAAAGCTTTAACTTTTTATGTTATTATAATAAAACCATCCTTATTTAAAGTAAGATGACAACCATTAAATTTAATAAGCTTTATTATAGTTAACATGGTTTTAGGTTTGGCTTTCAAATTTATTTTATTGAATTTATTTTACTATTTTTCCACAAATATTATATTATCGAGTAAAAGGGTGTCGTATATTCATATGCCAGAGATACTAAATTGATTGTAAATTATAACCAAAAGGCCAACGATGAATGTAAAACATTTAATATCTAGTTAATGTTTATGATACTTGAAATATATGAACCACCAATATACGCCTCATTTTGCGATATCATATAGAGGTTTAATAATCTTATAATGGTGTTGGGTAGGTATTAATCGCTAATTCCTTTAGGAAATATAACGAATACTATACGTTAAAGTTCAGATTTGGCTTAAGGGTAAGTTTATGTAATATTGCAAAGAATTAACATTATATTTTGTTCTAATATTAAAGTTGGATCCATAATGAAAATCAACAGTTAAACCATTCTTTAAATTTTCGGGGACTACGTTAGAATGTAGTGCCTTTTATCATAAACATAACCTTAGATAACGAGTTTTAACTTTTAGATTGGTTCAATACTTTCGTTTTTTAACGTATAAACTAGACTAAACTTCAACTTCCTAATACTGTTGTACTTTTTGCTGTCCTTTTCAAGGCTTAAGATACTTATCACGACCAAATCATAAATCTCTTTAAGTGTAGATTTTTCAAATAAAGTTCCTGAGTTTATAATTACCATATTACGCCTCGATTTAAGTGTTAATTCCCAGTTCCTTTTCTTTTTCTTAAAGAAGTATTATACTCGTATTCATGACTTCAAAACTTGTGTCAAGGTTACAGGTACTGTGGTTAGAATCGCTAGTATCGTAGGTAAAATCATTATGGTTTTAAACGCAAACAAGACAATATCCTTGGAGGATAAGATAACGTTTTATGGGGGAGAGATAACATTGTATAATAATATAACGGTTAATCTAAAAACTGTAAGAACTTTACTTATATTAATAGTTTCGTCAAGATAATCTTATATAGGACTTTGCAGCCCACTTTCTCTCGCCATAAACGTACGTCTAATTTCAGTGAAAAAAATAGAACTTTTTCAATAGGTCCATTACTCGTTACCAAAGCATCTTTTACTTACCCCTAAGCTATAGTATGAATTAATTCTTTTATGATTTCAATAACTTCTTTTACACGTTTTTATATAATTAGTAAATGTAAGAAATCTATCGAAATTCGTAGTTATACATTAGAAATAAGTAGAGTATACACTAAACCAGTTGGTTCTGCCGTATAATTAATGGCTTTAATTACTATTTAAAAGATATCTTCAAAGTGGGTATTATCGTAGATTTCTCGTATATGATGATAAAATTTTGTTTTAATAACGATTAATACCTTTTAATTTTACCGAATAATTAATATGCTTCGATAGAGACTTATTTCTTTATAATATTTGTTATTTTGGCCTTTATACGAAATTCTTTTAACAAAAAGTTCGTATCGGCATTGTAACGAGGAACTTCCAAATGTCTTTGGTATATATCAATTTACAGAAATCGTAGTGCTTTCCAAGTATATTTGGATAATATGAGTTTAAAGAAACGAACTTCCTAATATTAAGTAACCTAGTAGACAATGTGTAGAACTGGTCGACTATTAAAGTATACTACGTTTACTATTATCTTGTAATTGAAATTATTAATATCGTTAAAGGTAAATTATATCCTCAAGTTGTTAAACTATACATTGAAAATTAAAGGCAAAACTTGGTAATTTCTCGAAAAATGGTTTTGTCAATATCCTTATGCCCGGCTCGTTTAAAAAGCATATACAAACGCTTTATAGCTAAATATCCAAATAAATGATAAAGTCGTCACGATTAAATATTTACTAGGAAAGCTATGTTAACAAATAAAACTATATGAAACTTCATTTTCGCTAAATCGGTACTGTTTTACTTTGTCCAATTAATTTATTTGTAATATTACGATAATAAATACCAAGTCGATCCATATTGGCACAAAATGGTAGAAACAGAGTAGGTGTATCAAGAACACGAAATGTAACACATGAGAACTTTATATTTATATCAATAAAACCTATAGATATCATAATTAACTCTTTTATGAATTTAACTTTAGATATCCACGCTATCGATATATCTAACGTATGATTTGGGTATTTTCGTTAAAAAACAAGAAATTATATGTTTTTAGCTATCAAAACCTTTAATATTACTGTATCTGGTAAAATTCTTTGAAATTGTACTTTAAAGTACCGAATTTAAATAATAAACTAGATTAAAAGATTTAATATAACTAAAATTCCTTGAAATAAGTCCCTATAATAAAATAAGATTAATTATTCTAATAGTATAAATTAATTGGGTTCGGTTATGATATCCTTACACGTTATGTAATAGATAAATACTCGTTCCGTAAAGTAATAAATAAATAATTCTTTATCGAAATCTGTTTCTCAGGCATCGAGGAACTTATCCTCAGTATTTATGTCATACATCCATTCGTATCCTTTAAAGTCTACCAAAGAATACTTTATACTCGTCGTTTCATTCTTTAAATTCGTATTATATTAATTAGGCCTTGGGAGCTACGCGACGTTCATATTTTATATTCTTTATTAACTAACATCTCTCTCTTTTACATACAAAATACTTCTTCTTTCATATACGATTAAAGCTATTATCATTACCAAGATATTTATAAAATATAAAGCCAAATTCTCAGTTATGAAATAAAACTCCTTCTACTCTATTCCTATTAAATCTATCGAGTCAATTTCTCCTGTATTGTTAATCGGTAAAGTATTAATATTAGGGAAATTACCGGCCAATATTTCAATTAATATATATGTATAATAACGATCGAAAGTCTACTAACAATTCTTCGTATCAGTAGGCTAGCTTATAAAGGGCGATCTCCAACTCTAAAGCTCCACAGCAAGCATTAATAACGCATATATAAAAATTTTCCTCCTTAGTATAATTTAGGCTTCATACCCGTTGATATAATTGCAACTTATCAAACATTATTTGTAGTACGTAGTGTAAAAACTAGTCTAGGTTTTCGTAACAGACTTTGACGAATATCATTGTAATTCACTTCAAAAAATGACAGTAGTAGTACGCCTTGGTGTCGAAATATACCCTTATATTTTAATAGGTTGCAGCGAATATTTCCGTTCTATCGACATAATAAAGGTGGTATACCTTTGTTTGTTCTTTTAGGAATTTTGAATAACGGCAGAAAACTGCGACGGCTGTATCTGAATGTTGTAACAGATGTTTAAAAATACCTTGAAAATACCGTTTAGCAAATCATATAACTCTTTAAAGTATTTTTAATCTATATTATATATTCTTGTGAATTGTGTAACCTTATCTAGATGAAACTTTCTGTTGTGAATATTTAAGGGAGGAGAAGTGGAATATAGGTTATAATAAGTAACTATTAAAGGCTTTTCAAAGGCCTGATATAATAACGTCGGCATAACACCTAATCAAGCCGTTTATAACGGTACAACATCACCTAACTAAGCGTCCGATTAGGCTATTTGTGGTGCCTATGAATCAAACGGCTGCCAAAATTGTAATTAAAAATGTTAAAACAGTTAAATCAGCTAAAGTAAGTGTAAAATTAATGTCGGTAATGGGGTTTGATAAAGGGCAGATTAAGTGGTAGGTTAAGGTGCAGGTTACTAGAACTAAGGATCAGGTTATTCGAGCTAAGGAGTAGGTTATTAAGTCTAAGGCTATAGTAAATCAATTGTTCCTCCTAACTAAATCTGTTATTGTAGATGTATATAGTATTTATAAACATTGAAATATAATATAAGAGGTGTATTTTCTGATTCTCAAATTTTCCATAATAGCATCTTTTTTTGTTATGTCAATTCAGCCAATTATTACGCTATATTAAAATTATTTCTTCCCGTATAAACACCTCTATTACGAAGGTAGATATTCAATGCTCTGCGAGAAACTGTGGGAAGGGTTTGAAACATTTCTAGAATCCATTCAGAAATATTTTCCCTGTAAATTCAAAAAAGATTTTCATCGAAAATATGAAACGATTTAAAGCCATAAACGGCCGCGGCAAGGTCTATAACAAAGTAAGAAACTGTAAAATAAACGCAAGGGGAAATCGATCAAAAGGTTAGGGTAATTATGTTTTTACTAGTCATATCCAATGGAATTAAGGTAAGCAGCTTAAAAAGGGGGTATCTAGCCAAAACTTCTTCGACTCGTTATTCGGGGTTTATATTAACTGAAAGGCTACCGACGTCGTCCATTGTAAGGAGTTGAAGATCGGAAGATCGAGCAATAAGAAAAGTGGGAAGGTCGTGAAAAGGTCACTAAGGCTTAATAAATAGCGAGGTCGCTAAGGTCTTGGTTGGAAAAAAAGTGAGAAAAGAGTGAGTTACTTGTAAAAAAGAGCTTGAAGAGGTATTGTACTTAATAGGATGCGTATCAACGGCTGTTTTCTAACGAATGTAAATGAATCAGGAAATGCCTTCTTTAGCTATTAATCTTTTTAAATATCGTCTAGGGAATCTGATTCAGTAAGTCTTATAGTAACTATTCTCAAAGTGATAACATACTCAGGACTCAAACGGTTTTCTAGTAACAAGAGAGTCTTTGTTATGATGCCTTCTATTATACCTTACAATCTATACCATACAACACTAATCAGTATTGGTATTAAAGGGACATTGTACGTAAGATAGAAAAGATAGATTGCTAACAATTGAATTGATTTCTTTAATTATTAATATAACTAAAAGGAATAAAAAGAGGATTGCTTAATTGCTAAAAGATATGTACACAATAGTGTAATTCCTGTAGTATCTACCACCCCTATCAAGCCTGTTAATACAAACTTCCATCTCTCCATTCCTACCATTCAACAATAAACTTTTCGAGTCGATAAAAATTACCAATAGTATAAAGGGAATCCTCAACTGTTTAGTAACGACATTAAATGTTTTCTATAATATAATACCTAAATTAAAGCTGGCTATTATTTCGCAAACCTTTAAAGTTAACACATTTAGTATAATTCTTTATATTTTCTTGTGAAAGGACTGAAGCTAGTGCTGTCGCTCAAGGTATTAGGATACTGTCTATCATCCTAGATAGAGAAGAAAGGAGAAACCCTTGCTAGGGAGCGGCTACGGAGCTGTAGAAAGAGGAGTAACCAGGTTACATAAAAGGTAAGGGTATGCTCCCATACGGATTTCAAGCGGCTTTAAAGCACCGTGTGAGCGTATATGGAAATCATTAAAGTTAGATTCTTAGTGATCATTAGCCTATGTACTAACTTGTAATATTACATTTCGGCTTACCTCCACCCCCCTCCACGATATGATAAAAAAGGTAATAAAAGGTGTTAGCGAATTAAAAGGTATGGTAGGTGCGAAATAACCGTTTCGGAGCGGCTTAAAACTTCGTAACATTATGTAAAAAGTTTTAATCAATCGAAAGATTTGGAACTATATAAAAGGCGCTGCTACTATCCTTCCCATAAATAATTCCGTATGCCCCCTTTGTAGAAACCTTTTAAAATAAATTCATAATTGGTTAGCGCCATTGATAAGGCGATTAGATATTTAATTATACCTGTTTTAAAGTTACTTGCTATTTGTTAACTAATGTATAATTCCTCACCCTTACCATTATTAATAAATACTTCAATATAACTCGTAAATAGATAAATTTCGAATATATTGATAAAATAATGTACCACTCCAAAAAAGTTTCATTAGAGAACAGAATGTTCATTTCATTCGTATAAATATTTTGGAAAATATTTATAAGCTGTTGAATAACGGTGTTTATTATCTATTTCATTACATTAACACGATGGGTCGTAGATTTACCTATACATATACTTCTTTAAGCTTGAACTTCGACAAAAATAAAGTGTTAGAGGAGTTATTTAAATTCTATTTCGCACTTGATATTTAGAACTAAAGTAATTTATTCGTTTGTCAACCGTTTCCTAAGTGTTAAATAACGGTCAAATAACGTATAAACGTAGGTCGTTGTCGTCAAAAAAGAAATAAAGGTTCGTTGGATAATGTAAAAAAAATCGATATATATAATAAGGTAAATTTAATACCAGTTGGCCCTATCCGTTTCTATGGATTACGGGCAGTAGAACCTTTTGATCAGCAGGGTAGGTTTAAGGTAAGTAAATACATTAAAGGTAAATATGGGTATCGCGTTTAACAAACGGGTAAGGAGTGTAGTTAAAGGTAATTAAGTAGCTAATCGAAATTTCGAAGCGTATCGATGGCAAGTTAAACCGTATAGAAACTAATTTAGGCAAGTTGGTAAAAATAAGTAAAACGATTATAAAACAAGGGTTTCGAGGATAGCGAGTATGATGATATATTTAAGTAGTTTCGATTTGTATCGTTAATATAAGTTAAGTTTATATTTGGTATCCGTAAAACAATTACTCTTACGTTGTTTGATAATATAAAACATAATATTTTAAACCTGTTTACTGAATAGATGAAAAGGTTTGTTATCATATTAGGCTGACTTATAACGTAATTCGAAAATTTCAAAAGCTTTTGTATTAAAAAAAAACTCGAAAATGACTTCTAAGTTAAGTATACGAAACTTACCTATTTGATTAATACTTATTGTTTCCGAAGGTCATCAAACCGGAAGCTATTTACTTAGGATTTATTCCGGGGTTTTAAAATACTTTGAACGTAATTATCTGGTCTCGTTTCGCCGTAGTTACCTTTTACATCGATTACTAATAGTTAAAAGTTACAGGTTCGCTAACTTAAAAACAGGTCCAACCGGGGATATTTCCCTTTCGAAATATTAAGTTCGATAATTTGGAAATCGATAATACGCATCATATGATATTGATTATAAAGGTAACTTCGTTTTGAGAAAAAATTATTTAACCTAATTTTTTTTAAAAAAAGTTAAACGTTATTATATACCCGAAATCGTTTTAAGAGGAAATGTTATTTATTAATGGATTCCTTTAAAAATTATTACGTAGACGTCTCTACAGTTTATACGAATCTCTTGATATTACGGATACGTTAAATAAAATCTTTGGCCCTTATAAGCGATTTCATAATTAAGATCGGTAAATATTATACGGGTTAAATGAAGTCGATATAATAAATGTAGTTTATAAAAAAGGATTAATACTAATAATGGTTATATTTTCATTACGTAACGTAGTTGACAATCGTATAATACACGACTTTTATTAAATTAAATATAAACAACAAAAAAATGCAAGTACGTTAAAACCTTTTAATTAACGCGTTTGGTAACGCCGTTGGTTTTAGGATGATAGGCGATAGGTAAGCGTTACTTCACACTCGTTAAGTCGTAAAAGTATTTATAGAACCTATACGTTTAATTGAAACATTCATTACTAATAATCACACTAAAAATACGTAAAACCACTAATAGTAATTTGGAAATTGCTTTACAGAAACTTCGGCGGTTATAATGATTATAACCTCGAAGGTGATAAATTCACTTAAACGATTCGTAATGACCGTAGGGTAACGTAAGTTGTCAGCATATTCCTAAGGAAAGTCAATTATAAATTCGATACAAATTCGGTTTCTACTCCATTAAAACCCGACCAAAGTTTCAAAAGACCCTTCTGACAATATTTTTAATAGGTTGTATGCCTATAAAGTTCGTAATTCCGGTTAAAGCTCCGAACCGCGCCATATAACACAGGTCGAAAAAGAACGTTTGAAAACGGATAACGATATTAATTTCGCGTTCCGGATAATGAGTAGTAAATAAATCATAAATAACTTATATTAATACGTTAGTAATCAGCTCGTAAACGGATACCCAAATATAATTACGAAGTTACGAAAATACTACCGTCGTTTATTAAATATTTCAAAACTGAAAACTTGAATATTTAATTGTCATAAACACGAATATCGATAAAAAAAATCCGGTTACTTATACGTATTATAAGAACTAGGCGGTAGTAAGAAACATTACGGGTAATAAAGGCGTCCTAATTACTTTAAACGTCGATATTGGTGAAAATTCGTACCCCTTGGAAATATATTCGTTAACGACGGTTAACCGAGAGATATACGCGCGGGGGAACTATTTTCAAACAGATTACACAGGGTGCAAAATCTGAAGTTCCCTATAAAAAAGGTGTAAGTCGAAAATACTTTTATGAATATCCTATTTTTTTCGAAATGATATATTAGGTCGTATGAAATTATCCCCTTTATCATAAACTAGTTTGAAACCAAGTTCGAAAAAGCGATAGGGTTAACAAACTTATCGTTCGGAAAGTTGTTGTATAATCATAAAGTACTCTAAATTTTTATAATCCCTAAAAATAGTAAATGAATGAATCGTGCTCCAAAGCTTCGCATTTTACGTTTTTAAATAACTTATAATCCCAGGAAATTCCTTGTTGTAAATTTCGGAATTATATGCGGCAGTCAATAAACGGCGAAAGTAATATAATATTAGGCGTATTTTACTGTAATTATAGTGTTAAATTAGGTAATTGTTCAAGGCCCAATTAAAGTAATCGGTTTTTAAAAAATCATTGTAGTCAGGATCCCATTAAACGAAAACAGGATCTAAAAACAATGTTAAACTTAAACAGTTTGAAAACGAATTCCTCCTCAAGTCCTTAACGAAAAGGGGTACCTTTTCGAGTTAATCGAATTAATGGTTTAACGATCGTAAAACAATCGCGAATGAATTGAAGACAAGAGTTAACGTGCCGTAAGAAACCCTTAATACTTCATGTAAATATAGAAACCACGTATTGGTGGATAATTCGTAGCTTTTCCGGGTTAATAAGTATGCCGACCCAAACCATAATAATAAATCCTAAGTATTTAGTTTTATAAAAGCTGAATTCTTATTGAAACGTATTGAAATTAAGGCTTATAACTTTCAAGCTACGTAATATCTGTTTAAACTTAGTATCTTATCTTCAAATTTACTATTCGAATATACCGCAAACTCGTTAAAATAAACAAAATAAAAATGATCAAAAAACCAGGGGTACCAAATTATCAATATACCGTTCAAAGGTAACCAGTATATTGAAAAATCCGAAAGTGGTAATTAGATATTCAGAAAGTCCAAAACGTATACGAAATGCAACCTAATACTTGTTTTTTCACTTGAAAAAAGCTAATAAAAATTAGATCGAATAACTAACTTAATAGTCAACTTAATTGAGAAAATATTTACAAACTTTTTTTAATAAAATGGAAAAGATAACGGTATACCTTTATAATATAATTAAGTTCATAATAATATATATAAAAATGTAAACTACATCCAGGCTTTTTAACGAAGAGTATATGGGTATCCATTAAAAAGTTACTCGCGTAAATATAATTTTAATCGAATAACTTGGGTAATATATTTCTTAATACACAAAGCTTTTCCCGCGATATACCATATAACGATCCCTATGGGATCTTTCAAGGCTAACTTTAATTATTAGTTTAAAAAACGAATTCGTAATTAGCTTCGAAGCGTTAAAACGACAGCTTATCTTTCAAAGTTTTATCGAATAAAAAGGAGAATTACTGAAATTAGTCGGAAGGTTTATCGTTAACAAAAACGAATAACTTCGGTATAAACATTTTATTAATATTTTCGAAGAAAATAGCACAAGTCGTGTAATAACGGCTTAATCCCTTTGGGCCATCTGATAAATAAAGTAAAAGTTGGTAACACCAACTCCTTTAAATTCTTTTTATATTGCGGAAAACACTCGTTTCCAAACGTAGTAGTTACCCGCTCGTCCTAAGTCAGTATATGCTTCAAAACGATATAAATCATCAATTAATATGCTATTTAAGATTTACCCAAAATAAAGTCGTATTATAAATGGGAAATAATATGAACTTATATCTGATACCAGTATCTGTTAGGGTCAACAACTAAAAAAAGACATAAAAAATAAGGCATAAGGCGAAACTAGGTATATAACGCACAACTTCGCCGAATCATCCAAATGTAATGGGAATATGAAGAAACTTCAATCGGTTGATAAGTTATTTACTCGTAATTTTCGAACATTTTAACCTATATTTACTAAAACATAAACAAGTGAAATGAAATGACAAAGTAAATCCAATATAAAAGGGAAATTATTTAAAAACTGGGGTAAAGTTACCGGGTTGAATAAAAATTCTTCCAACTTCTATATGCGATTATACATAGGAGTTACTCTTTTTCCTCCTAAAGTAAAATAGAATACTCGGCCGAAAAAAAGGTAAATATACATAATAGACTTAATACTAAAGACTCGAGCGTTACGCCAAATCCAATAGGTAGATACGGATACGATAACTGTTTGCGTTATTATGTAAGTATAAGTTGAGGTCTTTATAACGGAAAGGTTTTGAATAATCAACCTAGATAACACGTCGATTAAAAACGGATAAAAAGTCGTTTATGACAATCATAATAATTCCCCCTAAACGTCGTGAGCGAATATGTCGCCATTACTATGCCCGGTATATATAATATTTTTAATATTAATAATGCTAACGTAACTAGTACTACCATGCCAAGTATGAAGGTTATCAAGTAATTTATTAATAACTTGGATGCGAGTAATCTACTTGTTATAATATGCGGGCATATCGAAAGAAAATGATGTATTAGTTAACGTATCTTTAATAATTCCTTTTAAAATGGCGAGCTTAATGGTGAACTCCCAGACTATGCCAACAAACTTTACTAGTAACGCCTTCCAGGCGTTGAATAAGATGTAAAATCACTCGTAAGGTCTTTATTTTAAACTCGGAAGCCAAGCAATAATGGTTCTAACCGTGTTAAGGTTGTAATAGTAAGTGCAAAGCATTATTATAATAGAATTAGGGTTGTTAGTACCGTTGTCACCGCCACAAGCGTAATAAATTTCCATAATGATTTTCGCAAAGCCCTCCAATTGATGGAAAATTACGTCAAAGTAATTCTTATAGTCATAATGAACTTCTAGTCCCTACGTAATTTACTTAATATCGTAGCTTTTTATACCAAAAAGACTAACTTAACGTTAGTAAACTTAACCGGTTTATTAAGGGGTTTACTCTTAGGTCATTGAATATTATGAGCGGTCAGCCGGTATTGTAGTTGAAGTAAAAGAAAATTGAATCGTCGTCATCGAAAAAGTTAATGCGGTCTCCGATAAGAAACAATGTAGTAGGACCTCCCCAAGAGGGGATTTATTTCGAAGACGTAAGCTTACCAGTAATTTGGAATTGCTGGATTATTTTGGTTCACGAATTCAGTATATTAATTTTACGTTATTTCTAATATAAAAAGTACCCACGAACAATTTACTTTCATTTAACGAGTTTTACATGTAAGGTATCGGTAAAATATTCCTATTAATCAGTAAAATAGTAGTTTTAAGCAGCTAAAGCGCTTCATAGCTGCTCCATAACGCGTACGTTTAGAAACTACTTTGAAGCTTAAGGGTTTGAATTTATAAGGGTAGAAAAGAAAAACATAACTGTAGACTACAGCTGTTTATAAGCAACTACAATAACTTCGAGTAAAAAATCGAAAATTATATGAAATAAAACTAAAGTCAAAGCTATCGTTTAAAATGATCGGATACTATCTATAATCCTCGATGAAAAAATAAAGGAGAAACTCCTACTAGGGAACGGCTACAAAGCAGTAAAAAAAGAGTAACCTGGTCATATAAAAGATGAGGTTATGCTCACGTACAGCTTCAAATAGGCTGTATATAACTGTGGGAGCGTGGATGGCAACCACCAGGGCTAGATCCCTGGTGATCATTAGTTTAGGCACTAGCCTGTAACATTAATAAGGATCTAACAAATAAGGCTTCCGACGATGTTAAACTGATCCCTTTTTTTTTTGATTTGCTATCATCGGGCAGTGCTCTTCAGCACAGGCGCACTAGATACTACGAATTAATCCTGTAGATACTGGTGGAGGAGATCGTAACGCAGGCTCTATACAGACCTGTGTGAGCTAATAAGACCCTATGTTAACCACCTGATAAAGACCTTACGGTGTCCCGTAATTTAAAAACCCATAGAATTGTAAACTGCAACCTTAGTCTAATAACATAACGGTGTTAATTTAGTTTCTACCCAACGCTTAAATACGCCAGGAATATAATTATACAGGCCCTTAGACAGAGCCTCATAAATTTACAGTAAAAATAAATAAAAGGCCTGTATAATAAGGTGTTAGTAATGTTAACATACGCAAATTCGCGTTAGGGCCTGTATGTAGATACGGGTGTGTGTATAAGTATGCGTGTAGCGGTCGTTATCGTGGTAACGCGTGATAAAAGGATTCCTATATACGTAACAGTTCTTAAGTTAAGTCCTAATATAAAAAATCACTTTATTTAATTTACTGCTGATCCTAAACCTTTTTTTCTTTATAAAACATTGCGTAAGTATTAGTATATACCGTTACTTTTTTTGTCTTATACTATTGATATTTTAAAACTTTTCATTATACACTTTCGTAAACTGAAGTTTTATATTAACCCAGTTTATAACCTTATCGCGTAAAAACATATCCTTATACGTAATACGCATCGAACGCGTTTACCAACCTCGCCGCATTAGTTAGTAACTTTTGTATGGGTTACTCGCGCCTATTTTTATACCTTTTCCTCCCCTTTTTTTTCCCTTTTACTTTACTCCCCCGTTACCTTTACCCGCTCATTATAACCGTGTGGGCTATAAACTTATACGGGTTACGTATGATCGCTTTTAGCGGGGGCCTTCGACAGCGTATACGTTGGAGGAGAAAGGCTAAACTTTCTATACATTTGTTGGGTTTGTAAAGGGTTTAAACATTATATAAAAAGTATATTTAGAGGTTAAATTATAATTAGTCTTTCCTAGTAGTAATGAAGTGTGAAGGTGGGTGTATTCATGCCAATGTTAATATCCCGGAGCTATTAATCACTTACTGTATCACCCTTGCCATAAAGGCATCTTTCGGGTGTTTCACCGTTTTACGATGACCGTTTCGTACCGCCATTAAGGCGACCAAAGGTAAAGCGGCGAAGGCGGCGGTCGCGGCTTTAATAGGTCGGTAGGACCCCATTACCGCTCAGAGGGAGGTTAGTAATAAGGGTGAGAACAACGGCTTTAGTAGTGGCGATACGAGCTTATTCCCGCCCCCAGCCCGTTTCCAAACCTTATCCCTCCCCGCGAATAGGATCGCGGCCGTAGAGCGGCGGCCGCAAAGGCTTTAGTAGTGGCGGTAGTAAAAATATTGAATAAATAGGTTAGAGGTTATATAATATAGGAAGTAGAGCTAACGGATTTAAAATGCGGATATCGCCAACGGGCGTCAAGTCTTACTCGTTGCTGGCGGGCGTTAAAAGCGGCTCATATAAATTATAATTCTTAAGTTACTTTTGCTTTCAAGCAACAGTCTGTAATATATACAAATTCCCGGAAATTCGTAGAATTTGTAAACGCTATTGGAACAATATTGACTGCTATTTTTAGCAGGTCAATTACAGTACAGTTAAGTAAATTATACCGACTGTAGGTTGACTATACTGATTGACTGGACTGCACTATAAGTGCAGTACAGTAGGTGTCTACTTCAAAGTAGGGAACAAGCCAAAGCGTTTAGCCATACAAATTAGTATACAGACCGGCTAGCGGTCTGCCAAACTTAGAACTCAACAATCAATCAATCAATCAACATCAATACAGCACCAGTTAATTCGACCATAGTAATTCGAATCGACTACGCCACAAAGATAAAGGCTGTCACTACTGATCTTATTAAGTTAAGTACAGATTGGCTAAGTAGAAGAAATATCTACTTTCTGGTTATTACGCTTTGTTTAAGAAAGGTAGAGGAAAGATTCTTGCGAAGGGTCCTTATACGCTATGCAGTTTTTCGTGAAAGCAAGTATAAAAGACTTATAGATTGTGCAGTTGTTCTCGGCAGTCTATAAGTAAACGAAGGTATCGTTATTATCGAAGACACCAAGAAATTTTTATTAATCCTTCTTAAAAAGCGTTTAGATTAACCGCTAAATATTATGGACTCAGGCCACTGGCCATTAAGTCTATAGGTAAAATGACTGTGCACGCAACAGGAAATGTAGTATCTGGCCCGAGCGCGGTCTGAGCGCTGTCTGCATGCAACACATGCGAGGGTACGTAACGAGCTGTACATTAACCATGCTTATAAGCCCTGTATGAAGGACTATTGTAACCTCTTTTAGTCTTTCGCCTCTACCTTAATAGTAAACTCTATTTAGTACCTATTAGGTTTACAATTGTAGATCGAATTATAAAATATTACTAGGATCTTTTTTTATCTTTTCGAAAGCATATTCTATGTAATAGATCAATCGATAGTAAGTATTAATCATTTTGCGTTATATTTTAATATTATCGGAGACGATAGTGTGTCGGCGAATACGCAGTCCTCGACTTTTCTAAACATATTTTTTATTCTTTTGTGGCTAATTTCACTTGATATATTTCGCTTACAAGATATTATACACTATATTGCATCTATTATAAAGAAAATGTAATAACCCGTTTTCTAGATCTCCGCTTTAGACCTTATATACAACTTTACCTACATCGTTACCAAAATTTAACTATTCGAAATCAATCTGGCGGTAATTCGTACTAGTCTTCCAACGTTTAGTGGTAGCCGAAAACAACACAACTATTAGTAATTCGACGGATTTGCCTTTATGTACACGACGATGCGTGAAGGATTGAATTTATATTAAAGACGAATAATATATAAGTTAAAACAGGTCAGTATATAGTTTTTTACGTTAATGATTATTATACGCTGGCGGTAAATCAAGTTATTACAGTATATTATGAGGATGGCCAATACGAGAGTATATACGATGCAAATAAGTTTTCAATTATATCAAGGCTGGTTTTAAAGAATTTTATAGTGTAGATAAGACTTGAATTAAGTTAAAAAGATTGTTTATAAGCTATCAAAACCTATGGATACCGTTCATTATTAGATTCGTGATATTATGAACTCGAATAGGCGGATTGGACTAGTTTTGGGCGGTTAAATATAATTACCTACGTTTTCGAATATATTTAAGTATTGCGAAATAAATTTATTACGGCTGGCGTTAGATGTATCCATTATATCACCGCTTCAACGAGGTATATAGAGCTTATAAAAGAATCAAATTTTTTATACTTAAAGTGTCGTTTTGCTCGTTAATTAGAGAAACCTATATAAGTACAACGACCAGATGAAAATATAATTATATCGGAAGTTTACGCCTTTTAGGTATTCTTATTAAAAATCCTCGATAATCGCAGTCAGGTATCTTAACAAACCCATTTAGTATATATTGAAAACTACAGATATTGGGCGACGTAAATGACGACTAAGGAATATCGAGTTAAATAATTTACGAGGCGTTACCTACGTTATAGCTTAACATATTAATGCTAACTTAATTACGAACCCCGACTAAATTTTCCTTTAACGTAGATATATACTGGTTTAGTCGAAGATGTAAATAAAGGTTCTCTACTAACAACTACGAGAAAAGCCTAACTTCCGAATATGATTTGGTTTAGGAGTTATATAACTTTAACAGCGTAGTTATAATACTAAGTAAAATAAGTTCAATTTAATTGAAACCCGTATAAACGGAGATTTATTACATATCCGTATACTTTTTAATATCATTTTGTTTTTGGATATTTTAGTCGATTTTAACCATAATGATTATTATATCAGAAACGAAGCTGCAATATAACAGTTAACGGTATAGAAAATTCAGCTATTATATCTTCGAATCTTTGGTATAATATTAATGTTAGGACGAAATAAGTATATTACCTAAATAGGCAAGTTTTGCGTAAATATAAATAAATAATTAAACTGGATATCAATATATGTGATTACCGTAATAACGCAGGATTTAAATTATGAAATATTATGGATATAATACCAATGGGTAACGTAAAATATCAAAGATAACATTTCAATAATTAATAAATAAGGAGGATTGATTATTAATACAGTAACGACTGGCCCTAAATCTGAGAATATACGAGATATTATAAAATCGGTTTTTGTTAATTTGGCAACCCGATTTTCACGGGTTATATAACTAATAGGAAATTAGTTGTAGTTAGTTTGTATTATACGTTTTGGTAAAATAACGCGGATTGTACAGTCGACGGCTCCTATTACCCTACAAAAGAAGGAAATTTAATTACGTCTTTTACTTAAATTAACAAGGTTTAGGAACTTATTCGATCAGGAAAAGGTAATAGCTTTACTCCAGTATGGGAAAAAACGAGATTATTTCATTTATATTAAACCTAACGAAAATGTGTATCAATTAGAAAGATTATAAGGACCGTAATATTGAATACTAAGGGATTGAAATTTCAATTTAAACGGTAAATGATGAAATTAATTAATAAAGGTTATGTTCGTGCGAATTCCTTATTAATCGCAACGACGATATTACTGATTTTGAAACCAAAGGGGAGATAACGGTGTCATATCGACTACCGGACTTTAAACGAAATTATCTACTAAAATTGTTTTCCTACATATTTAAATAAGGAAACCTTACAAGTATTAATGAAGTCAACTTAAATTAAAAGATTCAATTTATAAATGGCTTTTTACCGTATCTGTGTTACACTTAAAAAAGAATAATTAAAGGCTTTTCGTATATATTTTAATTTATGTTAATGTGTTCGTCAGCATTAGACGTTGCAACATTATCGATTCGATTAGTCTTCGAAGTAACAGTAGTATTGCATGGCTAGGTGGTGGATGTATTGTTCTAGGTTTGGTTGACCGTTAGCCGGTCTGCACTGTAATTTGTATGGCCAATTGCTTGGCCTATGTCTTAGAGTGAAGTGCAGCGTACTATGCTCGACTTACATCCAATGTGGTAAGTCTTAACAAACCAATACACTTAACTTGAAATTCAGTATAGTTAACTTTATAGTAAGTAAAGTTGATCTACTGCACTGTATGTAACACTATTCCAACACTAGCGGCTTTTTATTTTCTATGCGTATACCAGTTTCGCTAACAATTCTTTTCCGGTTAGTACTAAACAGTGGCCTCATATCCCCTGTTAATTTCAATTGACTTACATACTACATTACTCCTCATTATATGCAAATTAACCTTATTTGGCCTTAATCACTCCAACGCTTCGAGGTCCGAGTTTATTTACTCATACAAAAAGTTCATTTACCACAGTCTTTCGCAAGCCTCTATTTTAACTGTGCCATTCAAACAAATTACCATTATTAATCCCCTAATAGTCTTCCTGTCTACCAGCACATCCCTGTCTGCTGTTACGTGATTTGAGATTTTCAGGCGGCTTATTAACGTAGCCCTCAATGTGTATAGTTAACCTATTGTTATCCACAAACCTTTCTAGAGCCTTGTTTAGTGTTGCCTTCGTCATAGCATCCGCAAGGTTGTCTTTGCCATCGATCTATCGGAATTCCTTAATCTCATTCCCTTTATAAGCTTTACGGAGTGCTATCACGTCGATCATTAGGTGTTTTTCGTTAGTGGTTTCGAACTTTGAAAAGCATTCAAAGAGGCTCCTTAAGTCGGTATAGATTACCACTAGAATAGGAGGAATCTTTAGCTACCTAGTAATATGGTTACTAGTTTCCCATAATACAACGCCTACATTAAAACCAGCCATTATTCTATAAACCTCCGATACCAACACACTTCGTGTAATTCTTTTACAATTGACTGAGATCTAATAGATTAAATTACCGATGATATTAAACTGATCTTTCCGTCTATCTTCGTTAACGAGGTTTATCAAAAAGCCGATCCATAAAGATAAGTTGGTGTTATTTATAAAAGAACTGTACGTGAAAATTTTTAACTTAGCTTTTGATAAGTCGATTGAAACTTTATTGATTTCCCGATCTAAGTTTCGTATTTACCACTCAAACCTTTTTTTAGCTGGTTTAAATCCTTAACCATTAGCTTTTATATTTACGTTACGATGAAAAGGTCGTGAAAGATATTCGGTTAATATAAGGTAATAATATAAATGCCTTGAACACATTATTCTAAGCACCGTTAATTGATAGCCTTATTAGTTTTACTAATTATAGTTAAAACAAAGCCTTAGCCCCATTGGTAAAATTTAAAGCCGGTATCAACACTAAATATACGAATTGACGATCTATTAAAGTCAAATTAGTTATTTTCCGTTAAAGTCTTCACCGGATTGAAATTTCAAAATTTAAAGTCTTTAATTGATTGTTATTTTAATACTATAGGTTAAAAGTTCCGACAAAAAGGGTATCGTTAGTTAATATATCCATTACGTCGAAACTTTTCTTTTAAATTACTAGTAGATAAGGGCTGTAGGCTAAAAAAATTATTGTTAATCGTAATTTCAAGTGCGAATAATAGGTCAAAAACCAGTAAACGCCTGCTTTAGCTAATCCGTATAGTAGCTTAATATAACGTATTACCGTACCTAAAGGGTATATGATACGAAGTTCCTATAATAATTCTAACAGTACGATCTGATATTAATCCGTTATTAATTATGTATAAACTTACATTATATTACGACTATTGAACGTAAATTATCCTTTGGTTTTAGCTAATAAACCTATCGGATAAGCGACCACCAAATGGTAACTAATCTTTAAAATCGTTAACTATTGTATAAGCATCCAGTATTTGCCTTTATTACCGTATCCTCGCACGATTAGGCCTAATTTTTCATACGGCTGCCCCGTGGTTTTGCCTTTAACCTCGTAAATAATACTCGACTTAAAAATCGTAACATTTGGATTTTAAAGGTTAATATCGGTTTTAGGTACGAATTATATAATCTTTCAAATTAATAAGCCACTAATCTCGACCTTATCTCTTTCCTCAAAATGTCTGCCAAAAGTCTTGATAATTCCTTATACCGTAACCTTTAGTGCGAAGTTTTTGTTATCCTTCTTTTTCCTTTTTACTCAAGTAGTATTGTATATACGACCTGGTATATAATCCTCCTCTTTAATGTCCTTCTTTAGAGGTTTTCCGCGCCGATGGCGTTTTATCGGCTTGTTGATTACGGGTGGAGAAGGTTCGTATTAGATTGGTCGCATTGCTTAAGGGGCTTAAGTGTTTTTATCTTCAACAGCACTAATATAAGGCTTAACTTAAGTAGTTCGAAAAGGTACCGGACCGTTGATAGTTTTGATAACTATTTAAAATTTTGTAATACTCAATATCTTATATAAACCGTCCTATTCACGTGGCCTCCGCTATAAGATGACTTTACTTTATAACTTCAAAGCAAATACGTTGATTGTGAAAGGGCTGTTTTTGGTATTAAGGTCGTTATTAATCTGACGGCGGGCCGATTCTATTCGTAGTTTCCTTAAAGCTTTGCTTTAATCCATAACACGTTTTTAAGTCCTTACGGAGGGCGAACATTTATTCGTTAGGCATAGGTACGCTTTAAAGACCAAAAGCGTTGGTACTAGGCCGTTAAAGTCTACAATATCGTTTCAACCCTTTACTGCCATTTATAAGCGTACCTCTGGATTCGTAAAGCTTTTAATCTCTAACTTAAGGATATTATACGTTTAGCGAAATATGGAATATACCCTTTTAATCTTTCCAATACTCTAATAGAATTTTACTGGTACCTGTTTACACTAAATACCCATTATTTTAGCATCCTCTTAAAATTTCACCGTAATAAAGTTTGTACCGGTATCGTAGATGATGAAGTTAGGTAAACTTAAGTATATGTTAATCCATCGTATCTTTAATGTTTTCAAATATGGTTTGCCGAAAGGGACTTTAAAAACTTAGCCCCGTAAAAAAGGTTGCGGAATCAATGACTTAAAAGATAAACTTGTTATTCAAGTAAAACACATTGACAAAAATCTCGTAGTGAAAATCCTTATTGATTTAAGTGTAAATTTAAATTTCCGGGAGTCTTAGGCATACTTCTAGTAACCATGAAAAAGTTTTTAAGTATCTTTTCGGGTGAAGTATTTCATATAGTTATGCTCTACGGATTTTATAACTTTATATAACCTGGTAACAGCTAGGTGATTGAAACGCCGGTATAATTAACGTATCTCCGGCACCGTCTGGTTTAACACCACTGCTTCCGCGTTTTAAAGGTAAAACTATAAGTGCCTCCGCTAAAAGGCGAATAAAAACCTTTAACCGGTTTTAACCAACTCGTTTATGTTAACGTCAACGTTAACACCGAAGGTCTTTATATCCTTTAAGCAAAAAAGAAAAGTGGTAAAGGATTCAAGGATGTAAAACTTAATCGCTTTTATAACAGTTTAAACTATTATTATCTCTAGTGACGATAGTTACTCGCCTGTGCCAAAACCAATTTTGGCCTTGCCCGCATCGTAACGATCAATCTCAGTAGCTGTAATTCTTTCTCTCTGCAACTTCATATATTACGAATAACCTTCTATTAAATACTTCGTTGCTACTGTATCTGACATAATACCTTAAAAAGTGTAATCCTCATTACGATCGCAAAGGTTAAAGGTGTATAAATGGTAAGGAACTTGGATAAGGTAAAGGTAATGGCTTTCATTACCCAAACGGTATAAAAAGGCGTGGCCGGCTAGTTATTAAACCGAATTAGAAGCAGTATTTTTGTGTCATTTAATCTGCGTAGGCGCGTTGGCGACGTCAATTAGTTTATTGTCTTTAGATTCTGCAATTTAATTGAAGTTATCCTATTGAAAAGCAGTAATATATAAGGTGTGATATTTCACTTTCTTATTATTACGTTTGATAGCGGGGTATCGAGTAAACAATTACCAAATTTACTTTAAATCCAATATTTTTTACTATTATTACGAAGCTAGTACTTATAATTAACGGGTAAGGCTAAATTTTGTTAGCGTTAGCATGGCTATTACCTCTAGTTTAAGTCTAGTAGGCCAGACTTTAGACGTTGTGGACGCCCTTACTTACGGTCGACGTAATTAATTATCGTAAAGTCTTTTTTATCCACGTTAAAGAAGTTGCTTGCTTAAAAGTATATACTAAGAGAGTTTGGTATACGCGTTATTACAGTAGTAAAAGAGAACCGTAATTGGTCAAAGAAGCCTTAGTATGTGGTATTTGGGTGTTATAGGGTGTATTCGAACTTGTTAACGCCCGTAACTACTGCCTATATCTGCTCACAATATGTGGCTTTATTAATATTGGCTTTTCTCATTACTTTATGATATAATATCAACTTATTCATTATTTAATTAAGTATATTTATTGGGTTTACCTCTCTTTTCTTCTTAGCTATTACCGTTATTTAGCTTGTGATGGCTTAGTTTGTGTAGTATTGCGTCAGATGGACGTTGTATTCGAAGTAGCCCCTTATGCTATCGTAAATTTCACAAAAAGGGGTTACTTAGATTAGAAAGGTTAGGTAGTAGTTCTTGGCATACCCTATAAGGATTTCGGGAAACAGTGAGTGAAAACCAAAAGAAGGGACCTTTATCCATTTACATATATTTAAAATGGGTATTCTTTTGGTATTTCAAAAGTTTTAAAGCTTTCCGTCGTACTTTTTTATATTATCCCAGATCTTGCGAAGTCTGTAAGGAGTTTGTAATTAATGTTAACTATCTTGACAGGTTTTAAAAAAAGGTCGCGATAATTTTCCTAGCCGTAAGTAGTATCGTTTTAGTCGTTTAAGCCTTAGGACTTTTAAGTTACTGTAATAAGGTTAATTACCAGTTGCTTGACTCGAGGGGTAAAGTCCTGTAATAGAACTTGTAATATGATTTCGCGCGTAGGCGAACGTAAACGGGAAAAGGTTTTAAAGGTCTTGGTAACTAAATTGCTAAGGGGAAATAGGTAATTAAAGTTTTTGTGAAGCCTGACGATCTTGCTTAATTAACTGATATAAAGTACCAATATCAATACCTTTAGCCGCGTTGGCGGCCGTTACTTCACGATCCCTGCCACTGTTAAGGGCGTACTCTGCGCTGTTAAGTAATAGTATTAAACTTCCAAATAAGCTGACTAGATCCTTATCGCTAACGCGTAATAATATTTAACTTAATTAAGGAAAAGATGGGGGTCCTCTAGATCGCGTGTAAGGGCAGTAAGGTTCCTTAATAGTTTTTCCCTTAAGTTGTGAGTTGTAAGATCATTTTTTAAGTTAAACTAAGTTAAAAAAATCTCAAGTTAACGTCGTAAAGCTTTATACTTAAACAAAGATCCCTTTTTCCTATAATTCGAATTTAAGTTTTAACTTAATCTCTTTTTAGACTACTTTCTACATATTTATTATCTAATCTTTAAAAAGTCACTATATTCGTTAAAACTATGGTCTGAGTTATAGTTAGTATTGTACTTACTCATAAAGCATCCGATAAAGTTGGTAAAGTGTTTTTCAGTTAAATTTTCGTTAATTTCTAGCGCCCAAAGGTTGTCATTATAAAGTTTAGTAAAAATAGTTCCGATAACTTTAATTACTTTTTTCCTCTCAGAGTTGGTAATGGCTTCAAATTAAACATTAGCGGTAGATATTTTGACGTTCTGACTATATAAGATGTATAGAGCGTGTAAGGCGAAGGACGTGGTAATTTTGAATGTAGGGACTTGGTGTTTTGGCGTGAAGTCGCGTAGGAACTTGTTGACTTGTCGGTTGGGTCGCGCAACGTATCTTTCTTAACGTAACTTTATGTTTTAGTTTAAAGCAGCAAATTTAAAGATTGAAGTGATATAAGGAGTAAAAAAAGGAAAGTACAGGCAAAGGTTTAATGCAAAAGGTAAGGACGAAGGTAGTTATTAGTAAAGGTCAAAGGTTGTTATTCTAACGTAAGGACTTAATCGTTGTTATATTAGTAATACCCGAAGTAATATTAATCCAGTCGTTTGCCAACTTGCCAAACTTTAAAACTTCTAACAATTAATCTAAACGTCTTTAAAAGGAGTTAATAAAGATTTCTTAGTGTTTTTTAATAACAATACCGTCGTTTACTTCCCAATTTCCGTTAGAAACTAACGCGACCTATAAAGTCTTCTCTGTTTTCCTGCTGTTGGGGAATAACGTAATAATAATAGAGGCCTATCGCAAAAATCTTTCCTCTACCCTAGCAACCGTTGTTAATATAAAGCGTAACCGGAAAGTAGCCTTTTCTTTTGCTTAACTTATTCATGCTTAACCTAATAAATATGTAATCACTAATTAGTATTAATAGGCCTTAGACGTTGCAACGTTGTCGATTCGATTAATCATCGAAGTAACAGTAGTATTGCCTGGTTAAGTCCTGAATGTATTGTTCTAGGTTTGGCAGACCGCTAGCCGATCTTCACTGTAATTTGTATGGCCAATTGCTTGGTTTGTGCCCTAGAGTGAAGTGCAGAGTACTGCACTCGACTTACAACCAATGCGATAAGTCACCACAAAAAAATACACTCAACTTGCAGTTCAGAATAGTCAAATTTACTGTAAAGTTGACCTACTGCACTGCATGTAATACTATTCCAACAAAATTATTAATAACTCCTTTTAAGCTAGCAAAAACGTTAATGACGTTTTAACAATATATTAATTATATGGTAACAAATATCATGGATAATCGTACTATAACTTACTAGAATAACATTGTAGTATTTTCATTCGATACCAAATGAAACTATATAACGAAAGTTTGCATAATTTTGAAACGCCTTCAAGATACCGAGTTAAATTCAAATTTGAAAAATTATTACTTTGTAGTTAATGACGTAAATTTTTTTTGTTTCATCGTAACAATTAACGTAAGTATTAGAGCCGACCCAAAAAAATTTCAGGTGATACACGAATAGAAATCCTTATATGTTATTCGAAAGGTTTAATTTATTTTAGATTTTATTAACGTTTATCGAAACTTAATTATTCATTTCTCCGATTTAGCTGATTAATTCATTCGATTTACGAATATGAGACTTCGTTTGGTACAAACAAATTAAAAAGAACATAGATTGAAAACGTTAAAAATATATTCATTAGGGCTCCAATTTCAACATATTAAGATTTAAATCGGCGAACGGTAGTGTAAACCGATTAATCGGAGATAATAATGAAAAAAAGTCTATTGTAAAAAAACGAAAATAATATCCTGAATCCGGTAGTATATTATTCCCTATGATTAACGAACAAGAAACGTCATTATACTATTTACGAAATTGGGGTTTTCGCGGTAGTATCTTATTTAAAAGCGTGGTTTTTGGGATTACATAATATCCGTACCACGTTTACGATTTTAACGAATTGCGAAGGATTAGAGTATTTTTTTTCGTCACCTTTAATTTCGGAACCTTAGGCTCGATAGGCCGAAGTTTTTTCGCTTTTCTCATACCACTCACTCTATCCGCCCGCAACTTAAAGCGCCCGCCAGAATATATTAACCTGCCCCCCCCCCAAAAAAAAAGTTTGAAATCAAAATTCGCCACGCGTAAGTCTTTCAACTTATCTCCACTATTATATTCAACGTAATAGTAATAAGATTATATATTATTGAAACCTATATCAAAGCAAAATATGCGGATAAATTCATTAAGACTGAAATTTAGTTATTTAATCGCAATAATATGTATTTTTGTTTAAAAAATCGAAAAATCTCGGGGATTCGGCGGTAACCGAATTGTTTAGGGTTCGGCCTGCGTCCACATCGCCGACTTTAACGATGCGGGGAATACTGGAGCGTCTGAGGTTATAATAACGTTTTGGAACAAACTCACGTTAAGCCCACCAACTTTGTAAATATAGAATAATTCACTTATTTTTAAACTGGGAGACTTAGTGAAACTTTAAATTTAAAAAATAAATAATAACCCAGTATACGTAATTCGTCAATTACCGGGTACCAAAATATTAAACGTTTCCCGACTGAAATGAAATACTTAATATAAATTTAGAATTGTGGTATTAACTCAAAGAGTATGTTACGTTATCGTAGCCGATTGTAATTTCCGAGTTAGAAAATATTAACGACGAAAATTTCATGATTAATCTTCAATTCATTCATTATACGTTATCCGTGTAAAGTCTTTTCATTTCAAATCCTTTAACGGCATTAATATTTAAAGGGGATAGTTGCAAATATTCGATGTTGATATCGAATATATACGTAATTTAATAATACGAAAACTTGCTGTACCTTACTATAAGGCCTCCTTTAACTCCTTTTAATTTAAACTAATTATTAATCCTAAATTTCTGTTGACCTTACTATCAACCTACTAACTAGTAATAATAGCCTTCTATCTTAATTAGTTTTTACAAACCAGGTATTTAAATGGGTCTAATTCAATATTATATAGTGTATAACTGCTAAGGCGTATACACAACGCTTTCGGTATATACAATAGCGAATTGATAAATTTACTGGTTTTATTGTTAACGATCTCAACTTTAATGAGGTCAATATATTTTAAACGATTTTATATGTTTCCATTAAAATCAAACTACTTTTATGGATGGCGTACCACTTATAAAAGGAGGACAATACCGAGAAAATGAATCAAAAACTGTGAAAATACCTAAAAATCATTATTTCCTTTTCTTGATATAACTTGGTATTATATTGTCCCACCTTTCAATATATATTGAATTACTAGAAGTCTATGATTATTGGGTGTAATATAAATCGACTAATTAATAGGTACTACATGTCCTTTAATTCTAAGGTAAACGAGAATATAAAGTTCTTAACCAACATAGCAAAATGTACTTTCGCGTTTTTCATATATTAATGTAAAGTTACACAATTGATCCAGGGAAAGATAATATATATTTAATAATAAATAAAAACAATAATGATCAGTCGACGACATCCGGTGGAAAGGTATAAAATAGAAGATTGTATTTAATTTGACTAACTTTATATTTCAATTAACCGTTTAAATAAAAAGCTTGATTAATCATATAATGAATACCGAGTCATCGATGTCCCAAACCAGTTTAATATAGTTTTCTTTTTCAAACTAAAAAAAAAGACTCGATATTTTATATAAATTGAGTTCAATGTATAATAGCGAATTTTATTTTCTCGTAAGTCCTATCCAACATTAACCTGAATTCAATTCTTGTTATTAACGATACTGGGAAAGGCATATACGAAAATTTTAAAGTTTATAATATTTTCGTTATGAAAACGGGGTGAAATGCTATCCTTTACGTATTAGTTAAGTACAAGGGTCTGAAAAACCCGAAGTAAAAGTCATGAGAGAATTACCAGTATACGGCGCCCTTAAATAAATTCGAAACGAAATAAAAGGACGTCCGGTTTTACAATAGCCCGGTATCTCGACACTGACATCCAATACATCTTAAGTAACTTACTTAAAGCGAGTCGCGTTTACCTTAATAATAATATAATATTAATAAAAAAAGGGGAAAATTCATTATTATGATAATATTATATGATACATAGGGCCGTATATACGTTACCCAGCTTTTTAAAAGAAATATCCGACCGCGTGGCAACTTTTACAACAAATTACCAAGTTTTATTTATTAGCTATTATTATTATTATTATCTAGATCCTCCGAATAATCACGCCATTAACGTTAAAAACATTTTTAAGATTATCTTCGGATACTAAAAAAGCCGTTAAAAACGAACGGCGTAAAACGTGACTAGTATTAGGTAACCTTGACGATAACAATTAATGAAAAGTGGGGCGGATATGAGGTAGAGTAGACGATAATAGGTAACTTTAAACGGGGCGAATATTAAGGAAAGATAATGACAATGGATAGCGTAAGTGTTATGGTCCGATCTACGATGGTAAGCCAAGTAGGTGCCAAATGGGATTTACTATTGAGGTGCGGAGGAAGACTAGAAGAGGTTACCGTAGCCCAACGTGCAGGGCCTTTGGGTAGGGCTAATGCTCAGCCCGTCACGTGCCCTTACAAGTGCCGTATACAGACTGTACCTTGTTCGTACACGGGCCATATCCGGTTTATACTCGGTCTGTGCCCGGGCCGAGCCTAGGCCTATTCTGTTACGTATATAGTTACGTAACTTATAAGCTTAATGATTAATGGCCTAAGTCTATAATATGCCTTTTCCTTCTCGGATATTACAAGGGTTACGGCGCCCTTTTAAATAAATACCGGACGCGGGCTGTACCCGCCTAATACGCGAGTTGAACGTAAACCGGTAATATTACGCTTAATATATCGTATAACGTTTTGGTTGGTTTACCCTATATCGCCGGCGCCATATAACGTATCCGCTAACATGTCGTATAGAGCTTGTTTTTTTACCGTCGACGCCGTATAACGTACCTGTTAACATGTCGTATAAGGAATTTTTCTTACTACCAACACCTTATAACGTACTCGTTAGCACGTCATAACGCACCGTATAAAATATCATTTTTACCGCCGGCGCCATATATCGTATTTATTAATATATCGTATAAAGTTACGTTTTTACTTTTAATATCGAATAACGCGTTCTATATAACACGTAACACTTACCGAATCCGGTCCATTAATCACTATAAATACAAACGCCTATACGTAACCTTTAAAACTTCCTCCTTTTCCCTTTTATATTATCACACCCCCCCCCTTTTACCAGTAACTACGTTGTAAATTTGTTCATTTTTTTATATATAAGTTAACCGATTATTTAAGCTTATATATCTTCATCTTTTTTCCTAACTTATCATCATAACCGACGTATTTAACGGTTTTAACCTCGACCATCTTACCGCTGGCACCCCCGAAAAGGGCGATAAATCTTCCCATAAGTTCTATTACCTTATAATTCATTAATAACTTACTACTAATACCCTATTATAGTTCCCTAGCGTTATAAAAATTCTTTTTTTTTTTTTCGTAAATAGTAAAAATAAAAATAAACTTTTTCCGCTATAGGTTAAAAACGACTATATATCATATGTCGACCGGCTTTTAAATTTTAACGTTTCTTTATTTTACCTCCTAATTTATCGTACATAAAGGTATCGCGTATATCGGAAGGTGTATAGTAAAGTAAGCTTATAAAAAAGCCTTAAAAAGGCCAACCGCTAATTGATTTCTTTTTGTAATTTTTTTTAAAAATAAGCTTATTTACATCTCTACTCGATTTACGTGTTTTTTTACGTTACTTGGTTGTTACAGTAAAGGATAAAAATTACATTTTATCTTTCGCGTATAAGCGTTAAAAGGATATCTCGAGTTATCAACCTGTTTTTACCCCCGCTTTTTTCGAGTTAATTAATTAGTTTATCCGATTTCGTAATATTGGTCGAATGTAGGGAATTTACATTATACCAGTCGTATAAGCTGTTACTTCTTTAGCTATTCGTTTACGTCGCCTTTTTTTCCAGGTCTTCATTTATTCTAAACCCCTTCATCGCCTCTTACTATATCGTTTATTCATCGAAATAAGTCGGTTTCAGTTCATCGAACTTTAATACGTAACGTTTTTACCCCGACCCCTTTTAATTATCCCAGAATGCCTTTTAGTAATTTCGTTTTGAAAAGCTAAAATAATATAATCACTTAAGTTATTTTTTATAATTAATATAGGTTACGGCTTACAAAATATTACGAACGACGTCTAAGGTTTAATTATATGATTTCCGATTTCGTCCGTATTCCATTTACTAACTTTTTATAAAAACGAACTAATCGGGACGACCGTAGACGGGCGTAGGATCGTACCCGGGTTGATTGCGTTACCCGGGCCTAAACTAACGTGTTATAGTCTTTAATAATCCGTTTAAAAAGTCGCTTTCTCTGCTCCACCCTTCGCCCTACTCTTTGTTAGCCGTTATCGTCGGCTTTATCCAATACCAGTCCCTTTTAACGCTATTTTTCATCTTCAGCCTCATTTAACGTCCGTCCGTCCTCGTATTATCCGTTATTGACCTTTTTTAACGCTCGCCCCTCCTTGCGCTATACACATTCCTTTATGTCGCCTCGCGTACAGCCCGCCTTTTACTAACCCCCCTTATCGACGTCTACTGGTTCTCGTCATACCTTTCACTGTCCCCCTTCCCTATTATCACTTAACGCTCGAAACTAGTCTTAATAGGGCCCTTGACGTTCATAACGCCGGTATTGGTTAAACCTAAATAAGGATAATAATAATTAATAGGTAAGCTTTCATTCAAATTTATAAAATTCACTTTACGGTCGGATATTATTCTAAATAGTCGGGTAATATCTATTCGGTTTAACCTAATATATTATAGATTTATTTAACAATAAATTCTCCCTTTTATTTACTAGCAAAATATCATTTCGGGGGTATAAGTGGTTCGCCTCGCGTTTGTCGCTTAATATAAGCTTAATACCGTTTTCGAAATACCGAGTTATCGTAAGCCCGAATATCTACTTATTCCGCTTTGAATAGGTTTAAAACTATAATATGTTAACATTTTTTTGAAAATTCACATTTCGGTTTATTGTAACCCTTTTATTTAATTGATACGTAATAACCCCCGCCCCTCTCCATTTTTATCGCGAGGATATTTCTATTTTCAATTTCTCGTATTTACCTTTCCCTATATCTTCCGCTACTAAAACTGGTTCCAAACTAATATCGGATAAAACCTATAAAGAAAAGGGATTCGAAGCCATATATTTAAGTCAATTTATATAAAACACCAGATACTTACCAAGGAGATTGATTACAATATTTAATGGGTTAGAAAGATCGATTATCCGGTAATAATTATAAATTTAATCTAACTTTTTACTCGAGCAATTAAATTCAATCTTACAAAGGCTTAGCCAAATATAATCGCTTACTTAATATATTTTGAACGAACGTCGTTTACGATTCGCCGCCGTTTTTATTTACTATTAAATATAAGTTATTACCACTTAAATTCATTCCATACCTTTATATAAATAAGCCAAAAACGTAATAGTTTGCTCTGTTTAATCAATTAACGATTTTTTATCCTTATTTACTTTCGTAATAGGTAATATTTCGTATCTATTTATTAAATGATTTAAGTTAAACCCGGTAACTGTAAACTTCCGGTTATTTAACGTAAATTAATAAGCGGGTAAATATAAAGCCTAATCGTATTACGAAAAGGCGACCACGATACGTAAGTACTTTTAAACCTTTTGATTTACTCGTTTAGTACCGTTATCTATTTATAGGTAATACGCTGTAAATGAAAGTTATTCGATTTTTAGTAAAGAATAAAGTATCGTTGAAAATACGTTTACCTAATTCGAACCGAAGTTACTAATAATAAAAGCTAAAAACCCATAAAATCTCCATTATATATCCCGAAAACGTTTCGCGTAAGTATCCGTATTTATGAACTATATAACCTTTAACTGGACAAATTTAAAAAGGCGATCCGTAATAACCAGTAAATATTGAAGTTTGTTATTAGTAGTTATTAAGTTGATTATAAAGTCGACCGAAATACACGCCTAATACTGGTAGGAAATAAGAAAAGGTTCAAGTAAGTTTTACCGTGAAATACGACGAGGTTTCGTCCCTTTATATTACGTATATATTCGACGTAACCGTTGAATAATTATTATTATTCCATTTTCATAGTAATTCCTTTAAAAAACGATAAGCAAAATATTTTTACCTGGATAAACTATAATAAACGAGTAGTAAGTTTATTATAATATCTTCGTTGTTAATAATTCCCAGTTCGATAATTATTAATATCTATGATAACGTAATACTTTTCGCGGGTAAATCCCGTAGTTTGTAATTTATACTAATTGTCCTGCCTTAAGTGGAAAACGCTTAACGCCCTCGGAAATCGTTAAAAGATGAACTTTATATAATGGGTCGTTTACTACTCCCTGGTTTTATAATTCCGTTAACGTACCCTATTCGAAAATAAGGGAACTACTCGACTGTTATGACCCAACATCTGCAGGGCGCACCAGCGGCGGCCCCGTAGCAGATAACGAAGGAAATCGGTTGGACACAGCTTCTCAGCAGGCACCAGGGATCCACAATAGACACACCGTACACAAGGGTTAGGGTCAGCATGGTGTGAGACTCGATGGACTCGGTATCGAGCCAGTTGAGCTGCACACCGGGACTCGATGGACTCGACGTCGAGCCAGTCGAGCCTACACTGAAGACGTATGAAGGCGCGGATATATACGGACACTTTCATTACCAAGATAGATAGTATTTCCTTCATAGCTCTTCAGTTGTCAATCTAAGTATTCAGTCTACCCTGAATAGCCTCACGGCTTCTGATCATCACTCGCACGAATACAGTCTTGATATTGCACCTTTTGTTACCTCTGCTACCTTACTGCTAACATAAACCCTCTGAACACCTTCTACATACTCACGGGTATTTAGTGTGATCATTACATCGACGTTAACGATGTCGGTGGGTTTAACGCGAGCCGTGCCCGCGATGATGTCGCCGGTGCCGTCGTACCGAAATCTCTTAACGTTATCCTTGATAACGACCCGAACGCGAGTCGAGCCCGGGGTGATATCGCTTTTAGCAGTCTCTTAAAAGCCTCCGACCCCCCTTTTAAATATATATTATCGTAATTTAACAATTAGAACTCTGTTTCGCTAAATTCCTTCACCTAATTCGCTGTAATTTGTATTTCTTCAATGTATAACTTCATTAATACCATAGTTAACATCGTAATTAAAATGAGTTGAAATATCCGCGCGCGACGTTTATTAACTTCGGGTTTAACTTATAACCTATGAATTAACGTATTTGAGTAGGAGTCCTAAGTTACGGACCTATATCGTAAATAGTATTCAAAAAGAGAAAGGACTTCGGCTTATTTAACCTGACGTTCCAAAATTAATCTTAGTAAAAAAATACTCCAATCCCTTATAATCTGTTAAAATCGTAAACGATATACGGATATTACGTATCTTAAAAGACCACGCTTTTAAATAGGATACCACCGGAAGGAATTCCTTATCATATATAGTATAATTTCGTTTCGTATCCTTTAATCGTATAGAATAGTAAATTACTTGTTTTAAAATGCTATCCTTATCCCATTACAACGAATACCTTCATAAAATCATTTCCAAATAATTCTTTCATATTAGTATTAACCGATTTGAATTTTAATATATTAACATAAGTACCGTAATAAAGGTATCTTTTCACGTTTGAAATTCATATTTTTCCCGCTTCGTTTAAGCTTAACGACATCCTTATTATATCAGGAAAACGAAATAATCCACTAACTTTAAAAAATTACTAATTTAATCGCGATAAAAGTTGGTAAAACCCAAAAAACGTCAAACCTCCCGAATCGGATATAATAACTTCTATTCGCGAATTACCCGGACTTTTTCGGGGTCAGCTCGGAAACCTACTCTTACCTTCATAATAAAGCCTAGGTATTTTACGTCCTTAATTACGAAATTACACCTTTTCAAATTTAAATTTAAGTTCGTATCACGAAAAAGTTTTAAAACGATGCGAATTTTCGTTATATAATTCTGATTGATACCTAAAAAAAAAGAATAGGAGGTTATTTAAATACGTAATAACGAAATTATCCAAAATATCTGTTATTATATAATTAATATATTGTTAAAAAGTCGCCGGCGTTCCCGCTAACTGAAAAGAGGTTATTAGCCATTTAAATAACTAGAATCAGGTATAAAACGTCGTTAAATTCTCTTACCCGGATACCATTCAAATACTGTAAAATACCGCTTTAATATCTAATTTCGTAAGTTATATCGACTTCGATAACGTACATAGGGTCTCCTTAATTAAAGGTAAAGAAAAACAGTTTTACTTTATAATTTTGTTAAGTATCCGATAATCGATATCAAAACGCTATTTCCCCTTCGGTTTACGAACTAATAATACCGACGTCGCCGTCGATAATGAATTCGTTCGAATTTAACCCTTATTTACTAGTTTTATAACTTATCGTTAAAGCTTAAAAAGTTACTTTCGTAATATCGAATATAATAGCCCCTCATGTCGTTTGAGTAAAGATGTATATTTGTTCGGTTTAATATAAATGTAGTGGTCGAGTTTCCCTCTATGTAAAAGTAAGGCTATAACTTGATTTTTATCGAATAAGTTACGAAATACCGTTAATTTCGATAAAAGATGCGACTAATCCTTTTTTCCCTTAATTTTGGTCGTAGTAATTACTTGCAAAATACTAGTTATTTAGCCAAAGCTTATAATACAAGCTTTTCGGGATGGGTCCCTTATATTTTATGCTTTTCGGTTAAAATATGATATTAACGCGAGGAAAATCGAACTTATTACGTCCTATATATCTTTTATCCTAAGGCGTATTAACATTAAGTCGACAACTTAACCTCCCTAACTTTAAATGATTAAATTATTACCGCTCGCGTTTAAGGTTACCTATTAATATCGTATCCAAGGTATTTTGAAAGTTATATTCCGCGTCATTCCGTCAATAATATATATTAATACCGGGTTTGACTGTTTATTAATATGTATAATAAACTTGGTTATTTAGGTAAGACGCCTCTTTTACCATAACCCTGATATCGCTTCATAATTTCGCGAAAATAATAACCGAATTTACTTTAACTTTAACCGTTATATTAAAACCTCGCTTACGGTATAATAATAATTACAATTAAAATCGGATTAAGTATTTAAAAATTAAATGGTATTAAAAAGTATAAAAATAATGAATAATTCCTCGTTTATACGTATTTTAATTAAACTAAACTCCTTTTTACTCGATTTTATAACTATGTCGTTGAGGTCATATAATTCATAAACGAAATTATGTTTAGGAATTAGGCTTCCCCCGTCGTCGTTAATAAAAAACCTTCCTTCACCTTTTCAATCTAATTCGTATATACTTACGTAAAAAACAATATCCGATAAAGGTTACAGCTATATTAAAAATAGTTTAGAAAATTATAACGAATATAACGCCCCAAAGTAAGCATAACATAACCTTTATTTATTATTATCTACGTCGTTTTACATCCCTGATTTTGAATACATATAGAATGGGTTTATTAAAATAATCAATCGCCATATCGAAAAGATTGGCTACGATTACCGCGGCCCTTTAACGAAGGCGCTTCAAAAACGTAGATTCCCGTTATAATCGTATTAATATCTGGTCGTTAGCCTTAAATAGGTCCCATTAACTAACGATCCAAACGTCGCTTTAAGTCTAAAAATTTTAACTTGTCGTCGAATTTAGGGTATTTTACCAAAGTTATAATATAGTTTATCCGGCTCATATAGGCTGTAATAAACTTATCGCGGATACGTAACAATATGCAAAAGCGTAAATAATTAATATTTACGACCGAAGGTTAATTTAGGTCTCCTATTTAAGCCAAAAATATCTCGAAATTAATGGTAAATAGTACTCATAGGCCCTTGTCATTTATAACCAAGCCTTCGAGTTCGACTAATGTTTTGTTCGCGCGATAAAGTTCATCAAAAGCCGTTTCGATATAATCAAAAAAACTTCCTTATATTATACCTACCCTCGTATCCTCCGACTTTGTAAAAGTTGTTTCCTATTGTTTTACCGTCGCCGTATAATATCTCTATACGTAAAAAAATGTGTACCGACCATTTTCGATTCATATCTTATCCGCTTTTAGTATAAATTCGATTATCTGATGCGTTGCCGCCTATATAAAAACAGATCCATGAAATTACGGTTAGTGATATCGGTTTTATCCGCCCTAATCCGGTAAAAACTTAACGCAAGTCGCGGCCAATTAGGTTTCGAATTATTAAATCTTCGCGACGACCGAAATAAAATCGGATATAAAATTGATAACTAAAGTCGATTAAACCGTTTATTACAATTGTTTAACAGCCGATACGTTATAACCTCTGGTATTTTATAAACAAAAAAATGTCGGCCTAAGTCGGCCGCGAAAGGGTCGAAGGTATATTTATAAAGATAAAAGATTAGGTATTCGCCGACAGCATATCCACCCCAATAAAGCTCAAGTATAACGCCGAATAATTAACTTTTGGCATGGATTCGTTTATTATAAGTAATATTTTTCAGAAAATAAAAAACCCTTAATAATATATTATAATTCGACTTACAATGGTAAATCAAATAGGTACCGTATAGGATTTACTATTAAGGTGCGAAAAAAGATCAAAAAACGCTACCGTGGCCTAACATATAGGGCCCTTAGGCAGGGTTAATACCTAGCCCATTACTTGCCCTTACAAGAGCTATATATGGACCGTACCCTATCCATACACAAGCCGTGTTCGGCCTGTACCCGGTCCGCGCCTAGGTTAGGCCCAGGCCCATCCCATTACGTACACAGTCACGAAACCTACAATCTCAATGGCCAATGGCCTGAGTCTATGACAGTAAGTCGGGGCGGGGAAATCGGGATTTTAAACGGGATATGAAAAATTGTAATATATTAGTTTTTACCCGAACAAGGCAGTTGGTATGATTAAAGTCGTTAACTCGGTTACGATCGGCTTAATTTACCGTCTTATAATTAGGGTTAATGAATAGAAAGGAGGTAGGTAAAAGGCTTTTATGATTTAGCCTTAAATATCGTGCGTTACGTTTTATAAACCGCAACCTATATTGAATATAAAAAATATAAATTACGTGGTTATATTATTTTGAATTTTCTTCTTAAATTTAATAAAAGGTATACGACGGGTATTAAAGGGGACCAGGGTAAAGACGTTTTGTGTTAATATATGTGTTGGAATAGCAATCAAATGCAGTACAATCAAGTCAACTTAACTTGCAGTAAAGTTGATTGTACTTACTGCAAATTGAGTGTAGTTCGAGGGATTGCATTGCAAGTGCAGTGCAGTAGGTGCCCACTTCGAAGTGGGGCACAGGCCAAAGCGTTTGGCCATACAAATTAGTGTGCAGACAGGCTAGCGGTTTGCCAAACTTAGAACTTACGAATTAATCAACAACATCAACGCAACACTAGTTACTTCGACCACAGTAATTTGAATTGACTACGTTGTAACTATAAAGGCCTACCAACACTGATTAGTGTATATTAGGTTAAACAAAGATTGGCTAAGTAAAAAAAAATGCTGCTTTTTGGTTGTTACATTTTGTTTAAGTAAGGTAGAGGAAAGGTTTTTTTGAAGGGCCCTTATACGCTATATAGTTGTTCGCGGTAATAAGTAGGGAAGACTTATAGGCTGTGCAGTTATTCGCGGCAGCTTATAGATAAGCGACCGCATCGCTATTCGAAAACAACAGGAAAATTTTATTGATTTTTCTTAAAGGCATTAATACTAACCATCTAAAAGTCTTAAAGATTACCAAGATGACTAGTCGGCAAACGACTAAGTTAATATTATTACGATTGATTATTCAGGTACTACTATTATAAACTTTAAAATAAAAACGACTAAGTCTCACAACTTTTAATCTATACTAATTCTGATGGTAAACCTACGACTTACTACTTTATATCATTGTTTTTCCCTCCATACATTAATCCAATCGTTAAAATCGCTGCGTTAAGCGAAAATATTAAGTCGCGTTAATAAAGCAACATCGTACGACTCCACGTAGAATCGTCAAGTCTACACGCCTCAGAATAATAAAGTCCTTACTCCCCCAGATCGGGAAGTTAACCACCAAACCTTACATTTCTCAACCTTCGTCACGATGGCTTTAAAATTCATTGAAATAGATGCCGTTACTAATCCTGCCAAAAAAGAGGTAATTATTGCCCTCGGTGTTATCTTTGAGAAGTATTATGATGAAGAGCTCTGGTTCACCGATACTGTTGAAAACTGTACCTTAAAACACCTGGCGAACGTAATCGGCCGTTTTATTCTCGACTTAAATATTACTAAAACTAACCGTGGCCTTAAGGCCTTTAATGATTTTTAAGATCGATTTTACGCCTAGAGTCTAAATACGTGAAAAAAGGCGGATAAGCAGGTGAAAATAAGAGTAAAAACTAAACTTTTTAATCAAGTAGTTAAATTTCCTGCGAAAAAATGGAAGGAAGGTAATTTAGCCACCTTACTTGAGTAATACGTTACAGATAAAGACCTTCAATCAATATGAGTTAAAGGAAAAAAGATTATTGACGATAATAACCCTTAACAACCACATATACGTTTGTAAAAACGTATTAAAACCTAAAAGAAATTTTTGATCCCTTGATATGTTAATATTACCAGACTAAAGTAATTAATTAACTTATATTAAATCCACCTTTAAATCTATGAGTTAAGTAAGTAGAAACTTCGACGGACCCCTTAATATCAAAAGGATCATTATAAAGTTTCCCGTGACACAAACATTTAAGCCTATTTATCCTGAGCTTTTTAACACGTCTAGTTTCAGTAGCCAAACTATGGAAGGACCGGCTTTATGCGCGAGCCTACTATAGGTACAACTACTAGCTTCTTCCCTTTAAACTTAGTTAAAGGTAACTATCCTACCTATCAGTACTAATAATCTTAGTCCTTTCTCTAGCTAAATTATATAAAGGGTTCCTACAACTAGTACATAACCTTTTCTCCTCGACGTATTCCTATAATAAATACGGATTGTACAGCGATTATCACGTTCGTTAGAATTTGGAGAGAGAAAAGTATAACGGTAAGCCGTATAACCTTTTTAACGGATGTTACGCATATTTCTCAACATTTACCGTCAAATGAAGGTTAAATTGCCGGGTTTCCACTCGTTATTTCCTAATATCTTCACCGTTTAAGTCAAGTATTATTACCTCCGGTACCTAACGAATGATATATCTTTTTACAAAATTTACAACAGCTTGAATTGTCATTTAGAGTACTATATCAACCTCGCCTGATATTACACCAATTGAAATATTATTAAGTGATTTTACATATAAAATTATGAAAAAAGGTTAAAAAAGTAAGATAAACCTCTTTTTAATAGATGCTTAATAAGTTAATACTTTAGTAATAAGAAATGGATAACGTGGGAGCTGGCGTAAGTATCTTACGTTAGTAGGTACGATAAGCCGTTATGGGTTACAAAGAGTTTAAATACACTTTTTAATACCTTAATGCTACCTACAAAATATTTTTTTGGTTAATCACGTTTCCTTATTAGCGACCATAATTGCTCGAGTATCTGGTTCGACTGGTATGTATTTCCAAGCTCAAAAATTTAATAACAGGGAAAAAGACCCTGCTTATTTATATTACATTTATTAACGGTACAGAAGGCCCGACTAATACGGTTAACAAAAGGTCCGAACCTTGACTTATAGAAAAGGGTATTCTTTTTATTTAAGGTTTTCAAACCAGCTAAGTAAATTTACTTCAAACGTAAAAGGAAATTGGACTTACCGCAAGCAAAGTTATTGGTTAATACGTTATACTGGCGCTAAACTTAAAGTAAAGTAAGTAATGTATTATACGTAATTCCCCTTTAATGTTAACTAGAGTTCTATCAAGTAAGTTATACAGTTTAAGGAAAGTAAAGATAAAGAAGAGGAATATAAGCTAATGGATATAGACTAGCACGAAGATACTAATACTGGTATTAACCCAAAAGTAGTATAATAATTAACTGACCACGCCTTTTTGTATCGCTTTATAGATAAGAATCCTTACCGCAGATATAACGATAAAGACCTTAATCTCACGTATTTCTTTACTATTTAAAACTGTTACGCGGAATACGTCTTTTGGGGGATTATACTCGATGCGAAGGCGGTAGGTTACTTAATAGAAAGCTATTCGTAATATATCGCATTATGAAGGAATATAAATACTATTACGTAATTTAACTATACTAATATTGGAAAAGTTAAAGGTAGCTTTAACCTTGGAAAAAGGCTATTTTTACCAAGATAGACGACGGTTGAAACCGTTATTGACCTTATTCTTTTACATATCTTTAAATTACTTACCTCTTTTCTCTTTTACCTTAAATACATAAGAGACCTCGGCGTTAATGTTAATGTTTAGACGAACAAATTAATACAAATTAAGGCCGAAAATTTTTTATTACTTCGCCTTAAATAGGAGTATTTCTGGTGTTACCTTTCAAGGCTAAAGATAATGGTATTAAACTCAACGGAGGCAGAACTTAGTTAATTATATAGTAAGTTTAATTTCCTGACAATTAATAGGCTTTATAAGTTTTTAAAGGTAACTAGCTATGAAGATATGGATTTGTCAACATTAAAATTAGTTAAACTGCTTTGTTACCATAGTTGAATACACTTCCAAGTCCCTTTGAGATTGAAATTTTAATTTGGAAGTTTTCGTAGACGTGTTTCACCTAGAAAGTAAGCTAATATTTCACTTTATAAAATCTTTCATAGCTTTTTACGGCGCTAAATTCCTTAAAACCATTACGATAAAAGAAATATAGGGGGTATTACGCGCTTTATAAATTAATAAGAACCTTAGGCTACTAAATGTACTAGTTTACGATACTGGTATCATCTTTATTACGATAAAGTTATAAATTAATATAAAGTTAATAGGGATTCAGTAAAAATCTGTTTCAGTTGAAGTTTATTAAGGTATTAGTAAAGTCGAAAAGGTATACTCCCTTTTGAAAAGGGATAACGATATATTTATACTGGAAATATAAAGCTTTACAAGCTAAAAAGTACGGATTTAAATAGCGGTAAGAGGTCTTAACGATAATATTGGCCCTAACAGATTTATACCAATCTTGCTAGTATTTAGAGACTACTTATGTATAATACTTAAGTCTCCACCATTATCAAGTACCCAGAAACGTGTTATTGTATATAAAAGAGCCTTAAAAGAGTTAAGGAAGGAATCGGCACGTTGCCAGGTAAATAATACCCTTAATAACAGAAACTAACCTTTAATAAAAAACGTTGTATGATCTCCCCTTTAAAGTAAAGCCCTTACGTAACGCGATTTAGGTAAATGGAATAGATCGTATAATATTTTAAGTATTATTAATTTAAACGTAGTAATTAAAACTGTTAATGGCCTCGTAGCTTTCTGAATTACATAGGTTAAGCTGTACCAAAGACTTTACGGGCCCCCCAAGTTTAATGAAAATCTTGAAGTCGATAACCTTCGAGTCGTGCGAATTAGCTAATATAACCCTTCGAGTATGATTTTTAATAAGCTAATGGAAATTCAGAGGCGTAAACGACTACCTAAGAGGAGGATATATACTAGAAAGGAGAACAGAGATGGAGACTACAAATTCTAAAGGATGTATATAGCGACGTAGGTATCTTAAAAAGAGACGTCTAACGGAAAATTTTCTTTTAAAATACGTACCAAAGGAATCATTAACATACTAGATAAGTCTTTCAAAAAAGTAACGAAGTGAAATTTAATGGCTTTTAATTGCATAAAGTTATACAATTTATACCGGTAATATAATTTAAAGGCCAGGACTTAGTTATTTTTAAGTCGAAGATAATTTACGAGGTTAAGGGTAAACTATGGACCGGCTGTAAAAAAAAGTTACGGTTACTTGCATAAAGATACGGTAATGAAGGTAAATGTCGGTAAGGTTTCAAGCTTATAATATTCACGTGAACATAAGATCTTTGAAGAGTAATCAGAATGATTGGTAATTGTATTATAAAGTAAGATGATGATGTCCAAGATGAAGTATCTAGAGGTATACGTTATAGGTGAGGGCTTATAAGCCCTCGCCCAGAGCATACCACTCTGTAATACCTTCTTCTAGACCGCTCCACGCATAAGAGTATAATCTGCAGCGTGTAACGTTATCATATACTTTGCAAGAGTACAGCCTGTAGTATGACACATGATCGTATCATGCTTCGAGAGTATACCAGGCAGCGTAATGTATTGCTACCTAAATATACTGTTTATAAAAATATATAATAATATCCACAGTAAGGATTAAATTTTTATTTAATTACCTATAATTTAGAATATTAGTTAACGTTTCATCGTTATTATTGTTACTAATTTAACTTTTAAAGTAAAAGGTTAGTCTATATTCAATGGCCGCAATATAACGTAAATGTATATGTAGTATATTACTGATCTTTATTGGATTATATTACCAGAGTTGCTAAAAGAATTGAGGGACAAGTTTCTAGCTGGCATGATAATGTGTTATATTAGAAACGTTTAATAACAAACGTAATAACTTGAAGGGAGGAATACGAAACCGGGGAAATTGATAAATCATGTGAATTTAATAAAAAAGATAACCCGGCTAATGCTACAATTAATGCCACCCCTAATGACGCCTTGGAAAGATTTATAGATAATAATACGCTAACTATACGAATTAAGGGATACATGGACCGCCCAGAACGTAACATAAAGGAATAGGGTTGCCTTAGCAAACTGGAAGACCGCCAAGGTAAAGGTGGCGGTAGCAATAGTTTGAATTACTGGCAAAAGGTACATAAGTAGTGGCTTACCTGATTTCCGCAGATCTGTAACGAAAGATCTGTGCACGGGATTTTAGGAACGGAGGTCTCGGAGGGGTGGAGTAAAAGGGCCAAAAGAGGCCGTAATTAAGGTTGATTTCAGTATAGATTAATCGGAATTGACAGGGGTTTGGCTTGTAGATTAAAATGAGATTTCAAATATTGCCACCAATTAATGGCAAGCCACGTTGGCGTATAGGTACAGAACAAAAAGCCGCCAGTGTTGAAATAGCAGTCAATGAAGTATAGTCAAGTCAACTTTTCTTACAGTAAAGTTAAGTATACTTACTGCAAATGAACTATAGGTTGTGAGATTGCACTGCAAGTGTAGTGAAGTAGGTGCTCACTTTAAAGTAGGGTATAAACCAAAGCGTTTGACTATACAAATTAGTATGCAGACCGGCTAGCGGTCTGCCAAACTTAGAACTTACGCATCATTCAACAATATCAATGTAATACCAGTTACTTCGACCACAGTGAGTCGAATTGACTACTTTGAAACGATAAAGACCTACCAATAATACGGTTAATTGAAGGCGTTTTATTGTGGTAAATAAACGAAATGGTCGAAAACGATAAGGGAATTTTAAAAAATAGCGGGCTCGAAAAAAGAAAACGAAGAAAACATATAGCTAAAAGTGTAGTAATTTATATTACGGTAAAGATACGAACGCACTAAACTCAGATAACATCGCGAAGCCGGATAAATCAATAAAATAATTCGGAGAAAATAGTAGTAAAGACGGACCTATAACCTGGGATATATCCTTAATGCTTACGAGTAGGGGACAAAATATAGTTACCGTTTTCAACCTACAATTCATTACCGTAATACCAAGCGTAAACCAAGAGAAGTTACAAGCAAGTTCATCTTCTAAACAAATTGTAAAAAGAGGGTAATTTGCAGTTGAGCTTTTTATAAGATTCAATTCCTAAATTTACTTTATTATATACCTTCTAGTATACGCGATATACTTAGGTACGATAAACGTGAATATGAATGAAAAGGATTTTAAAATGATGATAATTCGATATAAAATATATAATTTTTTTTAGCTTATAATAAAAGAAGTTAACTTTTGTCTTTATTGTTGACAAATACGAAAAGATTGCCTATGAGATAAAAATTCTAAAGAATATAATTAACGATAATGAGTTTTTATATATAGGGTAGATATACTTTGTGAAGAGGCTAATCATCGTTACCAAGAGCGTTAATAATAATATAACTTAAGCCGGAACCGTCATAAATATCAACTATATTGACGAAATATGTTAATAAAATACGAAACAGTGATGAGTAAATAAAAGCTAAAATACGAATCGAAAATAATAATAATTTTAAATAAGGCTATTAAAAGGGAGGGACAAAGATACACAGTATAGGAGTAGATTAGCGAAGTGGGAAAAAAGGGAGGGAGGTTTAGTACGTTACGGTGAAAACCGTATTTGTAGGTGTAGGTGGACCAGAATCGGTAAAGGGTACGCGTTATACGATACGTTAAGGGGCGCGTTATACAACGTCGGTGGCCTAAGGTTAGATTGACTTTTACATTATATGGTGTATTAAGGGGGGGCGTGTTATACGGCATAGGAGGCCCGGAGTCAAAACAGCTTATACGTCATATGGCACATTAAAAGGTTCGGTATACGACGTCGGAGGTTTAAGATTAAACCGGCTTACGCGTATTAAAGGGTACGTTATACGGTACCAACAGCCTAGGATTAATATGGCCTATACGTTATACGGTACGTTAAGAAACGCGTTATAGGCCCGCGCTCAGCTCGCGCCTAGCCCGCGTACTAGACAGGTACGGCTCGCGGTTTACATTTAGCTGGCGGGATACTCTGGCCCTTACGGTTTTTAATAAAAGGGGGATATGTTATAGACTTAGGTCACTGGCTATTAAGGTTATAGGTTACGTGATTATATACGTAGCGAGATATGTAATACCTGGCCTGGGCCCATTCCGGGCGCAGTTTGCATGTAGCACGTGTAATGGCACATGACAAACTATATACTGACCACGTCCATAAGCCCTGCACGAAGGACTCCTGTAGTCTCTTATACACTTTCGCCTGTACCTCAATAGTAAACTTCATTTGTCACCTACTTGGCTTACCATCATAGGTCGAACCATAAAACTAAAAGTCTTAAGTAGGTATTATTACTACAAATCGCAAAACGACTAAGTTCTACAACCTTTAACTTTAAACACTAACTTTAACGGCAAACTCATAAACTACCCCTTTATACTACTGTTTTCCCTCTTATACCTTTCAAGCTTCGTTATGGTAACTTCATAACACGTCGGAATTAACACCATCACCAACACTGCCAGGAAAAAAGCAATTAAGACTTTCGGCGCCACCTTCGCGAAGCACTACGATGAAGACCTCTGGTTTGCGAACGTCAACGAAGAATCCTAAATTATGCATTTTACTAACACAATTGCCCGCTTTGTTCTCGACTTAAACCTTGACGGATACGATTAGAGACCTGATAAACTCGATGAATTTTAATAATGGTTTGGAGAATGGAACCTAGATATGTATAAAAAAACAGAAATGTCGGTCAAAATCAAGTTAAGTGCCGATTTATACAAATAAGGGATTCCAATACCGAAAGAAGTAGGAAAGGAAAATAATTTGAAAGATGTATTTTACGAATACGCTATAGATATAGACTTTTTATAGATATACAAAAACCTTTGAGATCTTTTAAACGAAGACGAAGACATTTCCGACGACCTGGATCTGATAGAGTTCTAAGACCCTTCCGATTCTTAGAACGAAGACTCTTTGTAAGACTAAGCCGAAAACCCTTAAAGTCATACAAACCTACCCTTTAAAGATCTTTAAAAGGCTAACAAGGTAACTAAATAAGAGGCGGAGATATATAAGCCACAGGTCCATCAAGTCTAGTAAGTTCAGAAGGTTGAGGTATAGGCGTAATAGGCACTATAGGCCTAGCAAGTCTAAAGGGTTGACCTATAGGTATAATTAGCGCAATATGCCTGGCACGCCTAATAGGGCCGATGGGCCTAACAAGCTTAACAGGGCTAGTAGACCCGGAAAGCCCTTTAAATTCAAAATATACACTCTAAAGGCGTCGGTTGATAGAAAAACCACCTGACAAGGCCACCTCGTAAAAGCCAAATCACGTGGAGGAACAAAAATTCCCTGATAAACAGGAAGACTATGAGGAGAGCGATGGAAGTAGTAACGTGCAAGAAAAGTATACTCGGACCTACTAGTAAAGAGTACGTAATTAATGGCGTATAAGTTTGTAATACGTATAAGTCTATGGCGAAAGACTTGTATACGGGAGTTGAAAAATGCGAAATTCGGGACTGTAGGGCAAAGGGCTGTAATTGGGGTTAATTTGTGTGAAAATGGACTGGAATTAACAAGGGTGTGGTAAGTGTATTAAGGAGGGAATTGAGGGTTGATCACAACTAAACTGTTAGCTACACTGACGCGTAAGCATAAAATAAAAAGTCGCCAGTGGTGAAACAATATTGACTGCTATTTTTAATGAACCAATTAAAATACAGTTCAGTTAACTATACTAACTCTAAGTTAACTATATTGATTGACTTGACTTAACCGTAAGTGTAGTAAAATTGGAACTCATTTCAAAGTGAGGCGTATGCCAAAGCGTTTGGCTATACAAATTAGTGTGCAGATTGGCTAGCGGTCTGCCAAACTTAGAACTCAACAATCAATTAACCAACACCAATGCAGAACTAGTTACTGCGACCACAGCGATTCGAATCGACTACGGAGCAAAGATATAGGCCTACCAACAAAAACTTTATATATATATATACTTCGCGTGTTTATTTGTTTAGGGGTTGTTTGTGGCATCAACATCATCGTTCTTAAACCTTAAAGAAAACTAGATAATATATTTGGTAGAAGAAGTTGCGTTTCCCTTTAGATTAAAGATAACATACGTTAGTATCCTAAAAGCGAAATCACTGGTAGTAAGATATAAAATCTTTGCACCCCTGTTTTATAACTAGAAAATGGTATAAGAAAGACCATTAAAACGATATCAAAGGCGAAAAGGAGCTAGTTTACTTTGACTTTCGGTATTTTCAACTGGGCTTAGTCAAGTATATAAGACTCTATCTCTTATATAAAGGGGATATATTCCCCTTTTGCTAACTTAATTACTCCTATTTTAGCGCCTTTAAACGAGCTTTTTAATAGTATTTTACTCCGCTAATGGAGGGTTTATTGCTTTTATTAAAAAGTGAAATGAAAAAGACATCGATATTTACCTATTTGTTTACGATTTCGTTTTCATTAATACGTATATACCTTAAATATAATTTTATTATAACGAGATTTAAATGGTTTTAGACTGGCAGGTAAAATTCCTTAAAATTGTATAGTAACGAGGTAGCCGAGTTTCTTTTGAAGCCTTAAATTACTAACATATTATCAATGTATATTGTCATTTTATTTATCGTGGTATAGCTAGCATCTTCTAAGTTACAGAAAATATTCACGACCTTCACGTCGAAACCTTGTATAGTATTATATAATCCGCCAAACCCTTCCATTATCGCGCGGCCGTCACCAAAAGCCGCGTATCCATATTCAACATATTTTTATCTTTTCAATGTTTTTTCGAAATCATTTGTTCATATTGTGTTATAGTCGTTATTTTTGTTGAAATATTTTATCCTAAAAGTTGTATTAATATTTTACTATATAAGACTATTTAGAAAAAGGTTGAAGAACCTAATTATATACTAAAGAGCTTATAAAATTGGCCGTGAAAAGTTAGTGAATTCTTTGTCGGTCGCGAGTAACTTAGGCTAGAGTTTGTCCGCCATGCCTTCCTGTCTTATATGTAGGATTGATTTACGGCTGTTAAGGGTATTATAGTCTTTTTATTTCGCTTGTATTCTGGAGGAGCGCCGTAGGATTTTTGGGGTATAAAGAGCGGTTTTTACGCCGCCTAGAGAGGCGGTTAAAAAACGTGGCAAGCTTAAGTGTTGTATACCGGTTCCTTTTTTCGTAATCTGTGAAGTTAATATGTATTATTCGTTGAGTGTCTTTAGGAGATATACCAAAAGAATTCGTTATTATTTAATTGCGACCTTATTGAAGGGTATTTCAGAGTCTTTAAAGTCAATAACGTTAGTCAAAGTTTAATATACTGGGGCGGCCGCTCCTACTGCAACAACTTAAGGGATTATAATCTGGGGTTCGAAGGTTTTTTATCCGTACCCATAGTATTAGTTCTTAACTTGATCCTTAAATATAGGAACTATTGTAGAGGCGGCGGCGGTTTGTATTATATAAGGTAAAGGCCCGTGTCTAATTCGTGAAAAACTTTTACAATATTTAACAATTGTGCAGGCCTTTGTTACGCGTTCCCCTATATAAGCCTTTCCCGATACAGCTTCATTAAACTAAAACCCTAATTATCGTATATTAGGAAACCTAGTATTTGGGAATGGGTCAATAAATAAGTAAACCGTCCTTAACTCCATAACAATATGTAAATAACCCCATTGAATAACATCGAAAATCCTTCAATATCTAGTAATATATTATAATTCGAACTTTTCCGGTATATATGCAAGTTTTTCATTAGCCGCTTATTAATCTTCTTTCCTTAAGTTACTCTCAAAGCCATTTTTATTCCATTCCAACTAATTCTAGACGTTTCTTTTTTTAAAAAAAATAAACTCAATATATATAAAAAAACGTCCTAGGTGAAACTTAGTGAGGTCTGATATGTAAATTATATATAAGACGAGGAAAATATAAAATCCATATGGGGTTCCATAACTTATATTTAAAAACCTTGTAATCGTAATGTAATATCGAACCCGTATTATGTTAGTACTCAAAAATCTTTTAATGATAGTAAATAAATTTCTATAAAATTTTCAACGCCTTATTTGTTGAATTAGACGGACGTAAAATAAGGTATCGAAGGATTTTTATACGTTGTATAACAGTATCGACGTAATTTTCTCCTAGACTAATATAGATTCGATATTATATACAAAAGATATAATTAAGTTCGATATAAACCGTTTTAACATCCTTTCACTATGTTAGGGGTTAATAAGGCCCAATATAATAAACAACTATAATATCCTCCGAAGTATAATAAGTTCCAACTCCTTAAAATAAACCGGTATAAATATCATAAACCTTTACATCCGTGGATTAAATAAGTTCTGGTCCCCAATATTCCGTATTATAAATACCTACAATTATAGCTACACTAATGGAAAAACGTTTAAACTTAAATGTTTATGGTAAAAGATACAAAAGGGCCCTGCTATTATATTTTAACATGTTTAAAGTAGAAGTAATATAACATCGTCCCGCTCGGTCGAGGTATTACGTAATTTAACGGTATTATGACAAACCTTTTCCTTTAGAATTTTAAACCTTTAAGTGATAATGTATTCGGCTTTTACCCAGGTGTTTAAAAATTTATTTAAGATATTATCCGCAGATGAGAACCAGTTAAGGATATCGTTTCATGAAACCCGGGCTTATTAGAAGGTATTGAGAATAAAACAGCTATCCGATTAAAATAGCGGGGTTTTAAACGGCGAGGAAAACTTAAACTAACTAATAATATCGTAAAACTTCGTTAAGTACGTAACTTAATTCAACTTATTTTTCCAAATTCCGGGTTAACCTGTTCCATCTTTACGAGGAAATTCCGACATTCGATAAACCTTATGTTACGCGACCAAGCCGTATTTTCTCGCCGTCAATATAAGCGAAACCAATCTAATTTAAATGTTTACCATTCCGTTACTTTGAATTATATTATAACGAAACGTTCGATAACCTATAAAGTATTATCGAATCGTCAAATAAAGGCTCTCGCTTCTGAGTATATAATTACTTCGTCTTTGATATTCTAGACGTGTAGTAAAAACGTTATACCAATAACAATTTCATTCCCAAAACTAAAAAAAACTAATTTATGGTACCTTTATACAAAGAATAGTAATGGTATAAAATCCTTGTACCTGTAAGTTTATAGATAATACTTTTTAATTCGATACTCTATTAAAATTAAGTCAAATTATAATAATAACCTTTTCAATATTGATAAAAGTAAAATCCAATATGTATCCTAACTAGTATATAAGACCTTACACATCCTTGTTCGAGTATATGCCTATAAAAAAAGCATAGTCATCTAGGGTACGCCCCCTTTAGGAGTCTTTTTAAATTGATTTCGCCGGGTTATATATGAGGTTAAAGTCTATATTAACGATACTTTAAGTTTCTAAGAACTTAATATATCTCTTCTTTACCACTTCCTTGGTAAATTGGTCTCGGTATATATTAATAATAACATACACTCTAACCTGTAGCTATACCAAGTCCCTCTTGAAGTTTAGGTGTTTTTGGATAGCCTCAAAAGACACACTCGTTGAATGCAAGAAAAGAATCAAGGCCGTATTACTAAAAACAATTCGCGTTAGCTTTTCCATATAGAGGTATCCCCTCCCTAATTACGTACTAATAAAAAAAGGCATATACCAGGTGGCGCTATATAAAACCCTACCTATTATTTCTTCTACCATACCACGGTTCTTATATATGAATAATGTCCACTCCGTTGTCCTTATAACCTATAAAGAAAGCTTGGTATACGACCGATAATTTACCTACATTCTCCCATACAATAGTGAACCTTATATTTATTTTAGGCACTCGTTAACGCCCAATCGCCCTGAGTATAAACGTATTAAGCCTACTTAATAAATCTGTAACGTTAACGTCAGTTAAACACGTACGGGTGGTAAAGTTTTTAGCTATCTTATCATTAAGTTCTGAAAGGAAACTGGTCGTAATCTATTGATTAAGTATGATGTTAGGGAGAGAGGAAAAATCGGCTTTTATTATAACGGTAGTCAAGTCCTATATCGGAGGGCTACTCTCAACCGAGGTCATATTTCCGGTCTCCAGAATAAGCCGAGCCCCTATTAACGAAAACTTTAAAATCTTAAAATTAACTTTCGTAACCTTAAAGAATTTTGACCAAACCGATAAATTTAACACCCGTTATTAATCTGCCGACCGACCGGAGGCTAGACGTTTTTATAGTTGTAAATACCATGCATACTTCAAAAGTATTGGCTATTACGATAGGGGGAACTATCGCCTTCTTATAAACAGTGCTAACCCCGTTTATTTCGAGCGAAATAGGGTCCAGAAGAGGGGGGGGTTATATAACATAGCCTTATTAGCCTATTAGTTTACATAACGATCGGTACCTGTGCCTCACGTAGTTAATATGGGGGGAGGGAGCTAAATCTTTTCTAGAGAAATACTATCGTATACTAGTATAAAAGGGTTTCAGTTTAAGGCCCCTTTTAACCGGGTGAGTATTCGCCTTGTTAGGTCTGGTAATAACTACCTCCTTAACCAACACCTCCACAACCACTTTCGTATTATACCGAGTTTTCCTGGGTAATTTAACTTTCCTTTTGACTGGTTTTTCGAAATAAGAATATATTTCCCGCCCTTTCGTTTTAAACTCGCCGGGAAATTCTCGTAGTACGAACAAAAAAAGGGCTATCACAGTTAATGCATTAGGTTGAAGCTATATATGTCCTAAAGGTATAATCTTTAGACGGAACCGTATAATTAAAGTAAAGCACGGGGCAGACTCAACGTATATTAATACATTATTATAACTACTATTACTTATAAAACTGTAACCGATAACGTTTACCTATCTTTATTAACTGCTTATGAATTCTGAAAAGCCAAAAATACCTAATAGGGCAGAGGAAAAAGACAATCCAAATTACGAAACTCATGTTAACGTCATAACCGTATACTGATAGATAAATATCGATTAGTATAATCCCGGACTAAAACCGAACCTCTTCTTTTATAACCTCTCAATCCTTTATCGAAAACTCTTAAAAGGGGGAGTAAATAACGCGGGAACCCTCTTCATTACAGTCGTATACCAAAACTAGTAAAACGGAACAAAAGTTCCACTAGAAAAGAAAGTAAAACTGGTAAAATATCTTGCAAAAAAAAAATCTTATCTTTAAATTCCAAATCGGCACAACGAATAACATACCCCATATATATCATATTTACTGATTTAATAAAGGTCGAGTATAATTATATCTGTTTAACGTGTAATAAGCTAATGCCTGATCAGTGTTTACCAGGGATCTACCTCTAGTAGTTGTCACATTATTATAGCCTTTTAAAACCGCTCGGAAACTGTATGGAAACACGCCTCCACATGTTACGTGACCGGGTTACACCATTTTCCACAAACTTCGTAACAACTCACTAACAAGGGTTTCTCTTTTTTACTTTTTTTATAGAGGTTTAATAATAGAATTTGACTACCTTAAGCTACAGCTCCGGCTTTAGTCCCTTTATATATACACCTTGAGTCTTTTTCGGACGGTATTTTAGTTGTTAGTTAGCAACTATAACGTAAGGATATATTATCCTTCTTAGACTGTTAGAATATGGACCCCTAAGCCTTAGAGTAATTGCTCGATATAGGCGTCAAGAAGCAGCTTCAAAGTGTTTTATCAGCCTAATACGATTATTTTACGATTTGATACGAACTTTTCATTAACTTTTTACATATAAAGCTTATCAAGCACAATTAATTCATCTTGAAGTACGCTATACATTTAAAATAACGGAGTAGGGACGTATTATATACATTAACCAATATAATTCGGTAACTGAAAGTTATCGATACGCTTACGTTTTTGGAATGACACCTTTTTTTGGTAGGTTTTCCCCACGTAAGTTACGAACGACGTAGCTATTATAATGCTTTTTACTAGGGGCTACGTTATCTTTTTAAACGACAACGACGACTCGGATTTTTCTGACCTTGACTACGATACCGACTCCTTTTTCAACAGACGTTAATAACCTAAACATAAACTTATTAACTAACTGGTTATGTTTTCTGGAGTTAAGTTACGATTTTCGGGATAAAAGGTTAAGATGTTATGTAAGTTACTTAAGGACCGGAAGTTTATCGGTATTAGGACAAATCAATTCTACGCTAACTAATACGTTATTTACCCTCTATATACTCGCGGACTATAACTAATAGGTTGCTTGCGTTTAACTTGTCGATAGGCGCCTTTATAACCTTTGTATTTGTTATGGTGGTGTTAACGTTATTTATAGGATTATTTTACGTGATAGGAATAACAAAAACGACGTACCCATTCATAATAATTATGGTAATATTATTATAACTAAAGTAAATTCCTTTAGAGCCTGTTCTAAACGATGCGGTCCTTAGGTTAAGTATTCGAAACACTTCTGTCGTAAACACCTCGGGATGTATTTACGGTACGACACGGATGGTTATCGTATCTGTACCTGACTATTCAACCTAACGTAACACCCAATTAGCTGTAAAGTTAAGGCTTTTATGTTATAACCCAGACAGAGGTTGGGCTAGGAAGCAGACTAGTATGCAACACTGCGCCACTAGAAATCCTGAAGTCTAGAATCAGGCGGGGAACTTCTCTTATGTCAGCAACCCAGGACAAGGAAGGACCGATGGGACCGACAGTGACTCCAGCGGTCCAGTACTGAAGACGGTATGAAGGATAGGGATATAAAGACACGGTCAGCACCACATAGATAGTATTTCCTTCATAGTTCTTCAGTTATCAATCTAAGTATTCAGTCTACACACCTGAATAGCCTAACGGCTAGTGATAATTTTACAGCACGAACAAACATCTTCTGATATTGCACCTTTGTTACCTCTGCTACCTTACTGCTAACACAAACCCCCTGCCACCTACTATTTACTCACGGGTATTTAGTGTGATCATTACATTTTATAGAAATTTACCTTATTTCAGCTGAAAGTTTTATTAACTTTCAAAAAAGAAAAGCGTAAATTTTGTATAAAGTTGCGTACAGGAGTTGGCAAGACTTTAATTCGACCCCTTAACTTCTCTTTGACTTTCAAATAACTTTCCGTTTATAATTAATATACTTTGTAGTTCATTTCCTTTTATTGAAGCTTTAGTGAACATAAATTGTAAATATTATAATATTGCGAGTAAGTTACTTAGTAATTATTTCAATTTATCGCGTATCCCTATTCCACTTCGACGATTCAGCGAATCTTTGTACTACGTACACAGCTCCGGATCACGACTGATTTCTTTTGTAACCTTTTGAAACGTCGATCTGAATAAATACCGCCATCAGATATAAGCTTATATTATCTTCTTTTCACAATATGAAATTGTTATAAATAAACGTTAAATAAAGTATTAATAAGTTATTTACGTTGTTTTGGAGTATATATTACTTTTGGGGACTAGCGGGTAACCATTACGAGTGGAAATATAAGTTAGCGCGTATATAAAAAACGCGCAACGGGTTCGACGCTGTTACATTTTACATTATTTTGTGACAGACTTATGAAAACCGAGTCATTATTACGCTATTCGCCGCCATTTCTCTTAAAAATATTAACAAATTTTTTTCCCCCGAAAATACTAATCTTCGTTAACGATAAACTCCTCAATTCCTTTAAATGATTCGCTACTTTATTTGATAAGGATCTTGGAGACTAACTGCCCTTTTACCGCTTTGAAACAGATTACGAAATCTTTTTTTAACGATAGCTAAGAATAGCTCTTAAGGGTTTCGTAGGGCTCGTTAGAAAGAATATCGCAAAAAGAGTTCCTTATATTTCGATAAACATTAATTAAATCATTCGATGATTTTCACATCCTAACAAGTAGTTTTTTAACGGGTGCCCTTGTATTTCTTGTTCAAAACCCCGGGAGTAATTTATGTTTTTCTATCGATTACTGTCGACTTAACGTTATTACTAATGAAAATTGTTACACGTGTCTACTTATTGAAAAGATATTTACAAGAATTGCTAAAGTTAAATAGCTTACCAAATTAAATATTGAAGTCACTTTTTACAAGTTTTATATTAAAAAGGAAAACGAGTGAAAACTTGCATTCCGTATACGTTTTAGGCTTTTCGAATAACTTACTTCCATTTTCGGTTTTTTTAACGTACCGGTTACTTTGTAACAGTATATCAATAATTCGTTACGCCTTTTTTAATATTTTCTTTACTTCATGTACTTATAAGATATTTTCGTGTGCTCGAACAGTACCTTTGACGATTATAACGTAAAAGTTAAGTAGGGTTTTAACGCTTTAAACGCTGCATGACTTAACCAAAAACCGCGGAACTTAAAATACATATTTTAAAGTGCAAACTTTACGTTTAAAAAACCAATAACACAATTTTCGTTATCGAAGATGGTATCAGCATCCGTGTAAACCCAAATAAACTACGTATTATCCGGTAATAGGCAGTTTTTATATTAATCCTAAGGTTCAGGGATTTTCGAGGTATATTATACTTTACAAGAAGCTTATTCGCGATGATTTTATAATTATTAGGCCGGAACTTCGGTTAATTATAAAAGACAAACTTTTTTGTGAAGGGCCCAAAAAGCAAGCCGTTTTCGAACGACTTAAATTTCATTTCATTTTCAAACCCATGCTCGCCTAACAAAATCCCGACCGTAACACCTTTCTAAAAGCCGACTACTTTGGCTAGACTTAAGGCGGCTGTTTTCTTTAATGGAATGACTGCGGTAACGTGCGTCCAATAAAGTACTACTATCGTCGTTTATCTCCTATAGAATTTAATTACATAATCTATCATAAAATTACCCGGGATTATAAGCTGTTTGAAAATATGAAATTCGTAGCTTTGTGATACGATATTCCCGTTTACTATTTTTACGGGTTATAGAAACCAATAATGATTTATAATTATATAAAACCTTTAGACGATAGGTTAATTAATTAAAACCGGTTTCCTAATTTCGGTTTTGGTCATTCTATAATGAAAGGGTAAAATATATACGATCTAATATGTTAGTACGGAGAAATTAAAATATTACGAAAAATCTTCCCTACCTACGCTTTTTAGGCAGGGAAGTTTAGCTATTACATCCCGAATAGGCTGGTTTCAAATCTCTTTTAAATATATATATATTCCGGTTAACTGTTACAAGCGAATATATTTTAAAAGGTCGCTAGTTTTTCATTAATATAGACCTTTAAAGATACCAGTTTATCGCCATTATTCGCGATATAATTTACCCCCGACTAATTCGTATAATGCGTATGTGAGACCAAAATTTCCTTACAGATATTCGTACTAAAGACAACCAGGTATTAAAATTTTTAATTTCCGAGTATTCAATAAATAACGATAGGTCTTTACGGTTTCATAACCGTATTTGGGTATTGGTTTACAGGCTGCATCTTACCATGTTAATTTAAGTTATCTACAATTTAATTTTTAGCAACTACTCGGGTATCAAAGTTATTATTATTATTTTTTATAACTTATTTTTGACCAGGCTTACACCGTGTAACCCGTCCTTTTTACCATTATTAAGATATTTATAAAAGTAAAATTCATTTGAAATACCGTCAAAAGAGATTTTTAAGTCCGTTTGAGTTTCTGAACAACTTCATATCGAGGGTTTGATCGACGTTATGGTTAACCTATCTTAAGAATGTACCGGCGACCTACGTTACCCTATGATTATTACGGATCATTTGAATGAAGCCGTTACCCTTGAGGTTATAATTACCATAGTTACTAAAGCTTATACAGAAAGGTTTTTAAATCATTATTAGTCTTTTTACGTATTTACTCGTACGATTGCTAGTTACCAAGAGTTAAATTAGACTAAAGGGTTTTGGAAACGACTTTGAAACTTAATGGGGGTGAAATAATGTCTAAATACCGCCTTTTATTTTAAAACAAACGGTGTAATAGAACGCGTTAATTAAAGAAATCCTAACATACCTACATTTTTTGATCATTTATACCCAAATTGACTAAAGCCGTTTATTACCTGGTTATTAATGAAAGTTAAATGATTAGGATAGGATAATTATAGATATTAATTCATTTTTATAAATTACGATTGACATATTGACCTTATATAACCGGAATAGCGTTTCCTCATATTAATTATGAAATAATATGCAAAGGCCGAGGATTTCGTCTAGTGTATTCGCTATATTGGAGAGTTTGTATAAGTAGTAATAACAGTTACGTAATAGCGTATGGAAAAAGCCTCTAATAAGCGGCGTTCTCCTTCAAAATGTTTTCGAGTCGGTACCAACGTTTGACTCCTTTTAAAAAATTATGAGGCGGATAAGTTCTTTCAAAAGTTAAGTTAACTTTACGATAAGCATGATATAGCAAGTATATTCGGTTCTCACATTGTCGAATTTAATATCGCTAGAGGTTAATACTTTTAATTTTACGTAAATTAACTTGTGTAAACCGTTTAAGACCCGTTTCCGAACTTAAAGACTGCAATTTTCAACCGTAAGTTATTAATATCATAGGTGACGACGGCGAAACGGAACCGAAATACAATGTTAAAAGTATTTCATAAATTCGGAATAATCTTTAAGTCGTTCGCAACGAGCATAACAACTTACCGAAACAATAAGTTTCAATTTAATGGGTAGGCTACGTATACCTAATATAAACGCTATTTTAAAGCCTTTTTTCTATATTGTGGTATTCGACTGGTTCTAATTACGTTAAGAATTGACTAAATGTAACTACTAGTCTTTACATCTATTTTGTAAACAGGTTGAAAGTATTAAACTTTACGTTACGAAACGATACAAAATCTGTTACTTGAAGGGTATTAAATATGAATATGAAGTAGAATTAACGAAAACAAAATGATAATAAAATATTAGAATATATTTTCGAAGTTACTATCTTCGCTATTACTACAAAGGTTTTTTACCTATTTCAACTAATTTTCCGAGTTTTACATTGATATAGCGTAATTTACCATTCATACGTTCGGATATCTCCACAAGTTTTTCAATCGCCTTAAATAACATTGGTTACCCATTTAGTAGCTATATTTTTCATGTTCTCTTTTAATATGTAAAATTACTTGAAAATTACGCTCCTTATTCAAATGTTGTTCAACCCATATGCCCACGAAACGAATAGGAGTAACGGGTATAAATCCCGACTTAATACGACTGTTAACCTTTATTTATTTAATACACCGAACCTTCATTTCCTTTTTTACGGGAACAACCAATGTTTATACGCCTTTTTACCACTTGTCAACGCTTAAAAAACGGTTAACGAACACCTCGATTCATCTCGGTTCTAAACGTCGAATACTAAGTAGGCTTTAAATAATTCCGTTATTACTCCATTTATATTGGGATTTAATTATAAAGACGTAAACAAGTAATTAAAACTACGGCCTATAATACTAATAAAGTAAAAACGACATCTAGCTTTAGTATTTAGTCGTTCGTTAACGAATTCCTAACGGTTATATGGGTTTATCTTACTTTCTGTCTCCTGGAAAAACTTCTGAGGATTTTATATTATGCGATATACGTATTCGAAAGATTTTTGTTCGCGCGTCTTATTAAGATATATATTTATAGCCTGTAAATCCGTGAAATCCTTGTTTATTGCCAAAGATAAACTAGCATTAGAACGGGATATATTTACGTTTTAAATAGCTTGATCAATTTTTCTAGTAAATTTGGAATATTTTTCGGGAAAAGGAAATAATGACGACGATAACAAAAAAATTGTAAAAACCAAAATGGATATAAAAGGCGGGTTTTAATTAGAACTCAATATTAGACTTTGTTATAATGTTAATAGTTAGTTATTGAAGAAAATTTCAAGTTTTTAAAGGGTATTTACGGAATTATTTTTTGGAAAGAGGGTACCGGAACGCATTTTACGTAATGTCGAATCGTTTAGCTTAACATTTTTTATTCGATATTACAATATTTTAAACCGCTCCGAAACGGTCATTTCATACTTGAGACCCATTAGCACCTTCCCTTACATTCCAGACCTCCTCTTAGGAATGGAGGGTAGGGGTTGTGGGATTAAGGGTTTTTCAAACGTATCGTTTACTTCTAAGCAACTACTTTTTTTTCTTTCGTATTTACCGACTTCTTAGTTTAGTGGTTAGAGAACTGCTTTCTATAGCAGGGATTCTGGATTCGATTCCAGACATAACCCTTAATAAAGAGGAGATAAGTGTAGTCTTATTTGTTAGATCTTTTTTTCATTTTTGGTAGGAGGTATACTGGAGAGTAATATTATAGGCTAGTGCCTGACTAGTATTTTCCAAGGATCTAACCCTAATAATTGTCACGTTCTTATACAGCTTTAAAACCGCTCGGAAGCCAGAGTAATTCGCCTCCACACTTTGAGTAACCGGGTTAAACCATTTTCTACAAGCTTCTTAACAGCTTATTAACAGGGGTTTCTCCTTTCTTCTTCAATTAGGTTTATAGACAGAATGCGACCACCTTGTTCATAACGAATTCGTAACAAATGGGAAACCCTTTTGCATTTTACTTTAAATTTTCGAAAACCCTAACAACAACCCACAAATTCTCCTCCTCTACCGCTCTTCATTATATAATCCGTTACGCAAGTTAATATTTAGAATAGTTGTGAACAGGAATCTATTAACCCTTATAATGTTTCAAAGACCTTTATAACATAAGAAGGACTGATATCTTATCCTCACTCACTACTGTAACTTATATAGACAACGTAAAAAGCTTTATTTCCATTTTCGCTGGAGTGGCCGATAATATTGGTGCCATTATATAAGCGATAAGAGAGGGCGTGCGAAATACCTTTCGGGGGGGGGGTTCGTATTTATTCGTCCTATATGGATAGGGATGAGGCCTTAAACTCCGTTACCGGCTTACCCGTTAACGACGCTTAGACTCAGTTTATAAGGTGGTTCATAACGTACGCAGAGATAAGAAGTACCAGCGTCCGGTATTTCGTAAACCCGAGCCCTTTAAAACGTACAATGAAGGCGTTAATAACCTATTCGTAAACCCTATATACGGATTCGCGAATTTTGAGGTTATATCTTTATACGTCGAAGGCTTTGTATAGAAACTCGGCGTTAAAGCTTTGGGTACAATACGTAGTAACATGCTTTTTCGTCGAGGATAGACTAATTACCTGGTGCTTTTAATAGGTCTTTTAAATACTTTGTAAAGGTTGAAAAGCATTTAAAAACATGATGATAACGCGCGTAGTTGGTCGGGTCCCTCTGGTGGTCTTCATAGAGGGGGCTATTAAAGAAATTTCGTTGGCGATGTTAAGATATCGTGTGTATGTCAAGTGGTAGCACTAACAATTACGGGGGCTACCCTAAAATGTATTGGGAAGGATGCAAACTGGTCCTCTTATCTGTCATTATTAACAAGGGTTATCAAAAATCCGATTGATCACAATAGGCCTATGTTATTCGCAAGGGAGCTGTCCATAAAAATATTTAAATTGTCTTTAGATAGGTGAATCGGAACTATATTCATTTCTCTGTCTAGATTCTGTATCTGTCACTCCAGCTTTCCATTTAGCCGGTTAAATTTTTTGTTTATTAGGTCTTGTACTTGTACCGTAATAGATAAATCGTAAAATACCTACTGTTGGCATAAGATAACTGTCGGAATAGTATTGATTGTAACGTAGTAGGTCAAATTTATTTATAAGCAAAGTTTACTATACTAACAGTAAGATATGTGTATTGTTTTGTGGGCGTACTGTATGAGTTGTAATTCAAGTAAAATATGCGCCCACTTTACATTAGGGTAAAAGATAAGCAATTCGCCACAATAATTCCTGTGCAGAGAATCTAGCTCTCTCTAGAGAGTGAAATGATATATCCACTATTTGACCACGTAATACTACTATTACTTCAGATAATCGAATCGATAAAGTTGTAACGTCTAAAGTTTTGCCAACATCAATTAGTATTTATTACGTTAAACATAGATAAGTTAAGTAGAAGAAGAAGTTACTTTCCATTTATGCTTTACGTTAACATCTGGATAGAGGAATGAGTTTTAAGAAAGGCCTCTATTAGTGTGTCAGTCTTTATAGAATTAAGTAAAGTAGATATTTATACTATATCAGTTTATACAGAAGGTTAGCGGTAGCGATAATATTGTTGTTAAAAATATTATGAAATCTTTACTAGATTTTTTTTTAAAAAAAGCGTTGAGATTGACCGTTAAAGTTTTAAACCGACAAGTTAGCAAATAGATAAGTGAATCTTAGTTCGGGTCCTACTGCAGGGGAAAAGACTTAATCTCACGCCAAATAATTACAACAAACAACCTTTGACCTAGCCCTCTACATAATCTTTGCCCTTAACACTAAATTTTTCTCTTTACTTCACTTTTTTTCATTTCCAGTACACTAATTCAATTGATAAGATCGCAAATATAAGCCAAAACACTAAAAATTGCTAAGTCACGCCAAGAAAGCTACATTTCACGACTTTATACCAAACTACCAAAACTCATGTCCTATGCTAATTAAGCCGTTAAAATATCTACCTTAAGCCCCAACTTTGAGGCCATCACTGATCTTACTAGGAAGAAGGTAATTAAAGCCCTCTGATTCTTATTTTCAGATGATTACGATAAAACCGTTTTGGAATAAAATATTGACGAAAAAGTAGTTGAAAAGTACCTAGTTAACTTTATCTACCACTTTATACTGCACTAAGACAGTGGCGAACTCAACTATAACGAAAACTTCCTTGAAACCTTTCGAAACTTTTTTGAGGGTTGGATTATTAATATATGAAAGTTAATTTAAAAGGGCGTTAAAAATAAGCCAAAGGCAGAGATTATTCGATGATGGATATACGTAACAGTACAGAATACATCCAAGTTAGAAGAAACCCTTTTTGAGTTGGTACAACTTGAGAAATACCTTAAAACCTACGCCTTAAGGAAAAGGACGTTAACGTAGCTTAATGCCCTTATACACGTTTTAAGGGATCATCTGTTAACAAATAGGTAAGTTAAACCTTTTTACACGTTAACAATAAAAAACCTGTTGGCTTGTTCAGCAGCTTAGCACCTTTACATAATAACGTGGATTACGCTTTTAATAGCGATAGAACGTGTAAAGTAGAGTCTGCCAACACGACAAAAGGTATTGATAACATCTTTATCTATCAGTTATTAAAAAAAATCGTCAAGTCCATTAAACCCCTTTTTATGGATAAACTCCTCTTGCCTATTAATCATTTCTTTAAAATCGTTCAATTACTTCAGGCGAAACTTTCTACAGCAAATACGCCTATACGCGTAAATTAACCATAGGTTTTACCACAAAACTCCACCTCTCAGGCTAGGTGTCTGGTAACCCCCCCTATTATCACGAAACGAAGGCTGCAAGGCTTAAGTTAATGGTAGGAAATACTATTGATAACTGGGATGATTATCGTAATTTTCTTCCAAGACGTGTTAAAATAGTCAACATTCATTAAAAAATCCTTACGGATATTGCCATGATTTGGAACGATGTAGAAAAGTATGATGGGAAGCCTTATAATTTTTTGACAAGAAAATAATGCCTTTCCTGAAGATCTGTAAGTAGATAGCGGTTCCACTGTCTAATTTTCTCTTATTGTTCCTCGGAATCCTTACAACGGACGCTAGAGATTATTATCTGACCTTATTCATGCTGGTAAATACCTTTCGAAAGATTTACGACGGCATGAAAACCTATTTTGAATACGATATCCACCTCTTGCAATATTACACGGACTAAGCTACCATGAGGTGAACAACGATAATGGAAAAGGAGAAGAAAAAGTCAATACCGATCGACGTTTTTAATTAGATGCTTAATAAGCTGATAATATGCCAATAAACGAAGTGAAAGGCCTATAATGGCGAAACCATGCTTCTCAAACAGGTACGGGCAGTTGTTACGAATGTTAGAAAATTTGAATACACTCTATAACTCTCAGATACCACTTGAAACGGATTTTTCAATTAGTTAAAGTTCTCCTTCGCGACCGTGATAATAAGCACGCCAAACTCGTTTGGTATATACCTTTAAATTCATAACTTCTGCAATATAGATGAAAAATATTGCGTATTAGTATAATAAGTTGATCGCAAGTACGGGCGAGCCTAACGCTTAAAATATGGCCTAAGACCTTCGGATCAAAAGCTATAATTACACTGACTTTGAAAAGGGAAAGACTTAAGCGGACCATTTAACCGTAAAAACTCTTGTTGTGATAATAACAAAAGGTATTAGATTCGTAGTAAGTCCGTTTATTATTGAACCCGTTACACCCGGCTCAACGTACTAACAAATGAATAATATACTATATAGAGTACCCTATCAATTTCGCGTAAGACCAATTAAATTATATCGTATATTTCGAGGGCTAAGAAACTATTTATAAAAACGATACTATCAAAGAAATCAAAGAGCAAGAAGATATTGCTTCTAACTAGTCCCAATAACTAGTCGACTACGTTTTCCTATTCTATTAAAGGAGCGAAAACCTCTACCTTTACCCTAACCAAGCTCTTAGCCCTTTAAATGCCTTTAAACTTTGCAATCATTACGTGAATAATAAGTTTTAAGGTATTATTCCAGACACAGTGACATTGAAGTACTTAATAGAAGGTTATTAGCAGTGCCTAACATTATAGTGGGAAAGTGTTACTACTAATAAGATTAACCATTAAAATACTTGTAAAGTTAAAATTGTCTTCGGCCTAAACGAATAACTATCATTAATAGAAATAAAGGTTATTTGAACCATTAATAGATCTATTACATTCCTTATCCTAAAGTATTTTTCTCATTTTCTCCTTTATTTCGAGGACATAAAGACCCTCGATATTATTGTTCACATTAACGTTGATAAGTTGGTTAAAACCGGGTTAAAAGTTTCCTCTTTCCTTTAACTGCAAGCATTTATAGTTTAACTTTTAAAGCTTGAAATTAGCGGTGTTAAATTTAACTAAATAATAAATACATTAATTCTACCGACATTTTAATTACCTAGTTATTAATAAGTTGTATAAAGTCCTTCAATTTGCAAGGTACGAAAACGTGGATTCTTTTGCTTTAAAGAAAATTAAAAAGCTTTACCAACATTTTAAAACGTATACCTAAGCTTCCCGAAGATTTGAATTCACATTAAACGAAGATAAAAGCTTTAATTGCGAGATTTTTATTAATGTATTCAACTTAGATAAAAAGCTTATACTTTATGTTATTAACTTTGAAACCCTTTTTTACGGAGCTAAATTTTTATAGTCCTTGTCGACGAAGTATATGAGGGAAACGTTAAAGATATTGTGAATTAACACATATTAAAGTTTAATTGACGTCTTAGTTCACAATATCGGTACCAACTTTATAGCAGCGGAGTTTTAAGAAATCACTAAAAAAATAGAAATTTAGTGTAAATAGTTGTTTGTTAAAGCTCATGAAAGTATTAGGAAGGTTAAGAGGATATATAAATTACTCCGTAAAGCGTACAATATCCTTACATTATAGATTAGAAACTTTACGGATTAAGAGGTACTGTTGGAATAGCAGTCAAATGCAGTAAATTCAAGTCAACTAAACAGTTAGTTTAGTTGATTGTACTGACTGCAAATTGACTGCAGTTTATGGGACTACACTGCAAGTGAAGTTCAGTAGGTGCTCACTTCAAAGTCGGGCACAGGCCAAAGCGTTTGGCTATACAAATTAGTGTGAAGACCGGCTAGCGGTCTGACAAACTAAGTATTTATAACTTATAACACCAACTTCAATGCAACACCATTTACTTCGACCACAGTGATTCGAATCGACTACTTTGTAACAATAAAAGCCCACCAACAAATACGCCTTTAAATAGCGGTAAAGGTCTTGAATAATATTATATGTTTGAATGGACTGGTATTAATATTATGGTTTTAGGGAGTGTACCTACACTTACCGAGTGAATCTCCGCTATTAGCAAGTATATAAAGAAGGATTGTAACTTACGGAAAAGTACTGAAGGAATTGCAGAAGGAATCGGTACGGAGTTAAGTTAATAATAACTTTACCATTAAAAATAACCCTACGACAATAGAAGTACTTGATTTGTCGTTATAAATTGAAGTCTTCGTGTGATGAGATTAGGCAAATAGGATAGTTCATATACCATTTTGAGTATTGTTAACCTTTGGGTAATTATTAAAACTATTAAATTCTTCGCGACTTGTTATACCACTGAGGTCAAACTTTACACCAGGGCAATTAACGATAACAATAGAAACTTTTAAACCGAGTGAATAAGTTAATACAACCTTTTTTTTTTGTTATTGATAAGCCCATAAAATTCCCTTCACGCAAAAAAAAAACACTCAAGAGAGGGAACTTAAAGAACGAGGAATATACACTAGACTGTATTTATAATATTAATTAAATAAGTAGGAAGAAATAACGATTGAGACTTAGCTATAAAGTTCCGGGTATAAGGAATTATTAAGACTTTCAGAAAACCTTAGAAGTAAAACGATAGGAGCGAGATTAACGGAATCTTTATTCGAAGAGTTATACAATTTGTATCTAAAGCCGATTTTAATATTTACAACCCAAATGTTACGATTTGTAAGTCGAGGATTATATACAAGGTTAAGGGTAAGATTATAGGGCAGAAATACAAATTATAACGCCTAATCGTTTAGGATACGGTAATAAAAAATGAAAATGGATCCTTATACCATCATTAATAATTGAAAAAGAAATTGTTAATATTGAGTAATTGCTTTGACAATAAGTTAGTCAGCTAAAATTAAACGGAAGTTCACCTTCAATAGTTGTAATTTAACACAAACATTCACGTAGTCAGCGATCGATTTATAGAGGATTATATTATTAACGCTACCACAGAAACTACTTTTCATATACACTCTGTAGAAGGTTATACGATGTATCAATCTTTTATAAGTATTGGCTAAAGCGGGCGTCGAATGATTTTTAATTTATAAGTCGTACTTTCAATTACGTTTAGGTATAAAGTTTTCGACTTACAACCTACACTTGTGAATAACTTAAAAGAACGCCTTTATCTTAATGGATACGTAAATTAACAATATCCTTTTTGTTAGAACTGGTAGCTTTGTGGTTTCAGAATAACAAGCTATCGAGGATTTAAAGTTTTAAAACTACAAGTCAGTCGCGACTTTGGCGAATGATAACTAATTTAACTTTAACGAATCGTTAATCTGTATACTTAGTGTTAATACTAGCTTTAACTTTGGGTATGAGGGCTAGAGCGCTAATTTAATTACAATAGGTATGATTAATGTAGCTAAGGCTCAACGACACTTGGAATAACGCGCCTGTGGAAGACATATCGCCATCTTATGCTAACCGGAGGCCTTTTACAACCTATTAATTGTGGCATGAACACAAAATCGAACGGATAAAGGCTTTGATTAATAAAATGAAAAACTAGAATAGCATATACGGAACCTGAACCATGGTATTAATATAGTTCCAATTATTCTGTCGAGATCCAATTTGATAATATTTACGGATGGCTTATTTATAAATAAATAAGACTTGTTATCATAGATCGACTTCTTAAAAACCCGTATTGATAAAAACAGGTAAAATGATCAGTTTAGTATTACCGGAATCTAATCTATTGAAAAGTTGTTAATGGAAGAGAATTACACAAAATATTAATTTAGGGGTTAATAATGTAATAACTGGCTCCAATATAAAAATGATAATATGAAAAGATTAACGTCGTTATCAGAAAATTATAGATTTCCTTTATTTAAGTGATAATTTATACCGATTCAAGGAGTTTTTTGAAATGTATTTTCAATCTCGAAACTTCTAATGAAAAACAATTAATAATTGATATAATGGCATTCCGTAAAGCATACGAAGTAGGGAGATTGAGGAGTTTCTATGAATCAATATTAAAGATAATCACGCTAATGTCATAACGATAAAGTTGCTCAATAAGCTCCTTAAAAGGTTTTTGAATAGAAATAAGATAATTATATATATCGAGGGTTACAAGAACAGGCGACCTGACGAAACCAAATTACGTGCTAGTGAATAGGAATAGGCTGGCAAACTGAAAAACTTCCAGAGGAATAAAACTGGCGATAACGATTTATTTGAATGATACGGTAGAATTGGAAGTAGTATTAAATTGATTAATCTACGTGTAATAAATTCATAAGAAATTTAACACACATTGGTTAATTAGCTAATAGTAACAGTAGCATTAGTAGGCCAGTTGCACTACGTAAGTTAACTAAAGTGGTAAGCGGCTTAACCCACGTGACTTAGGACAGCTAAAGGCATCAATAGGCCAATTCTCACAAGTATATGGAGAAAAACTTGTGAACGGGAATTGGTAAAGTCGAGACTAGGAACCGTGGGGAGAAAAAAAGTAATTAAGGCTAATTTGGGTACGAAAGGCAACTGTAATTGATATGGGTCTGGCCGGTTAACGAGGATGTAATTCGGTGGCAACTAAAAATGATTTGTCGACTTATTCACTAACCTGCGCGCACAAAATAAAAAGCCGCTAGTAATGAAGTAGTAATAATTGAAACGCAGTAGGTCAACTTTACTTACGAGTAAAATTAACTATGCTGACTGCAAGCTAGATATATTATTTTTGTAGGCATACAGTCTTGGCTGCAAGTTAACAACAGTATACGATGACTTTATACTAGGGCACAGGCCAAGAAATTGGCCATATGAACTCCTGTGCAACCCTGCTAGCAGTCTGCTAAACCAAGAACAATACATCTACCACCTAACCATATAATATACTGTTACTTCGACCAATCGAATCGACAACGTTGCAAAGTCTTACGTCCCGCCAACAGTAGTGATATAAGTTCCATGAACGCGTTATTTAAAGTACGGTTAAGCTCTTACCACGTTAGTTTTGTTAATTATGACTAAATCAATGCACTAGCTCTTTTGGAGAAAATAGAGGCAAATTTCAATAATAAATATACGGATTAACAATTTGTTAAAGTTAAGTTCATTGCTTTTCGCCAAAGTTTTAACTGTTTTACATTTTCAAAACTTCAAGTCTTGAATCGATTGCTATTACGATACCATAAATCTAGTGGTTTTAAAGAAGAGGGCATCGTTAGTTCATATACCCACTAAGCTAAGGTCTTTTTCTTACGTTACCGGTAAGCACGCATCGTAGGTTAAAAACTTTATACCTGATTTTAACTTGAAATAAGATTAATAGGTCAAAAATAAATAGACGCCTAACTTCGCCAGTTGGTTCAATAGCTTAATATATCGTATTATCATCCCCAAAAGGTAATTGGCACGCAATTCTTATAGTAATTCCAATAATAAGATTCTATTTAAATCGGTCTCTAATTGCGTGTACGTTGAAATTATATTACGGCGATCAATAGTAAGTTTTCTTTTAATTGAAGTTAGTAAACTTATTATCCATACAACTTCCAAACCTTAGCCAATGTTTTTCATTGTTGGTTATTTTGTAAAAAATACATTCTTTAACTTTATTATAGTATCTTTGAACAATTAGACCTAATTTTTTGTAAGGTCGCCCCGTGGTTTTACCCTTAACCTCGTATATAATCCTCTCCCTAAAAGTAGTAAGCTTCGGGTCTTGGAAATTAAATTCGACTTTGGATACGAATTATATCACTCTTCGAATCATGAATCCGTTAATCTCGAACGTATGTCTTCTTTTCAAAGTTTTGCCGAAAGTTTGAATAATATCCTATATCCGAAACTTTATAACCCAGTATTAATCGTCTTTTTCTTTCATTTTGAGGCACATGAAGATCTTGTTTAATTGACCGGTGGATAGTGCCAACGTCAATACCTTTTGCCGCGTTAGCGGCCGTTGTTTCACGCACTTTATCGCCATTAAGAGCGTATTCCGCGTTATTTCACAGAGGTATTGGACGGATGAAAAAAATATCATATACTTTATTGTTAAAGCTTAACAAGGTTTAACTTAACTGAAGATTAAAGGAAGGTAACCCAAAAAGTTTTTAAGGGTGTTGTGGGTCCTTAACGCCTCTTACTTTGGGGATTTGGCCTTGAGCATATTTCTCAAGTTGGTTCAAGTTGAACAGAGATTATGACAGCTGAAAAGAACTCTTTTCTGACATATAAACTACATATCTCTCAAGTTTTAATTTTAACATATATTTAACTTCTTTCTAAATCACTTTCTATATTTTCATGGTCCAGTCTTTAAAATTATTACGATACTTTTGAAAGGTGTATTCGCTGCGGGTAATATTTTTACAACCGTTCTAGTTGAGTATATAATTGTTGACGAAGCTAACCATGTATTACTTCATTAAGTATTCATCGATATCTTGTTTCCAAAGATATTTATTATTATTCTTTGAAAAAGGGGAACAAAAGATTTAATTGCCTTAACTCGCTTCTAACTAGTTGTGATATTGAAGTTTTGGCTAGTATAAGACTCTGTGGTTTGACATAAAATGAAATTAGCTTTGTGGCGTAGAGACTTAACGACTTTAACGTAAAATTGTACGACGTAGCTTTCTTGGCGTAACTTGCCAATTTCGCTCGGTGTTTTCACTAAAAACAGCGATCCTAACGATTGAATTAACGTATAGGAGGGTGAAAAAAAGTAAAGTAAAGGGAAAAACTAGGTATTTAGGGTAAAGGTTTAGAGTAAAGGATAAGGTTGGAGGTCGGTTATTATTATTGGTTGTTTAGCGTAAAACATAGTCGTTTTTACAGTAATGACACCCCCAATAGTAACAACCTAAGCGTTTGCCAACTTGTCTATTTAAGACTTATAGCGGTTAATCTCAATACTTTTCTTTAAAAGGGATCCGTGAAGATTTCTTAGTATTTTTAAGTTAAAATTCCGTAGCTTACTTCCAGATTGCCGTTATAGACTAACGAAACCCCGAAGTCTTTTCTTTTTTCCGGCCGTTGTGGACTGGCGTAGTACTAATAAAAGCCTTATGAAAAAGTCTTTCCTCTACTTTAACCGCAGTTTAACGTAGAGAATAACCCGAAAATATCTTCTTCTTCTACTTAGCTTATCAATACTTAATATAATAAGTCATAATCAGTATTATTAGAGCTTTATCGTTACAACATAGTAAATTTAGAGTGGTTCAAGTAACTGATATTGTATTGAAAGTAGTTGATGTATGATTCTAGGTTTTGTAAATGGCTAGCCAGTCTTCAGAGTAATTTGTATAGTCAATTGCTTGGCTTGTACCCTAGTCTGAAGTGGGCACATAATGTATCTAACTTGTTGTCACTTCAGTAGACCCACAAAACAATACACTCAACATGAAGTCTGTATAGTCAATTTTACTGTATGTAAAATTGACCTACTGTACTGCAATTACTACTATTCTAACATTGTTTGTTATGAAAATGGGTTTAAGTTTATTAATATCGTTATTTTATTTGGTTCAAGTTGAAGTCATTATTGAAAGATTTTTAAGGATTTTAATTTGAATACAGTTCGCATGTAAATATTATCAACACAGTATAAAATATATTTCTGTGTCCCCTCTATATTCATGTTGTGTATAATAGTTAAGTTGCCTCTTCGTCCTTGTTACCGAAGATTAATGTATAGTCTATCCGTCTTGTTATTTTCATGTTAATGGATTATCGACTTATTAGCTTCTATTAAATCATTAATATGTAGTACTATTCTCGGTATAACATTCCATGGTTGGTATAACTTTGTTACGTTTTTTTAAAAAAAAAATATTATTATATACCAAAAACAGTATATTAATCATTTAGATTCCGATGATATTGAGCTTTGTTCTAAATTCGTTTCAATATATTATAAAACAATAAATTCAATGCTTAGAAATATCATACTCATTTCTTTACTCGTTTTATTATTATCTCTAATAGGTATTTCTTTCTATTTTGTTTGAAAATTTCTAAAAGTATAGGTCGTTTTAGATTTATGTACGATCATGTATAAGTTGAGGTAATATGGCATTGGTTCCGAGTTATTTTTCTATTCGTTATCAATTTGATGATAGAGGCAACGATACAATCTTGAGTGAATTTTTTTATTATTGGTAATTGTATTATGATTTTTTTTCCCTGTTACTATTCCTTTGAGTAATTAAACGAATTTTTGAAGGGTGTATTAGAAGTGAAGATTTTAATTTAGTATACGATTTTAGAATGAAATTAGATTACTTTTTTTTTTTCCAAAATGTTTTTAGCTACAAATTATATGGCTTCTCATTTTAAAAGATGATAAATCTTACATTTTCTGCTTTTTTAACAAGTATTTTCAGTGGTTTAAATAAATACTTCGTTATGAACTCAATCACTCAGTTATTGATCATATAGGTTACGTGGATATGCACGTAACAGAAGGTAGATATGTAGCATTCCTGCTTGGATGGGGTTGGCAGTTATCATGTAGGAGAGGCAGTATCCGGCCCTGGCGCGATCCGGGTGCGGTTCGCAAAATTTACGTAGAAGGGAACATTACAGGCCGTACACATAAGTCCTACGTGAAAAACCACTATATATCTCCCTAACCTTCCTTAACACGTTAATTATTTACACTATTTTACATCTGGTTGATATAAATTTGTAGGTTGAACTTTATCATACAATCAAAATCACTTTTATCTTTTGCAAGATATATCCCGTGTAATGGATGAATCGATTTTATACATAAATAATTCCGTGGTATACGTTAACGCCACTCGCGAAAAAAGGCTGTTGGTGAATATCTAGTCCTCTACCTTTACAAACACGTCTTCTTACATTTAGCGACCGACGAAAACCGATGTATCTTGCTTTGAAAATACTATAATTTATATCGCGTTCATGTTAAACAGCTACAACAATTCCTCATCACAACGTTTTAATCGACTTTTATCTTTGAGACGGTCGTTTTTTACTTTTCCACGTCCGATTTAGCGTAAAATATTATCAAATTTCAATAGTTTAACGCTGATCTAGCGATACTAGAGGCCAACCTTTTGGTTTTTGAAAACGGTCGAAAACGATACGACTTCTTATAGTTCCATAAATTTACCTTTATTCAAACGGCGATGCGGTAAACAATAGAGTTTATATTGAAAGTGGATGAAATTTCAATTAGGTAAGTACCGTATGCTTTTTTTACGTATGGAGATGTTATCGTTCGATTAATCAGTAGGTTATTTCTTCTTATAATCAAATCGGTGGATACGAGTACATATGCGATATATATAAATTCTTCGATTATAGTGAAACCGTTTTGGACGACTTTAATCACACGGATAAGGATTCAATTGAATTGAAAGGATGACTGATAAATGATAAAAACTTATGTATACTGTGGGTATTATCATATATCCTTATAGTTAGTAAGTAGCTACGCTACAGGATCCTCTCTTATAGAGTGTATGGTAACATGCTACGCTATAAGATGAACCCTCACAGAGTGTACGATAACGTATCACGCTGCAAAGTGTATTTTTACAGAGTGCATAATGGTGTTTTACTGCCTAGACGGGATATTGGCAGAGTGCATAGTAAAGTGCTACGCTTCGAGTGAAAGATTATAAGCTTTCACCTTAAGGAGCACTCTTCCAATACCTCTTCTCCATTTTAATTATCTATCTTTAATATACTACCAATCTTACGATTATTATGTAACTTTCCTCTACTTTAACTTATAAGATATACAAAGCTTATCAATACTGGTTAGTAGTTGAATCGGACGACTATAGATAGCCTAGGAAATAAAAGAGAAACATAAGTTAAATACCTAGAGCAGGAGGCTATAGTGTTTCCTATTATCCGTGTTTCAATGCTACGCTTTAAAAAAATATACGGAAGAGTAGAAGAACTGTAGAATAGAGTAACTTTAAAAATGACCACTTTCATACGAAATTAAAAATTCAGTTGATGCTTTTTAAATATTGAAAGCCTAGTTACGCTATCCGAACTCGTTTGGCGTTTTAAACGTATTTGGGTAATTTTTTGACAGCTTTCTATCATGTATTTGTTAAATAAAAAATCATGTTTCGAACCCCTTCGTTGTGTTCTATCCGACACAAACGTAGAATCCGAACCGTTTAAATACAATTCAGAAACGATTAAAACCACTTTTATAACGCTTGAACAAACTTGGAGGGCTTTTTAACCAACTTTTAAATCGTTTCAAAGAAGACACCAAACCTTGAAAGCAAAATCTGAAGAGCTTATATCGAAATATACCAAACGTTAATACAACTTTCGAAACGCTCCGGTACATTTCGAGAACTCTAAAAACAGTATTCGAAACGCTTACTACACTATTTAAACTCGCCTTTACACTCCATTCCAATACTTATATACCCTACTTTTTCTTAATTTCTACTTTTCCGGTTAGCTCTATATTACAGCTCTTGTTTAATTATTATTTACGACGTTTAAGTTGACTAATTACTTGGTTAATATAGCGCTAAAAAGCGTTCAATGACTAGTTTAAAATACTTAACTAGCTTATCATTACGCTTTATTTGTATTTTATTTGAATTAATAAGCACTCAAATCCTTCTTTGAACCGCTTTAATGTATTGCATTTATATTATTTTTACTAATTTGAAGGTTTAATTTACCGTTTCATTTCAAATTCCTTGTAAAAATACTATCTTCAACATGGAGGAAAACCCGACTACTTTTGAATACATTATACCAAACTTATAAAAAGCCCTAATACTTCGCTTACTTTATATGAACTCTTGATATATTACAACCTCCCACTTACATAACAACTTCTAATAAGCGTAGGTAAAGTTAGCAAATATATAAACCTCTTCTTTCAATATATATCGTTTCAAAAAAAAAAAAAAAAAAAAAAAAAAAAAAAAAAAAAACGTTTCATAACTACTTAACTTACATATTTTAGACAATTATATAAAAGTACCATCAAGAAATTAAACACTTGGGCGGCGAATACATATATTATAAACATAATTTTACGCTTTCAGAGAAAAAGGCTTAAAAACTCAGTATATTTGATAATTTTCGAAAATGAAATTCGAACTAGAAGTTGGAAATATAACGTACGGTATATAATTATATTTTAAAAGTACTACGGGTCCAGTTATAGAGTGAAAAATCCAGAACCCTGGGTAATAGAAACGGCTGAATTACAAAAGCCCTATTTTCTATAGTTTAACTCAACTAAATTCAAAACTAAACAAAAAAAGGTTTTATAAAAGAACTTCGTGAAAGGATACTTGTTGAAAGAACGCAAAAAAAAAAAACAGATTATAAAAAAATACGAAAAACCCCTTATAATATTCTACGTACGTAAAGTTTAAAAGGATCCAAATGACTCACCGCGCCCCGCAAAGAACATACAAAGCTTGAGGAATCAACGGTAGGGGAGAAAGGGCTACGAATTTTATCTATTACTCGGTTCAAATACGAACCATCATTAAAAAACACGTTTAAAAAGAGACAAAAACAAAACCACTACCCGAATGTATTTAACACCCCTTTCAGCTGCAACAAAAACGCCCTAAAAAAAAATAACGGCGTTCACGGAAGATAAAAAGCGGCGAAAAACGATAATACCAACCTTACAACTTAATACCTACAAATCAAGATCCTATCACAACCTCCTACTATACCGATTCCCTGCTAATTAAAATAATCCCATAAAACTAACGAACTTTACCAAACTATGGCATAAGAACGAAAATTATAATAGCGAACCCCACGGAGACCTCGATAGTAAAATCCTTATAATATTAAATACTTGTCGAAAACTAAATATTAAACCTTTTCAATTCTATGTAATCTTTCCTGATATACTAATTTGGCGAGCCAACGAGCAGTACATATACTATATAACATGAGCAAATACATTTATCACATGCTAAAAACGTTTCAAAATACACTTCGATACGGAAATCAACCACGAATTTAACGATAGGGCCTAAATGAACGTTAGTTCTAAATCCGTTAAAAACAAATCTAAAAATAATAATAAAACCCCACAAAATATACTTACCACCTTATTAGCGAAGTTTCAAAAATTTCAAACGGCTTTTAAATCAGAATATATTAGCGATAAACTATGTATTCAAATAATTAAAAAAGCATACCATTAAAACTTAACTTTAACATTTCGTTATTTAAACTGGGGAAAAATTCAAAGCCTTTTATAGGACTTTTACAATGTTATTTAAAACGTCGATACACTGATGAGACAGCTTCGAATTAAAATTTATAGCTGGAAAAGCAAGAGATGAGGGCTTATAAATCAATAGAACGAACCTTGCCGAAACAATTTATCACTTTTTGGACCGCCAATTAAAAGTGTACCTAAAATATAGAAAAAATAAAAGACTTAAATACGACTATAAAAACACTAAATACCCAAAGGGAAACACCGAAAACCGGGGACAAAGTGGTTACTGACAGGGACACTCCTATATCAAAGTACAAAGTTTACCATATAAACCACTAAGCCCACGCAAAAGTATATAGAGCTTTATAGATTTCTAAAAAAGATATATTATATATATTAAAATAGTTTATTAATCAATTAACTATCCGGTACACGAATAGATTCGGGTTAAACAGAAATTTTAAGCCGATTATCTATTGGACAACTAAACGGAAGCTAATTCTTCAACGTATATAACCGATGAAGAAAACGTTAAAAAGTATTTCGACGCTAACCCTTACTAATACACTTGTGAAAAAGACAATTCGAAGAAAGAAAAGACTTGATTAATAATCTGAAATGAAAGAACGGACCAATAAATATTTACAGGCCTATAAGATACTTTATTTCTATATAACGCATGCCTAAATATCAAAACCAGCGTATTACAAGCCTACATAACATCGTAATTTACACCATTTAATATTTATAGCAATCGATTCCAATGCATTATTTCAAAAACCGACTTAACCGTAATCTTAACCGTCGGAAAACGACAATTCAACGCTTTTGCGGCGAAATTTCCAAAATTCCTACTTGACTTGATAGGAAAAACACCGGAAAATTCGTTTAAACAAAGATAAAGCGTTGTTACTCAACATAATCATCATGAATATACAATTTGGCCCGATGAAGTTATATATAATATAATTTAAAACGTCACTCTTTCTTTGATTAACTTACATAGATAAATGTGAAATTTAGGTTCGAAATACTGTTAACCAACCTATCCGCGTTTAGGATAATTCATTATTATCGTTTCGTTGAAGTTTAGACATTTTTGATTTTTCCCAAAGGCGCATATAGTTAAAGCCATTTACCTAACACAACTAAAACTACGAATACTATACTGACAATTTGGGAACCTAGTTGAAAAATACCTTTTGCAACTCCTTTACGTCGCCCGATATACGGATATAGGGAAGAAAAGCCTTGAAAGACATCGAGAAGTTTTGCCATAAGTCTTAACTACATTTGTAGGCTCCGAAGCAATCAAAATTCTGCCCCAAAAACGACGTTCAATTGGACTACGAGATTATCGTGAATATAATATAAATTGACGGATAAACTATCTTTTGTGTTATTGATATCGCAATATCATTCCAGGCCGCGAAATTTACGTAGAACGCTTCCGCTACGGATTACTGGAATGCCCTAATAGATTATCAAACGAACGTCTATTTTAGGCCTTGAAATTGGAGTACTTACGATATAGGTATAGCTTACGCCTCGATTAAGTAGCGAACTAAAGCCAAGAATACCGAGAGTAAATGTAGGAAAATGTTGGTAAAGACGCCTGAAGGTATTTCAAAGTACGAACAATATTAAGTATTGCTTAAAGAAACGTGTAAAGTGTTATCCAAAGAACTTAAGAGTATTAATACCAAGAAATCAATATTGAAAATGGCACTAAACGTTGTGAATAATAATTTTAACCCGAGTAACCAAATCTCAATACTCTCTATCTTTAACGCTTAGTTTGGAGTTCATAAAAAATTTCTACTATTACTAACAACGGTGAAGAACACAAATGATGTCACGAAGACTATAACAGATGTGCGTTTACTTCGGGACATAAATAATATGTCGAAAATATTTATAATAAACAACGAGCCAAGTAAAACGAGAATATGAAACATATTATTATAGTCTAATGTTCAGGTTTAAAAAACAAAGGACGGATCGACTATATTTTAAAACATCAACAGATTGAAATAACACAATAAACTCGTAAACTTATTAAATAAAACGAATTGTTTTCGTTAAACGACAAATCTAAAGTAAAAAAAGGAAATGTTAAACGATAAAGGCTTCGAAATTCATTCCAATAAGTAACACTAACCAAACCACTCCAAAAATAACAAATACGAACTTCCCCAAAAATTTATATACTTTATGGATACCCCTTCACAACCTTTGCTACCTTACGAAACCAGCCACTTTATACAAACGGAAGCAATACCACGTAACAGAAAAAGTTCTCTTAACTTAAAAATAATAAACTCTTCAAATCCTGTATTTCGAACTGCATTATTACCTGAAAGAGATCAGCGAACCGTAAATTCAATATTAAACTCCGCCATAAAGGCGTTATTACGACTCCGGGTAATTCTTTTAAGGAGTTGACCCACAAGGAAATCTCCTTATTAAACAAACAAAACATCTTTCGCTGTAAAGAGTTTTACTAAACGACGTATAACAACCACAAGATTTTCCTTACCTGTTTGATCCACGAAGTAAAAGACAACCCTGGAAAACCTTATAAAAAAGCCGCTTTTTAATTCAGGAGTAAGATAACACTAAAAAAGATATGATAACACAATCGCCTACTTTATAATAAGCGAGCCATCGCTTGATTTTAGTATTTACTACCTCCTTACACACTTCCCACAACCTTCATCTTGAACTTCGAAATATTATACAATATTATACATAATCGAAAAATCATCTCAAACGACGTATTTTCGACTACATACTTATAAAGTTTCGAAAACAATATTTACACGAAACGATTATACATATCCTAAAACTAGATAATAAACTCGCTAAAATTGGAATATACTGATATCATTCCTATTAAAAGCATTATAAAAAATGCCTTAAAAATCTAACTAGACCATCAATCAATACCTACTATACTAATCGCTAAGTTTGAAAAACATTGTAATTATTGAAATATAAACAAACAATACTGTTATATTATGTAATACGTTGATTTTCACTATTTAAAAGGAATAACATTAAAATGCCGGCTTCAAAGCCAAACTCAAAGTATACTTAACAAAAACCCGCCTTATTAGTTCCAATAGTATACTAATTACTCTTGAAAAGAATATTCTAAAACTTGTATTAAAATGGTAATTTGATGACGTTAGTCTTATTAACCTAACCAATACAAAAAAAACCTAAGAGTAAAAATATCAACGTATTCGTAAACTTAAATTGCATCGATCGTATAACCGAAAGAGATATTGAACTTTATTATGGTTATGTAATATTAAATATAACCGTCAGATAATATATGTAAAACACTTAACAGACGCTTCAAATAGAAAATTGATAATTCGAAACGCGGACTCCGATAGATATCATTCGATATACGTACAACAAAGATTTTCATTTTTACTGATAATAAATTTACGAAAAATACCGATTACGAGTCGCAAATCCAATTTATATTAATTCTTAATAACAACATACTAACTTGAAACGGATCTATACTTTATGATAACCCTATCGATGAAAGGTTAACAAAATGTAAACGGGTTTCATAGAACGCTTTATCCTTTAAAATCTAGAATATACTTAAAGAATTTGACACCGGTATTATCATAACAAGTATGATCTAGATACTTATTTCAAATATTAATTTCCAACTCCACCCTTTAATAATTTACACTAACTCTTTTTCATTTTATGAATACAACGTCAAATTCGTCATTACAAACGAAAAACTCCTTATAATCTATATTTTAATCTTACGCGAGTCTTACGAACGCCGCGAAACAAAATTGACGAAAAATCGAACCCGGCGAATTCGATAATCCAAAACGTCTAGAATAAAACATTAAAAGCGCTTTTATTTACAAATACTCTTTTAGTTAACGTTATTACGGAGGGTTTACAACTTAAACTTAAAAAAATACACTATTCTTCACCCGATTTATGAATTTTACGCCTTGTACTGATCGTTTCTTCTTTCAATAAGAAATTTACACCGCTTCTAAATTATCATTACTCTTTAAATTTTCCATTTACGCCGCTTTCGATATATTGTTACCTGTTAAATTTTCTATTCAAAATTCTTTTTCCATATTATATCTTTTTATATTTAATATTTACAACTTCATTAACACAATTTGACACGTTACCTCTGGTATCCGTAACTTACATTACGATTATTTTGTCAACTACTTTATCACTATACAATTCACTACATTAAGGCCAGATAAGCCGGCAAAAATTAGAAGTGAGCAGTTACTCATCACCAAAAGGCGATGAGGAAAAGGGGGTTATGTCGTTGTTTTCGTTCTAATCTTCGTTATCTTTGTCGCCATTGTTACTAACGCTAGCTCCACTGTTATCGTTGACACCGCTATCGACGTCACCGCCAGGAAAAAGTCCCCGTGCCTCAGGTCATATACCCTTAGACAAACGGCGCGAGAGGTTTTGACCTTTTTATGACTATACGCTATAACGTCGTCGAACTCGCCTATGTAATACATACGCAAGCCCGCTTGCTAGGCGATAATAGCGATTACCGTCTCCTCAAACCGTCAATTAACGTTTACTGCTAATTAGCCTCGGCTTATTTTAGGTATTACGAAAGTTATTGGTTTTGGGAGAACCCTGAATAGAGTTCAACAAAAAAAGATCATAATTCGTTACAGCTAAAATTAAGAATCAAAGAAATGTGTAACTTACTATGAAAACGGCGGGCTTGTGATAGAGCCTTGACATACGGCCTTAAAACCACCGGAATAGGAGTCTATCCGTTAACAGCCTAATAGTAACAGTACTAACGGGCTGACCAAACCCTATTGTAGAAATAATTGCTAATAAATTTAGCTGTGGCGGCGAATGTAACGTACGGTACGCAACGTATATCCATTAACGTTCTGGGGATATAATCTTGGGTACGCCGTTTTAGCGTTTTAAGTGTTAATATGGCCTTGCGACGTATCTTTCCAAGCCGTAACTCGAAAACCTAGATGATTTCAGCCGCGTCAGCCTCTTTAATATTATACTAATATAATTCAATTGAAAGAATTAATTTTTTATACTTTGTTACAACTCGATGATATTACGCTTTTCACAGCAAAAATTAGTTATGGGTAATATAATCTTTTCATGTAATAAAAAGATAAGGTCTATAACCCTAAAGGCCACCCGCTTCTCCCCTAAAGGGTAAGAGGAAAAGGATAGGAGGAATGAGAAAATTGAAAAAAAAAGGGTAAAAGTTTGGTAGGTAACAGCGACTAGCGATAAAGGAAGAGGAAAGGAGGTGTTAGCCCGAACAACGATGACGGGGGATTAAAAAATATAGGCCGGAATCGACGATATATTGCTAAAATTAACAGGGTTAGAATTAAGCTAGCGGCGAGTTACAGTAATGGCAGCCTTCTTGTATTTAAGTTAAAGCGTTAAAATACGCCGTTAAAACCTGTTTTTACAGGTTATTTATTTTAGTAATCGCTGGAATATAGTATTAATTAAGAAACCAATCTACATGAACAATCCCAATAACTAATTAGTAACTAGTAATTCAGGTGTGTAAACGTTGATAATTAATTAAGGACTTACTTTATAGGTATAGGCACGTTATTAAAAATAAAGTCAAAGACCCTGCTATTAAATCGATAACAATATATCTTTGATACTAACTCTAATATACTTGATAACAATAATTACACCTTTATAATGACTTCTTTCTAAGGATTAATAATCTTTTCTATTTACCCTCCAAAACCTACAAAACTTTGACTACCAATTACAATTTTATCGTAACCTCAACTAACTAAAACCTTAAATAAATTACATTACAATCACTATCATTACCAAAACTATTGATTAAGACTATGAACGAATTATACTACAAATTATTTTGTTACTAAACAACTAATTGAAACTCGACTCAAATTTACTATCATTACCAAATTATGGATACGAAACGCACCGGGAAAAAATACCTATATGGATATCATCAAATATCTCTATAATCAATAAGCGATCACGTTATGGGGTATACTTTTACTAAGTGTGAGGTAACATACCACGTTGTAAGATACACTTTTATAAAGTGCATGATAATGTGTCACACTGTAAGATACATTTTTGTAAAGTCAATGATATCTTGCAACTGATCAAATGAGACATTATCAAAGTTCATAGTAGAGTGTATCGCTCCGGATGAAAGCTTATAAGCTCTCACCAAAGTATACACTCTCCGGATTACTCTTCCCCCTTCTAACTATATATCTTGAATATACTACCAAACTTACAATTACTCATCTACTTGCCTCTAAGTGAATTTATAAGACATATAGACCTTACCAACAGACACCATTCGCTATTAAGTTCGAAGCGCTATTGGTATAAACGTGTGGTTTAAATTGATTTTCGGTCATTAAATATAATTACGTTCGTTTTCGTGTCTCTCTACATATCTGAGATAAATCTACGATAAAAAACATTCATTGTATGGATTTTATTTTTATTTTAATAAAATATTGTAAATTCGATAACGAGTCGAAGTTTTAAGATTTGAAAAGACATTATAAACGATAATTATCAAACCTTATATAAGTACCGCGACCGAATAGGAAAAAGATTATAATAAGTATTTATGCTGTTTAAACATTCTTATCAAAAGGTAACGCCGATAGCGGTCGGCTAACTTCATAAACTCGTTTACCTTAAATTTAAGGCTAACTACCGGCTCGTAACGCCTAAGATTAGAACTAGAAACGCCGAAAGACATAGATAACGACGGAAACCCATTGGTATAAGTAAACTACGTGGCGTTATTTACGTTATTACTTTTCGAATCACTTTCAACGAAGTATAAACTTCGCTCAGCCATGCCCTTGATACATGTTTATTCAATTCAAGTCTAACAGGTTAATATTCATTCCGTATTATCGACGACGGAGAAAGCTTCACTCCTGAACCCAGTTTCAATTCAAAGTTATATAACCTTACCGATATAATTATGGAATCAAATCAAAATAAGGTGTATTCAATTGAAATATATATAAACTAAAATCTATTACTTATCTCTATATTTTTTCATATTACTTACTTTCTCAATATATATGTCGATGCTATTTATAATTGTTATCGTATTGTAAACGAGGCTTTAATATACAGGTTTAAGTTATAGTAATTTCCATCACCATGTCTTCAAAATTTAGTTATAATACTGAAATTATAACGAAATACATATATAAGTCGTATAAAACGATTCATTCCAAATATTAATAAATAATCGAACCCGATATTGATATAAATAATTTCCGAAATAAATAGGAATTCATTATAGATATACTATAGATACGATATTAATAAATAACCTTAAACATCGGCGGCAATCGCCTAATAATTAAAAGTTAGAGAAAGTTGAAAGACGATTTAATAACATTACACCTTAATTTAAAAAACAATTAGAGTATTATATGAGTTTTTTTTACTAACTTTTAACTCATATTTAACGGGTGGCTGAAAGTTTAAGGGATCAATCGTAATTGACTTTTGTAAAAAGCTTTTTTAAGATAACACGAATTCTATAATCGAAAGAACCAATAGCTATAAAAAGGGATACGAATTAATTTCGCCTCCCACCCGAGTTAAGGAAGTTCCGAAACCTATTTGATAAGAAAAGTGTAACGACTTAACCTCCTTGTAGGGGAAAATTAAACTATCATATCCATATCAAGCCGAACGAAAACAGATCTCTACCAGAATAACTATAAGAGCAGTTTTTCGATGCCACGAAATTAACCCATCGAATTTCGGCATTCAATTATCAAATTGATGGAAAAGGGTTAAATAAGAACTAGTTTCTTATCATTTGCGAGGTTTATATTCTAAATTTACAAGCCGAAAAAGTAATAACGATTTTATATCAATGACCGAGCTTTTAATTAAGTTACAAAATAAAATAGTTTTCCCTTACTATTAATTAAAAATGCCCTACGTATGTTATTCAAAAAGACTTACCTAACGAAACTAGAATATCGAACACCGTTTCATCGTATTTAGGCCGCACCCAAAAAAACAATATAACGTCTTTTCTCATTCATTTCGACTTGTTTCAATAGTAAATTACCACCTTTAAACTGGCGGGGATACCAACGACATTCCAACTCTACATTGATTATATAATAATGGATATATTGGATAATTTTGTTACGATTTACTCAAACAACTTTCTAATTTTTTCTTTCAGTTTTCAAAAGAATTTAATTACGAAGGTGTCCGAGGTTTTATGATGCCTTCACGATATCGGGTTGAATTTCAATTTTAAAAATGTGACTTTATTGTTAAAAGGTGAAATACTTAAGCTTTATTATAACAGCGGGCGTGGTATCCGGGCTGACCTAGAGAAAATCCGGACCGTCCGCAAATAAAGGTTTCCTTGTATCATTATAAAGGTTAGGAGTTGTTTAATGTTTACAAACTTTTATCGAAACTTTATTAATAACTTTGTCGAATTTTTTTATTACCTTATTAAATCTACGAAATAAAAAACTCGATTGGCTTGGAAGGATCTCTAGAAACAAGCCTTTTAAACACTAAAAAAGATTTTATTACGGCTTTTAATCTGACACATGAAAACTCTGATCGATTGATAATAATAAAAACCGATTATTTAGAAACAACTTTAAAAAGATTCTTTTTATAAAAGAACGCCAACGGTAACTTTAAACCGTGTAATTACAATTTCAAAAAACTGTAGAATATAAAACGTAATTATACTATTTACGATGGAAAACTACTTGCAATTATGTCTTACTTAAAAGAATAATTATCTAAATCACAAAATATTTGTACCCCTTTCACCATTTTAACGAATTATAAAGAACTAGAGTATTTTACCCACCCCGTCTAATATTGAAACGTCAAACTTATTAAGCCGAAAAACACTGGCATTTTCATTATCACTTAGTTACCGATAGGCAACTCAAAACTTTTGCTCGCATACATTGACCCGCCAATTATTAAATGAATCCAAAGTTATAAATCGTTATACGTAGATCTTCTAACCCATCTACATAATTATATCGAACAAAACGATGATAAAATGGTACATCATAGGTACCTATATAGCGATGGGATATATAAATAAATTCGGTAAACGGAGGTTTGGTTACTTAACCACAATAGACTACGTCTAAAAATAAATCGAAAAATATCGATACGTCGACAGGTATAATAACGAAACGAACCCAGTTCCCACCCGAGCTTCTGACCTTGTTAACGCCAAATTGTCATCTTTTTTTTTTCTTAGGATATTTTAACGAAGGTATAAAATTCAAATATAATGAACGATTTGTTATATGTAACCTTGTTATTAACGGTTACCAAAGGCGTTCTAAGATTCACGGTTAAAGTTAAACATTCAATACAAATTACAAATTATAATATCGATACTAAAGATATATTACGTTACCGCAACCGTTTATAGCTAACAATTTGGAAACCATGAACAACGCAAATTGTATAACAAACTCATGAACCATTTATTATAAGGCATCCGGGGCAAAAACCTGATATTCTAGTGTTTTTGATGGAACTACTATTTGGAGGTGAAAGTCGCTAATATTCAACGATTATGTCAAACATATACGTAATATAACAGTACAAAACCTTGTCGTACCTTACGAAAAAGACTCCTCCAATCTATTCCCCTCCCAAATCGTTATTAGTCCTATATTTCAATAAATCTTATGATAAACCTACCTACCAACGATGACGAACCGCAATTTTCGTTATTTTTGATGAATCGACTGTTGACATTGGTTCAGAAATAAATGATGTGATTAAAAACTGTTAAAATCAATACGAAACGCTTTCAAAATATATAATAACGATTTCATAAATTCCCCGCATCTATTATCAGCTATTACTACTTGAATTCGGTAAGTTCCTCTTGAATGACAGTATATTTATCAAATCAAAATGAAACATCGTTTGTTTTTATTTACTATCACCAGGCAGTGCCCTCTCTATAGCTGGTATATTGTGGCCCTGTCTAATATGAAATTACATATACCAGCTGGGAGGCTCGAAACTCAGCGTTCTCACCTTATAGAAATCCTGCTCTACTTAATTCCCTGTTAATAGCATATACCTTTTAACCTATTGAACAAACCACCTAATTACTGATAATACAAATATATATAAACTGAAGAAAAATCTTTTATACGTGTGGTCAATTTAAAAACCCTGCATTATATATAGTTGTTAAATGCCTGCCGAAAGGGCCTTATATCAACAACATACATCCCCGCTTTATAAAAACTCTTTCCCTTGTGACGAATGTGGATCATATTCATAATCGTAAGATCAATATAGTTATTGAAAAAGACGACCCGCCATTAAGTGTATCGAATATTAGCTTTGAACGCATTGTACATGTAATAAAAGAAAATATAGCCTTTTCCCATAAAACAAATTATTAACTAAAACCTTTGACGAGAAATTATACCTCAAATCAACTTTTTAATTAAGAACTTAAGGTACCTTATATTTTAGAGACCTGTAAGGGCGTAGAAACTGTAGTTTCGGCCAGGTAATGTTATTCGGCCATTTCAGTCCCCGTTAAATGCCTATTGGTATCAAATATCGGATAGAGGTTTTAAAAGAGTGAAAGATCTATAACACACTTTTAAGATACTAAGACGTGTAGAACAATGTAAAATATGGTATAAAACTAAGCGGGTAGTGTGCCGAAAGAAGCATTTTGTAGATAATCAAGTATTAAAAGTATATTTGGAGGCGAAAGCCCCATTGAGACTGCGGGGCGCCGGTGTAGGGAGTGATAGCTGGTAAGTTATTCAATAAATAAATCATTAAAAACGTCACAGGATCAATGAATGGATAAATGAATGAATGCAGAAATGTATGAGTACATAAGACCATAAAAAATAAAAAATGGATAAATTGAAATATAACTTGAAAAAGGAAATAAATGAATGAATACAAAAACAAAACCAATGAATGAATGATGAAAACATGAATGAAAAAATGGATAACAGAATGGATAAATCAATGGATTCTTAAAAAAAAATGAAACTAAAATAAATGAAAAATTCAATAAATGAATGAATAAATCAATAAATCAATAAATGACTAAATTAAGAAATAATTGAATGGATTAAGAAATATATTAAGAATGAATAGATACAAAACGAATAAATGAATCAATGAATAAATACAGAAGAATTACACCATTAATAAATAAATAATTGATTGAAAACGATTAAAGGAATGATTGAATTAATATATAAATCATTAAATAAAACATGAATAAATACATAAATAAATACATAAATAAATGAATGAGTAAATAGATAAATTTATTAATCAATTGATTAATACATTAATCAATTAACCAATTAGTTAACCAATGTATTCATGAATGATAAAATCAAAAATGAATGAAGAGATGAAAAAATAGGGATAAATAAATGAATGATACAATAAGTAAATGAATAAATCAATAAATATATTAAAAATAGAAAATAAATGAATGAATGGAGAAATGAGGAAAGAAATGAATAAATGGAAAAAAAAATTTAAACAAGTGTCGGTAAGGTTTTTATTACGTTAACGTAGCAGAAGAGAATTCATAAAGATTGGTGTAGATTGAAGTAGTTAAGTTAAGATGTGTTGTGGAAGAGGCATTCAGGGAGTATACGCAACAGGTGAAAGATCATAATCTCTTACCCACAGAGTCCCACTTTTCTAATGTCCCTTTTAAACCGTGCTACGCATGATTCACTTTGCAAGAGTATAATCTGCAACCTATCACGTTATCATGCACACCACAAGAGTTCGACCTGTAACGTGACACGTTATCGTACACTTTATAGGAGTAAACCTTATAGAGCAATACACTGCAACCTACGTATACTAAATATAATAATATATAATATTATCTATATAGGAAATCTTTTCATCACTTCTTAAATTCTTTGTATTCATAATCTAATAGTGATATCATTGTTGTAATAATGTTTGTATTTGTAATATAATAGCAATAATATAGGTATAATACGGTTCGTATCCGTAATTTAATAATGACAGTATAGTTTTATAGGTTAGATTTTAATTGATAATTACAATGGTATATACTATCGTTTTAGATAAAAGGTTTTTTTTTATATTAAAGAAGAGGTATTGCTGATTAGGTTATATTACTTCTTTTGTAATGTTCTTGATCAGAACAGCTATTAAAAGTTCCGCATACGTTTCGAATACGTAATATAAAGCGTTTAACGTAGGTAGGAGCGGTGTGAATATGTATTCTTAGTCGTTTTGTTTTTGTAAAAGCGCTTTTAATACGATCTTCAGGGCGCCTTATGTTAATGGGAGAGTTTCTAACGCGATATTTAAAGCGTTCGTTGTCTTTAAGGGGCTGAAGCTTATAATGCTATTGTAGCTCGTTTTACTCTTTAGGTTGTATTTCGAAATGCCATTACGGCCCGTTTTGTTTTCGAAGTCTAGGTCCGGATAGTTAATGCCGTTCGTCCCTTTATTGAGGGCCATTTAAGTATAGAGCATCTGGATATTTCTCCTTTTAAATTTACGGCCCGACTCCTATACCCGGCCTTTTCCTTTACTAAGGCACTCGTTCAAGCCGAGCTGTTAAAACTGATCTTAGGCCTTCTTCCTCCCGAAGGGGCGGCCCTAATGTCGCATTTGAGCCTTCCTTTTTCATTTCTTGAAAGCGTGTTCCTTAGTGTTTATTCACTTCTTCCTTTTCCTAAAGGCGCGTTTCCAACAATATTTCTAGCCCGTTCTTCTTTTAAAAACGCGTATTGGAATACGCGTTTAGCCCCTTTCTCTTTTAAAGGTGCGGCTCAGATTTTGTACCCAGCCTTTCCTTCTTTTAAAGGCCGTTTTTTTCACGATCTTGCGTTCTCAACAATGTTTTTGGCCTTTCCTATTTTTAAAAGCGCGTATCAGAATGCGCGATCAGCCATTTTTTTCTTAAAAGCGAGGCCTGGATTATTAATCTAGGCCTTTAGGGACTCGAGTGCCAGTCAGACCTTTTGGGACTCGAGTGTCGGTTAGGCTTTGAAACACCTTATAATACGTTTATAAAGATTCCTTCGGCCATTTTATCCTTTAAAGGTGGGAAACCCGTCTTTTTTTCATCTTTTCCAAACGGTACCTCGCAAAATTATCCCGTAAAAAACAGTATTTATGAAGTTCTACCATATATACTACTAGGTGTATCAAGTCCTTCATTTAGTTACTGTGTGCATAATTCCCTTCAAATTGAAGTATCCACCTATCGCTACATTTATAACGTCTATACTTAAAAATCATTTCTAAAATTATCTAATAAAGAAAAATTAGAAAAAGAAATACCCCGAGTACATTTATCAAAATATTGAAAAATAATGTAAATAACGTACGTATTTATATGTAAAGGATTAAGGTTTGTTACTAACGCTTTCATTTTATTATTTCACAATCTTAATTGTAAAAACTTGAAAACGTTTCTCTGTAAGTTATTATACTTAAGAAGTGAGTTCATATAAACACTAACTTTAATCAGGTTTACTTCTTACAAAGCCATGGCGAAAAGTGATACAAACGTTAAATACAAACTAAACATAGTACTGGGATCGATTTAAAAAGAAAGATTTTTTTTTTCAAACAGTGACTAAATACTAAGATCGGTGCGAAAAGCATATTGAAACAATATCAAAATATTAAAAGCGGGTTGGATGTTGAAATTTGGCCGCTCCTAAAGTGTGTGAGCGGTTTAAATGTCAAGTTTTAGCGGCTTCTAAAGTGTAAAATCGGTCTGATCGTTAAGTTTGTGGTGTATGTAGTTGTAAGGTGTTTTGAAAGGTGTGTCCTAGCCGCTTTTTGTTTTCGTGAGCGGTGTAGATATTGTATTTTAGCCGCTTTTGGGTGTTGTAAAAGGCTTAGATTTTGCGTTTAGATCGGACAGGTCCCAACTAAGGGTTTCAAAACTTAGCGGTTTTGGTTCGAGTAATGTAATGCGTAATAGGAAGCTCCTTAAAAAGTGACCGGGTGCGTTGAAAGCGTTAAAACGAGTTAAAAGATAAAGTAACAGGGCTTTTGGTATATAAAGCACCAACTGGTTAATAATATCGTATTAAAGTGATCCTTTTTAAAGTTATTTCAGATTTTATAGTCTTATTATGTTTCAGGTTTTGAAGGCGCTCTCGCGTAATTCCATACTCCCATATGATTTTTATAAGTCGTAATATTAAAATACAAATATTTAGAACCATTATAACATCATGCTATAGGTATTGCACTTCAGTTTATCTCTTTTCCCCTAGTTATTTTTAGTCAATCTAGTCCGTTATTAATTAATGTTATCAAGGCTTTTATTACGGTAACTTAATATAAAAAAGGTTATAAAAATTGGTGGAAATGAAATTAATTAAGTTAAAATGTATTGTAAAAGAGGAATTTAGAGAGACTATAGCATAGGTAAAAGCTTACAAACTCCTACCCAGAGTGTGCCACTCTGCGAACGTCCGTTCTAGATCGCGCCACGAATAATGCAATCTCCAAGAGTGCAATCTGCAGCGTGTCATATTATCATACACTCTACAAGATTGTAGCCTGCAATGTAACACGTTATCATACAATCAGTAGGAGTGCACCTTGCAATGTAATGCCCTGCCACCTACGTATACTAACTATAGTAATATATCATAATATTCAAAATGAGGAAAATATAATAAAATAAATTAATATAGAAATATATAAAAAAATTGGAAAAATGGAAGAATGAAATTGAAAAAATGAAGAAATACAAAATGAAAGGAATGAATAAATGTAGAAATAAGAAAATCAATAAATAGGGATATGAATGAATAAATGAATGAATGAATCAATAAATCAATAAATAAATAAATGGATGAATAAAAAAAAGTAAATGAATAAATAAAAGAATGAAAAGTTGAATGAATAATTGAATGACTGGAACCATATATAAATATATAAATAGATAGACAAATGAATAAATAAGTAAATGAATAAATATATAAAAACATGAATGAATGAATGAATAAATAAAAAAATAAAGAGATAAATGAATAAATGAATGAACATATAAATGAATAAATAAAACAAATGAATGAGTAAAAGAATAAATAAGTACATAAATACATAAATGAAAACATAAATAAATGAATAAATAAATGAAATAAAAAAATAAATCAAAAAATCAAAAAATAAATAGATAAATAGATATATGAATAAATAAATAAATACATAAATGAATATATAAAGAAATTTAAAATGAATAAATAAATAAATTCATAAATGAATAAATACAAAAATAAATAAATAAATAAAAAATTAAATAAATAAATAAATGAATGAATAAATAAATGAATAAATAAATAAATAAATAAATGTCGGTTGGTTTTTGGACGTTGCAACGATGTCGATTCGATTGTACGAAGTAGCAGTAGTATTGCGTGGTCAGATGATGGATGTATTGTTTTAGGTTTGGAAGACCGCTAACCGATTTGCACTGTAATTTGTATAGCCGATTCCTTGGCCCGTACCCTAGTGTAAAGTATGGCATACTGTACTCGATTTATACGCAATAAAGTAATCCCTCAAAAAATGATACACTTAAATTACAGTTTAGAATAGTTAAGTTTACAACAAGTAAAGTTGACTCAATTCACTGCAAATACTACTATGTTAATACTAGCGGCTTTTGATTTTGTATGTGCGCGCCAGTGTGGTTAAGTAATCTTTTCCCGGTAAGCGTTAAACTATGACCTCGTTAACTAGCCAGACCCTTATCAATTTTAATTGACCTCAGTATTAAAAATGCACCCATTTGCATGCCACTTGACTCTAATTGCCGTTAGTTGCTTTAAGGCTCCAAGGTTCAACTTTATCGACTCCTATAAAAAGTTTTTCCGCTACAGACCTTTTCAAACCTCCACTTTAGCCGTGCCAATCAAACAGGTCGCCATCGCTAATTCCCCCACTTCCCTAGCAATCTTTCAATTTGTTAGCATATCCCTAACCGCCGCTACGTAACTTGGTTTAGCCGGGAGGCCTATTAACGTAGCCTTCAATACTTATAACCAGTCTATTACTACTTACAAACTTTTACAAATCTTTATTCAGCGATGCCTTTGTTATAACATTAATAGGATTGTTTTTACCGTAAATCAATCAGAGATCTTTAATTTCTCTTCCTTCGTAGGTTTTACTGAGTGCCATTACGTTGATTATTAGGCGTTTTTCGCTAAAGTTCTGAGCTTCGAAAAGCATTCGAACAGGTTCCTCAAGTCGGTTCAAATTACAAACCAAATAGAAAAAATCTTTAGTTACCTAGTAATGAGGTAAAGGGTTTTCTATAATACTATACCTACGTAAATTCTGTCATTATACCGTAGACTTCCGAAATCAATACGTTTCGTGTAATCATCTTACACTTAACAAATGTTTGGTAAATTAGGTTACCAATGATACTAAATTAGTTTTCCCGCTTATTTTTGTTAATGAACGTTATTAGAAAGCCAATTTATAAAAAGAAGTCAGTGTTATTTGCAAAGAACCTATTCGTAAAGATTATTTACTTAGCCCTCGATAAGTCTATTTAAAACATATTAATCACTCCGTCCAAATTTTGAATTTACTACTCGAGACTCTTATTTAGCCGGTTAAAGTTTTTATCTTCTGGCTTTTATACTTAGACCGCAATAAAAAGGTCTTAATATATTTCGGGTTAAAATAAGGTAGCAATATAACTGCCACTAACACGCTGATTAAGGTATTAATAGGAATTGGCTATGTCAGTTTTATCGATTATGACCAGATTCATACCCTGGCCCTTTAGGCGAAAACTAAAGCTAATATCAATAACAAACATAAGAATTAACAATCTGTTAAAATCAAGTCAATTACCTTTCGTCAACGTCGTTACCAGTTTATAATTCCAAACCTTAAAGTATTTAATAGCTTTTTTTTTAATATCACAAATCCAAGTATTCCAACGAAAAAGGTATCGTCAGTGTGTATACCCACCAGGCCAAAGTCCTTTTTTTACGTTAACAGTAAGTACGGGTCGTATATTAAATACTTTATACCCAGCTGTAATTTAATGTATAGCTGGTAGGTTCAAATCCAATTAATGCCTATTGAAGCGAATGTGCAAAATAACTTAATATATCGCATTACCGTCTCCAATGGGTAGGTCACACGTAATTCCTATAGAAATTTCAATAATATAACCCATTATAATTACTTTACTAATTACGTATACGTTTACATTATATTACGGCTGTTCAACGTAAATTTGCCTTTAGTTATAGCTTACAAACTGGCTGTTAAAGCAACTACCAAGAGCTAGCTAACCTTCCAAATCGTCGGCAACTACATTAAGATTCAGTCTTTGCCTTTATCGCTGTATCCCTAGGGTATTCAACGTATCTTTTCGTACGGCAGCCCCGTAATCTTACCTTTAAACTCGTGGATAATCCTCGACTTAAAAATCGTAATATTCGTGTCTTAAAGGTTAAAACCGGCCTTCGACATTAATTGTATAACCCCTTGAGTTAACAAGCCGTCAATCTCAAATTTTCCGCTTTATTTAACAGGTTTACCGAAAGTTTTAATAATATCTTATACTTGGGGTTTCAGTATCAAATCTTTGTTATCTTTCTTTTTCTTATTAATCTCAACAGTATTATAAATACGACCCGGTATGTATTTCATTTCTTTAATGTTCATTCTTTCTAGGGGTGGTCCATGGTGGCAGAATTTTATCTGCTTGTCGATAACGGGTGGAAAAAAATCGTATTAAGTCGGTCGTTTGACTTAAGGGTTTTATTATTAGTAGCCTTAATATAAGGCTTAACTTGGGTAATGCGAAAGGATATAAAATCGTGAATAGTTTTAAAAATTACCTTAGAGTTTACGATATTTATGATTTTATACGGGCTATCTTATTTTCCCGTCTCCCGCTATACGAGAATTTTACTTTATCATAGCAAAGAAAGTACGTCGATTATTATAGGCCAGTTCTTGGTATAAAGTGTATTATTAACTTGGAGGTGTGTCGACTCCCTTCGCAACCCCTTTCAAACTCTTCTGTACGCCGTAACACGCTTTTATGTACTTGCTAATATCGGAAATTCACTCGTTAAGCGTTGGTACGCTTTAAAAACCAATAAAGTTGGCATTAAACCGTTAGGGTCTATAATGAAGTTTAGGCTCTTTACCGCTATTTGAAGGCGTACCTCCGAATTCGTAGAGCTTTTTATTTCCAGCATAAATATATTATACCCTCGGCGAAGTAAGGCGTATACCCTTTTAACCTTCCTAATATTTCAGTGAGCCTTTATAAATACCCATTTACACTAAATACCCATTATTATAACGTCTTTCTCAAACTCCGCCACCGAAAAATTGGTGTTGGTATTGTGAAAAACAACGTTAAATAGGCCTAGGTACGTGTTAATCCACAGCTTCCTTAGTCTCTTGCATGTATCCTTTGTCGAAAGAGATTTTAAAAACTTAGCTTTGTAAAGAGAGGTCATAAAATAAACGACATAAGAAATAAGTTAATTATCCAAGTGAAATGCATGAATAAAAACCTTGTAATTGATGTTCTTATCGTCTTTTAATATAAATTTAAATGTTTAAGGAGTTGAGATATTCGTTTTACAGTAGTAGTAAAGCTTTTCAATAATTTCTTATGCAAAGTTTTCCATATCTTGATAGCCTACGGATTTTAGGACTTTATATAACCTGTCAACGGCTAAATGGTTAAAACGCCAGTATAGTTCACATATATTCGGCTTCTTCAGGATTAAAAACACTGATTTAAACTCCTAATGATGGGACTATAGGTACCCTTACTTAAAAGCAAGGGGGAACCTCTAACTGTCTTCAACTAATTGATTTATATTAACGTCGACGTTAACACCGAGGGTTCTCATATCATTTAGGAAAAGAAGAAAACGGGTAAGGGACTTGAAAATATAGAACGTGATTACTTCTATAATAGTTTAAACTACCGTTATCCCTAATAATGATAGTTGTTCGCTTGGATCGAAACCAACCTTAGCATTACCAATATCGTGACGATGAATTTTAGTAGCTATAATTTTTTCCCTCCGTAGTGCTACGTATTTTGAATAACCTCCTATCAAGTATCTTACTGCCCCTATATCTGAAATAATACTCTAAAACATATGGTTCGCGTAATGATTACAAAGGTTAAAAGTGTATAAAGGGTTTAAATTTTAGTTAGGGTATAGGTAAGGGTTTTTACCACCTAGATAGTATAAAAAGGCGTAGTTAGCTAGGTATTAGACCGCGTCAAAAGCAGTATCTTCATGCTACTAATTTAACTTAAGAGTATTGTCGCCGTTGATGAACTTATCACCTTCGAAGTTTATGATTAAATCCAAGTAGTTTTATTTCAAAGTAACAAGGTATTGGATATAATAATTTACCTCTTTGTTATTTCATTCGGTAGAGGGGTGCCGAGTTAACAAATAACCAAGTTTACTATAAATCCAACCTCACTTACTACTATCACGACAATAATACTTTCGATTAACAGGTCCGTTTAAATTTTAGCCTTATTATCGTTCATATAGCTACTACCTCTAGTCTATAATCGGTAAGCCAAACTTTAGGCGTTAAAAGCACCTGTAGCCGTACTTATGGTCGATGTAATTAACTACTGTAAGGTCTTTTTCATCCACGTTAGGAAAGATGTCGGCTTAAGGATATATACTGAGTGAATTTGGTATACGCGCTATTATAGTAATAAACGAGGGACGTAACTAGATAAAAAAGCCTTCGCAGGTAAAATTTGGTTGTTATAGGGCGTATTCAAACTCGTTAAAGCCCGTAACTAATATATGTAACTGCTCGTAAAATGTGACTTCGCCAACATAAGCCTTTCTCATTGCTTTCTGGCATAATATTAATATGTTCATAATTTGGTTAAGAGTATCTATTGGTATTTTCTCCTCTCTTTCTTGACTTAACTATTATCGTCGCCTAACTCAAGTTTCCTAATCCATATAGTGTTACGTAAGGTGGACGTCGTATTTAAAATAGCCTTCAATACCGTTATAAATCTCGCGAAACGTAGTTGTTCGGATCAGGAAGGTTAGGTAATAATCCATAACGTACTCAATAAGGATTCCGGAAAACAATAAGTGAAAACCAAAAGGCGAAACCTCCATCAACTTACAAATATTTCAAAAGTGCATTAGCTTCGTGTCCAAAAGATTATATGGTATCCCGTTATACTTTTCTATATCGTTCCAAACTTTGACGAAATCCATAAAAAGCTTATAATTAATATTAATCATCTTGACAGGTATTAGGGACAGGTCGCGATAATTATCGTAATTTTTATTGATATTTACCAATAAATGAAGCCTTGGAGTCTCCAAAGGAGGGTATTAAGGGTAGTTTCCAATATTTTGGCCAGAAGGGTAAAATCCTATGGTAAGAACTCTATTGGGTTCTTGCGTATAGGTAAATCTGCTGTAGGAGGATTTTTAAAGGATTTAGCGATTAAAAAGTTAGAGGATAATAGGAATTTAAAGGTTTGGAAAGACTTAACGATCTTATTAAATTAACTGGTATAAATCACCGACGTTAATTCCTCTTACCGCCTGGACGGCTGCTGATTCACTCGTTTTATCGCCGCTAAAGGCGTACTCCACGTTTCCGTATCAAGGTGTTAGGCTGCCGAGGAAATCAACAGGTTTCTCATTATTAGAGCATAAAGAGGCATAACTTGGCTATAGGTAAAAAGGAGGTTCCCTAAAGCGTGTATAGAGGCGTTAAAGTTCTTTAACCCCTTTACTTTCCCCTCGAAAGTCTTAAGAATTAGAGTCTCAAAGGGAATCTTCTCATTAATTCAATTTACAAATTGTTTCGGCTAGGCCTAGTGACATTTTCTTTAGGATGTAAATGCTATAACAGGTACCCTCTTTCTATAACTTAGCCTCAACCGTACGCTAAATTATCTTCCACATATTAATAATTTAATAGTTGAAAAATTGCGAAAGTTTTAGAAAATACAGGCGCTGCGATACCGTCTTTCGAAGGCTCTAAGGCTTCAATTATTGGGAAATACCAATAAAGATTACGATAATTATCGCGAACTGCCCCCAAAACCTGTCAAGATTGTTAATATTGTCCGCGTCGATAATATATTAGACAACGACTTGATTTGTAAGCTTCTGTTAAGGTCTTGTGAATTCTATAATCCAAAGCTTTTCGTCGTAATAGTTATTAAAAACGGTTCCAAGGGCATCGACTTTTTTTATATATTCTTTAGTAGGAGCTATTGTAAAAGATTTATTATATAAAGCTAGTAAGGTGTATAGACGCGTAAGGCGAGGAACTTGGTGGTCTTTAGGCGTGTGGACTTGGTGTTTTGGTGTAAAGTCGCATGGAAACTTGGCGACTTGGTGTTGGGTTGCGAGGTGTGGCTTACTTAGCGCGATTTGGCAATTCTAAGTGTTTTGGTTTAAAGAAGCGAACTTAACGATTAAGTTAGCGTAAGGAAAGTAAAAACTTTAAAGTAACGGTAAAGGTTGAATATAAAGGGTAAGGTCGAAAGTCGTATATTATTATAGGTCATTTAACATAAGAACTTAGTCGTTTTCTTTACAATAGTAGCACTCAAATTAGTACTAACTTAGCCGTTTACCAACTTAACAAACTTTAAAACTTCTAACAGTCAATCTCAACGTCTTTAAGAAAGATCTGTAAAGATTTCTTGGTGTTTTCGATAATGATACCGTCGTTATCTCTAAGCTACCGTAAAAACTGACGCAGCCTAAAAATCTTCTTTACTTACTGCCGTGAAAACTGAAGCATAAGTAAAGGCCTTTTGTAAGATTCTTCCTCTACCTTAATCTTTTACAAAGCGTAACAGGAAAGTATCTTCTTCTTCTACTTAACCAATCTGTACTTAATTCAATAAGCATTGATCAGTGTTAGTAGGGCTTTAGAAATTACAATGTTGTCGATTATATTAGTCAAAGTAACAGTAGTATTGCGTGGTTAGACGGTCGATGTATTATTATAGGTTTAGCAGACCGCTAGCCGGTCTGCACTTTAATTTGTATGGCCAATTTTTGTCCCGTGCCCTAATATGAAGTTTGGCGTACTGTACTCGACTTACATCCAATATAGTACGTCCACAAAAAATGATACACTCAACTTTCAGTTCAGTATAATCAATTTTACTGTAATTAAAGTTGACTTACTGCACTGCAAGTACTACTATTCCAACAATAAAGAAACAAATGAATACATAAATGAGTAAATAAATAAATTGTTGGAATAGTAGTATTTGCAGTGCGGTAGAGAAACTTTATTTACAGTAAAATTGACTATACTAACTGCAAATTCAGTGCATTGTTTCGTATGGGCTTACTGTATTAGGTGTAAGTTGAGTAGAGTACGCTGCACTTCACACTAGGGCTCGGGCCAAACAATTAGCGGTACAAATTATTGTGTAAACCAGCTAGCAGTTTGCCAAACCTAGAACAATACATCTACCACCTGACCACGTGATACTACTGTTACTTCGACCAATCGAATCGACAACGTTACAATATCTAAAGCCCTACTAATACTAATGTAAGTTTATTAGGTTAAGCACAAATTACCAAGTGAAAGACAAAGTTATTTTCCGGTTGTTACGCTTTGCGTTATCGTTGGAGTGGAGGAAAGATTCTTAGGAAAGGACTTTGCTACTATCTCAGTCTTTACGACAGTAGGTAAAAAACACATTTAGGTTACGCCAGTTTTGAAGGCAGTTTAGAGGTAACGATGGTATCGCTATTCAAAAATACTAAAATACCTATATAGATACTTTTTGAAAAACTTTGAAATTAACCGCTTAAAGTCTTTAATCGGAAAATAGACAAAATTCTAAGTTAGGACTATTACGTGTACTACTATGATCAAAACGACCAAGATCTATAGCCTATAACTTTTAACCTTGGCCCTTTCCTTTCAATAGCAAACAACTTTCGACCTTACCCTTTTTAACAAATATTTACTTTTACTTTACTATTTTTACTTTTACTACGTCAATTTAATCATTAAGTTCGTTACATCAAGTGAAAATACTAAAAATCGTTAAATATTGTCAAAAAAGTTACGTCGTATGATCTAACACCAAATCTCCAAATTCTCACGCGACTTTACGCCAAAACACCAAGCCCCTACGCCTAAAGATTACCAAATCCCTTGCCCGACAATTTTTATACTAACTTGGAATTTAAAATAACACCTATTTAAAAGATTTAAAAGTGGATTAGCGCCCTAAAATTCCTTTTTACGAAGTTAAACGATATAAAACTTAAGAGGTAAGATATCAACGAAATTTTAATGGAAAAATACCTTACTAATTTCGTTGGATATTATATTCTTAAATACAATAACAGCAATGACCTTTACCATGCCGTTTGTAATTTTCAACAGTTTTTTTATGATTAGATTATTAAAATAGAAACCGTAATCCAAACAAGGTTGAATTAAGGTTTAAGTTGAAACTTAAATAGTAAGGGATTTATATATTAGTACCCAGCATTATTAAGCTGGTACAAAAACTCTTCAACCTAGCTTAACTTAAATAATTCCTTTAAGCTCCACTCACAAAAAAAAGCGTATTAAAGACCTTTAACGCCCTTAACCACGTTTTAAGGAGCCTCTCCTTAAACCTTAGCTAAGTTAAGCCTTTTTGAGCGCTAACGAGAAGGAACCTATTAACCTACTCGGTAGTATAACACCTTTACGTAAGAGCATAGAGTACGCACTTAACGACAGCAGAGCGCGTGAAGTAACGTCCACTCACGCAGCCAGAGGAATTGACGCTGGCGCTTTATACTCGGCAATTAAGTAAGATTGTTAAATCTTTTAAAAACTTTAGATGCTTTTCACCTCTTAGCACCTTAATCAGATTCGATCAACCCTTTATTTTATGACAGGTTTGCCTATATACGAAAACATATTATGAGTTCCATTACAGGCCCTTTTTTTTTTTTTTTTTTTTGAGTTAAACGATTGAAATTATCTTTCATACCGTATTTCAAAGGCTTTAAGATTTGAATTACCAGGAAACACTACTAATAAAAATTGGAATAACTAAAGTAATCTTCCTTTGGAACCTATTAAAATTGTGAATATTAACAATAAGATTTTTGCGAATTTGGCCAAAATTTGGACCGATGTAGTAAAGTATAACTGAACACCTTATAACCTTCTCAATACGAATATAACGCCCCTTTTAAAAATTTACAAGTAAATGGAGGTTCCCTTTTTTTGGTTTTTACATACTATTTCTCGAAATCCTTACAAGGCAAGCTGAAAACTATTACCTAACTTTCCTAACCCGAATAATTACGTTTCGTGAAATTTAGAACAATATAAAAAGCTACTTCGAATACGACGTCCACCTTACACAACATTATACAAATTGGGTCACCACGAGGTGGGCAACGATATAGTTCAAAAGAAAGAGGAAAAAACTCCGATAGATTTACTTTACCAGATAAATAATAAATTAGTATTATGTCAAAAGGTAATAGGAAGAGTCCATATTAACGAAGCCATACTCTGAGAGCAGGTATAGGTAGCGGTTACGGTAGTTAACGAGTTTAAATACGCTTTACAATGTTTAGATATCTTAAGAAGAATTTTTTTAATTAGTTACGTTTCTCTCTTACAACTTTAATTACACGTATACCAAATTCTCTTGGTATATGCCCCTAAGCCGGCAATTTTCTTAACATAAATAAAGAAAGTCTAACGATAGTTAACTATATCGACTATTAGTACGGTTACGAACGCCCTTAACGTTTAAAGTTTAGCTTATTAAATAGAGACTAGAGGTAATACAAACGTTGGCATTAATAGGTCCAATATTTTAACGGATCTTTGAACTGTAAGCACTATCGTCGAAATAGTAGGAAAATATATTAAATTTGTGGTAAATTTAGCTATTAGTAAACTCGTTACTCTTTAGTAGAAAAAAAAAAAAGGTAATATACTATATTTAATACCTTACTTCTTTTAAACAGGATTATTTAAATTAAATCGTAAACTTCAAAGGAGACGAGCCTATTAATGGCGATAATACCCCTAAGTAGATTAAGGGGTATAAAGATACTATTTCCGACGCGGTTTACTAACTAGTCGACCACGTCTTTTTATATCGTTTAGGTGGTGAAAACCCTTACACTTACCTTAATCAATCCATTAACCCTTTATATACCTTCATCCTTTGCGATCGTTACGCGGACTATATGTTTTAAGGTATTATACCATATATAAGGGTGGTTGGATACTCAATACGAGGTAATTCGTAATACATAATATTGTGGAAGGAAAGTACTACAACTATAGAAATTAATCGTTACAATATTGACAAGTATAAGGTTAGCTTCGAATTGGGTGAATGATTATCGCTATTAGGGATAAAAAATAGTTTAAATTGTTATAAGATCGATTACGTTTTATATTCTTGAGTCTCCTATTCCCCCCTTTTTTATTTAAGGGATATGAAGACCCTTAGCGTTTACTTTGACGTTAACGTCGACGAACAAGTTAAAACGGCTAAAGGTTCCTCCTCTCCATTAAGTAGGGGTATTTATGGTTTTATCTTTAAGGCTTTGATCTAGTAGTATAAAACCTAAATAAGCCAAAAATACGTTAATTATATCAACATCTTAACCACCTAGTCGTTATTAGGCTATACAAAGTTTTAAAATCCGTAGGATAAAAAGATATGGAATACTTAACCCTAAAAGTTATTAAAAGACTTTGTTATTACTATTGAATGTATAGTTCAGCCTCTCGAATATTTAAGTTTACATTAAATGACGACAAAAACTTTAATTCCTAGACGTTTATAAATATATTTTGCTTGGATAATAAACTTGTTTACAACGTTATGAACTCTATAACCTCGTTTTACAAAGCTATGTTTTTAAAGTTCCTTTCGGCAAAGAATACAAAGGAAATACAAAGGATATTATAGTTTAACACGTATTTAGACCCACTTAACGTCTTTGTTTACAATACCGATACCAATTTAGCCACGACGAAATTTTAGGAATATGTCAAAATAATGGGTATTTGGTGTAAACAGGTGCCTATAAAGGCCCATTAGAGTATTAGAAAGGTTAAAAGGGTAAACGCTTTACTTTGCCGAATGTATAATATACTTATGTTGGAAATTAAAAACTTTACGAATCCGGAGGCACGCCTTTAAATGGCGTTAAAGGGCTTAAACGATACTATGTATCCTAACAGCCTAATATTAAAGTTACTGGTATTTGTAGTATACTTTCGCCTAACAAGTAAATTTCCATTTTCAATAAGAACTTAAAAGTGTACGGTAAAGCTGTAAAGAAACTATGGAAGGAATCGGTACGCCGCTAGGTTAATAATGCGCTTAACTCTAGAAACGGTCCTTGAACAATTGACGTACTTGTTTAAGTGAAGTCCTCGTGTGGCGGAAGCTAGAAAAATAGGAAGGCCTATATAAACCCTTAAGTATCGTTAATTTTAAAGTAAGTGTTAAAATTATTAACGGATTTATATCTTTCCATACCACCTAGCTTAATGTTATGACTCAAGGACGAACTGCAGATCATGAAACAAGCTAGCAGTCGGCTGCGCCATTAAGAGCCTGATATCAAACACATTAAGCGGAGAACATCTCTTATGTAAACAACCCAGGGTTAGGGTTAGCCGATGGATCTCTAGGATAGTAAGGCGATCCAAACGATCCAGTACTGAAGATGGTATAAAGGCTATAGGATAAAAGGATACGGTCATTACCACATAGATAGCATTTTCTTCATAGCTCTTCAGTTATCAATCTAAGTATTCAGTCTACATATCTGAATAGCCTCACGGCTTTTGATTATTACTTGCACGGTTGCAATATTATTCACTCAGCACCTCTGCTACCTTCTTGATAACATAAACCCTCTGACACCTTCTATATCCTCCCGGGTATTTAGTGTGATCATTATACTTAAGCCTTTTATTAGGGCTATTAACAATAAAGACCCTTAAGCCAAATGACTGAGCTGATACGAATTTCCTTTACCTATTATCGATAACCTAATAAAATGTCGCCAGCGCAATCGACTCCCGAAAAGTAGAAACGTTAAAAAAAAGAATACACACCGGATCGCATTTACAATACTGATTGGATAAGCACGAAAGAGAAGGATAACAAAGACTTGGTACTAAAGTTTCGAGTATAAGGTATTATTAAAACTTTCGGAAACCCTTTTAAGAAAAGCGATAGGGTCGACATTAACGGCCGGGTTACTCAAGAAGTAATACAATTGATGCCAAAAGCCTATATCAACCTTTAAAACCTAAATGTTACGATCTTTGAGTTGAATATTATTTACAAAGTTAAAGGAAAGATTAAGGGGCGGCTGTACGAAAGGTTACACCTAATCGCTTAAGGATATGCCTATAAAGGCAAAACCTAGATCCTTATGTAGTCGCTAATTACTTAAAATATTAGCTAACGCTTAATATTCACTTTAGTAATAAGTTTTTTAACCAAAACTAAAGGTAAGTTTATGTTGAATAGCCGAAATATAGTGTAAGCGTAGACTTAATTAGTAACGGATTTATAGCAAATCGTAATTCTAGAATTACCATAAGAATTGCGTGCTATCTACTCTCTGGGGACAATCATACGATATATTAATACTTTGTACGGATTAACTCAAGTAGGCGTCTATTAGTTACTAACCTATTAGTCGCAATTTCAATTACAGCTAGGTATAAATTATTCATTAGACGACCTGGGTTTGATGGGAACGAAAAAAAAAGATCGGCTTAGTAGGCATGTAAATTGACGATATTTTTTCCGTCGAAACGACTAAATTTATAACATTGGAACAACAGGCAATTGAAAGCTTTATAACTCGGTAACGATGCTGACATAAAGTCATCAACTTAACTTCAACAAATTTTTAATCCGTATACTTGGAATTAATACTTTTATTAGCTTTCGCCAAAAGGGAAAAGTCACTTATTTAACCACAATCTATAAGATTAACGCGGCTAAGGCCTAGAGGTACCTAAAATAATGTGTTCGTAAAAACTATATTGCCACCCTATAATAACTAGAATCTTCCAACGACCTATTTATTACGAGTCTGATATACAATCTAATAGGTAATGACTTTAACAGGTTGAATATGAGTATTGAATAGTAAATACGAAATCTAAACCGAGGGATTGATATGGTTTCAATCTATCTATGGAAAGCTAAGCTAATAACTTTTATGGATAGACTTTGTATAAATAATACCGAATTTTCTTTACTCATTGGCTTTTCAATAGCCCTCGTTAGTAAAGATAGGCGGGAAGACCAGTTAAGAATTAACGTCAGGATAATTCACTAAACCTTTATTAAATGTAAAAGGACTATACGAAGCTTATGGACTTTAAAATTCTACAAAATAATTATAGGCTTTAATTCAAGCATAGAATTATAAAAAATACTTAACGTTATTATCAGGCAGCTAAAGATTTCTCAAATTCTGGTAGTAATTTATACCGATTCGAAAAGTCTAATCGAATGCCTTTCGAAACTCGGAACTACCAATGAAAAACACCTGATAATCGACATAATAGAACTCCGTTGAGCCTAAAAAATGAGGTAGATTAAAGAGTTCCGATAAATTAACAAAAAACATAATCCTTCTAATTTTATAACGAATATATCGACGAAAAAGACCCTTGAAGGTTTGCAAATAGTAATAGGATGATTATACGTATCGAGTGCTATATCGACAGGTCACCCGACAAGCCCAAGTTATGTAACGGTGGTTAGAAATATACTAGCGAACTAAAAGATTGCCAGAGCATTAATAATGCTAATTAATTTAATTGGAACTGCTAAAATAAAAAATTATATGGGTTTATTAAGAAAGAACTTTTTATAGGAGTCGATAAATACGGACGTCGAAGCCGTGGGGTAACTAAACGGATCTGGGGTAAATTTACATGTAAATATGTATATCTTAATACTGAAGCCAATTGAAATTGACACGGTTTCGCCAGTTTAAGAGGTTGCGGTTTAACGTTGACCAGGAAACAATAGTTAACTATACTAACGTATACTTATAAGCTAAAAAGCCGCAAATATTGAAATAATAGTATTTTATGTATAATAGGGCAACTTTACTTACAGTAACGTTAACCATACTAACTGAAAGTTAAGTGGATTGTTTTGTGGAGGCTTATTATATGGGGTGTAAGTTGAGTACAGTACGCCCCACTTTATATTAGGGTATGGGCCAAGCAATTGGCCATAAAAGTTACTGTGCAGCCCGGCTAGCGGTCTACCAAACCTAAAACAATACATCCACCATCTGACCACGTAATACTATTGTTACTTCGAGCAATCGAATCGACAACGTTGCAACGTCTACAGCCCTACCAACATAAATAAATAAATCAATGGATAGGTGAATGTATAAATAAATGAATGAATAAAAACATTAAGAAAAAATACATGAATAAATAAATAATGAAAGGATAAAATGATTAAATGAATGAATAGATAAAAAATGGATATAAGGAAAGATGAGAAAATTAATGAATAAATACAAAAATAAATGAATGAATGAATAACAAAGAACCGAATAAATGAATAAACAATAATAAAATGAAATAGGTAAATGAATAAATAGATGAATGAAAAAATGAATACATAAAGGAAGGAATGAACGAAGGAATGAATAAGAAATGAGTAAATAAATAGATTAATAAAAAATACAGAGAGAAAAAAAGAAAGAAAGGAAGGAAGGAAAGAAAAAAAAAGGAATGAAAAAAAAGAGAAAAAAATGAAAAAATAGAGAAGTAAAAAAAAGAAGGAATAAATAAATAAATAAATAAATAAAATGGATAGATAGATAGATAAATGAATGAATGAAAAAAATGAATGAATGGATGGATGAATGAATAAAGAGATAAAGAAATAAAGAAATAGAGAAAAAATGAATAAATGAAAAAAATGAATAAAGAAATGAAAAAAGAATAAATAAAGAAATAAATTAATAAAAAAATGAAGAAATGAAGAAATAAGGAAATGAAAGATTGAAAAAAATGAAAAAATAAGGAAAGAAATACTTGAAGAAATTAAATATGAAAATAAAAAATGGATAAAGAATGAGTGAATAAATGAATGAATGAATAAACAAACAAATAAATAAATGAATTAATAAAAAGAGAAATCAATAAATAAATAGAAAAATCAATAAATGAATAAATATATGAATAAATACATGAATAAATGATTTGTAGAAAAGGGTCTAATGTATACCCATAAAAGCAACAGTAAAAGAGGAAGAATCTTAAAGATTGGTATTGTAGTCAAGATAGATTATAGGGTCGGTCATAACGAGGTATTCAGAGAGTGCACGCCACGGATGGGAGGTTATAAACCTCTCATCCGGGCAATGGCCCTTTTGCTATGCACTTTAGAATACCCCTTCCAGATCGCACCCCGCATGATGCACTTTGCACCTTGCAAGAGTGCAGCCTGCAGCGTGACACGTTATCGTGTACCCTGCAGGAATTCACCTTGCAATATAGTGCACTACCACTAAGACTATGAATACTAGCTGTAGTGGTATATAGTAATATTCACATAAAGAAATGAATGAACTAATAACCGACCAAAAATTGAATAAATGAATGAATAAATAAATGAATAAATATATAGAAAATAAAATAAGAAAAAAAATACATGAACGAATGAATCAAAAAAACCAATACATAAAAAATAAATGAATGAATAACCGAATGAAAAATTGGAAATAAAATTAAGAAAAAATGAATGAATAAATCAATAAAAAATAAATACATACATATATAAATACATAAAAACATAAATGAACAAAAAGATCAAAATAGATAAATGAAAATATAAATCAAGGGATAAATGAACATTTCATGAATAAATACATAAATAAATAAATACAACGATAGATGAATAAATCAAGAGATAAATAAATGAACGAAAAATTGAAAAAGAATTGAAAAATGAAGAACTAAATGAATGAATGAACAAATAAATGAAAGACATAACAAAAAAATGAATGAATTAATACATAGATTCATGAATGAATGACGGCATAAATGAAGAAATAAAGTAATAAACGAATGAATAGAGAAATTATGAAAGACATGAATAAGGAAATGAATTAAAATGAATATTGAAATAGATAAAAAGAGAAATCAATAAATCAACAAAGTAATAAATGAAAAATTCAACAAATCAACGAATGAATAAATTCGTGAATCGATAAACCAATTAATAAATTCAAAAACATAAATCATGCAATGAATACATACGTACGTATATGAATGAATAAATCAATAAATAAATAAATAACGAAGTCAATGAAAAAAAGTAAAGAAAGAAATAAATATATAGAAAATTGAATAAATAAACTGTTGGTAGACATTTATCGTTATAACGTAGTCGATTGGAACTACTGTGGTTGAAGTAACTGGTGCTGCGTTAACATTTTTTGTCTAGGTGTAAGTTCTAAGTTTGGAGGAACGCTAGCCGGTCTGCACGCTAATTTGTATAGCTAAATGCTTTGGCCTGTGACCCACTTTGAATTGGGCACCTATTGTACTGCACTTGCAGTGCAGTCCCACAAATTGCAGCCAATTTGTAGTTAGTAAAATTAACTAAACTAACAGTTTAGTTAACTTTACTTTACTGTATTTGAATGCTATTTTAACACTAACTGCTTTTGGTTTTGTATTTATACGCTAGTATGGCCTATCATGAATTAATGACAACCTTCAAAATACATCCTTAATCCATATTCCAACAAGAATCCAAACCCTTATTAACTCCAATCAATCTGTACGAAAATTGACATTTATCATGGCCCCTAATAGCTATTTCATCCCCCTCCTCCAAGACTTTCGTTTTTTAACTCCCGTGTACAGGTCTTTCGCTTTAAATCTCTACATATTACGTATTCCACCATTTTCGTACCTTTTACCAGTAGTTTAAACTATTGCGATTTCCACCTTTGTCGCTGTTGTTATTGAAATCAGTTCCCTGGAAGTTTTCAAGTTTGTTAGGGTAACTTTACTTCACTTTGTTACTTAGCGTGCAGTCCATGTAGCCCTCGATTCTTACAGTTAACGTATTGCTATCTACAAACTTTTTTAGAGCGCTATTAGGTGTAACCTTAGTTATACCATCGGCGGGGTTTTCTTTACCATTAATTTACCGAAACTTATTGATTTCCCGAGTTTGATATACCCTTTTTCAAGTGATTATGTTTATCATCAGACGGATTTTATTAGGCATACCTAACTTTAATAGTTATTCGTAAAGGCATCGGAATTTTATATATACTACCATAAGGATTAAAGATAACCCGAACTATTTGGTAATGATCTTTAATATATTATCATATACTATGCCGATGTTAAAGTCTGTTATTGTACTATATACCTTTGATGCCAATACTTTTCGTGTTATATATTTATATTCAACGGATGTCCAGAATACGAGGTTTCTATTGATTGTACATTGTCCTTGAAACTTCTGCACATTCATAATTATCATAAGGAATCCGATTTACGATATAAGGTCAGTATTATTGGTAAATAACCCGTTCGTAAAAGTTATTAACTTCGTTTTCATTAAATTTACCGGAACTATATTAATCCCTCATTTCTAATGGTTTATTTATTTCTCAATGTTTTCGTTTAACTTTTTAAAGTTCTCGTTTTTTGGATTTTATATCTTTGTCGTAATAGATAGGTTATAGGATACTTTCAGTTAATATAATTTGGTGATATAATGTTGTATCCTAAAGAGAAACTACAGGTTAGGGGATAAGCCAGTGGACAACTAAGCCCCAGCAAGTCTGACATCCAACATATCAGGCAAAGAACATCTCTTATTTGAATAACCCAGGGTTAAGGTTATCGTAAGGACGTTTAAGATATTTTGGATATATTGCTATCCAGGTTATCCACAGACGCATTGGATATTTCGCTGTCAACGCTATCCAGTACCACAAATAATATGAAGGTTATAGGATACAAAAGACACAATAATTACTATACAGAAAACATTTACTTGATAGATTTTTAATTGTTAATCCAAGTGTATAGTTTACATATATAAATATTTTAACGGTTAGTAATCATTTTACAGCAGACATATATAGCGTTTTAATATTTCCCTTTTATTAATTTTTATAGCTACTAATAATATGATCCCTTTTATACCTTTCATTTTCTTACGGGTATTAAGTATAGTTATTATATTTTAACAACTATAATTCAGCCGGTATATGTAATTTCGCGAGGGAATATTACGAAGTTACAATAGCTTTGTAAAACCTAATTTCTTCTAATATCGACACTCAACCCGTAGTTAGTTAGTCCTAATTAATCGAGCAAATCGTTTAAGTTTAACAACAAGTCTAATACTTTCGACACAATTAATAGGTATTAACGACTATATCTAAGGTTTATAGAATAGATAAACTTCTAGCTTATCATGGTATGAAAAGAACCTTAGAAGGATTTTCAACCAGTTATAAGAGCTACTTCCGATATTATAATCAATAAATTGTTACAAATAATGAGAAGTTTACGTTTAAAGGAACGTATTTGGAAGAAGATTCTCTGGCTTGGTAAGAGCCCTTGATTAGGAACCACTTTAATCATAACGAGGACATATAGAACTCAAAAAAGAATATTTTCTTTAAAAGGTTTTAATACTTCGAAAAAAGACTTAAAGATAACGTTAAAGACGAATTATTAAAATAAGATAATCCTGAAGAATTTTTTAGGTAGGTCTTTATAACTGTTCGTATGGATCACTTTTTATACAAATGTAAGTAGAAACGCGGAAATAAAAAACACGGAAATATATAAAAACTTCGCCTTTAACCAAATATAAGTCGTAAGTTTTTATAACAACCCTATAACCAAAGAACGGCAATAGGAGAAACAACTTACTCAAGACCTAGAGAGATCGACGCTTTCCAACGTTGAAAACGCTGTTCAGAAAAGTGGAAGTGTTATAACTGTGGTAAAAAAAGATACTTTATATAAAAATATCGACATCCAAAACGATAATAGAAACCCGTTCCAAAAAGGATAACTACAGTTAATATAATAAATAAGCTTTACTTTATTAACAATACGTCCATCAAATCAATATATAAAACACTTATTCTAAAAACGCCTAGATAATGATACAGTAATTAAGAGGGCAACGAATGCCATTTATATAAAGAAAGATGCCCTGACGATTTGTGACCTAATTATAATACGTAATATATAATTTACCATAAAGAAAAGGAATTATACGACTTAGATTATAAACCACTTTTGAAGTAAGTAACGTATTTGATCGAAATTTACAAATTCATTTTTTGATTCGATATTACGATACAAATTGCGTATTATGTATTTTAACGAAGGCAAATTCAGGTTAATTCCATAAATAATTATGGGGGAAAAAATATCTGGTAACAGAAACAAAAAAATATATAGGAAAACCGAGTATTAAAGCCTACGGAAAAGGGCAAGGATTGTTTATAAAAGGATAACTAAAGATTTTACCAAGGTTCTTTTATATAATAATTTAAGACAACCATACCTATATTATTCCAAAAGTGCAAATTAGTGAAAAATGATACAACATATTATTGGATATTAGCGTATGATGAAATTACATCTCCTCCAGAATGATCAATAGAGATAGAATTCCTTAGCGATAGGAGGAATGAACCTATAAAATTAATACTATGCAATGATAAAATGTCCCTTACGAAAATGAAATTATCTACAAAGAAATTGATTATCTCGATATTATAACGAATGGAAAACAACACCTTATACATATGGATATTAACAATACAGTACATTACGAATTAATTTTAGGACTTCTTTAGCTTTAAGTTACCAATTTATGAATCGATTAAATTACTAGCTAGCCTTATAAAGATAATGTTATTTTTTAGCAACGGATTACAATAGACGGTCTGGAACCAAATCCAGTGATTAAAGTAGCTTAGAAAACTAACATTTGAACGAATCCAGCAATATCTTTACTGAAAAACGTAACCGAAATTGCGGATATATGAAAAAGAATTTGTTAATTGCACAGATTTCTCAACAAATAGGCGAAGGCAAATTAAAATATAATATAACAAGATTAATACATTATATCATTATACGGCGATTCTTCATGTAGTTTTTAAGTAACGAAGACGTTAAAACGACCGAAAAACTTCATCATATTCCAAAGGAACATCGACACTTTGAATGGATATTTCAAAAGATATTAAATTCCGATATACCTGGATATACGTAATACGATTACGAGATACCCTTATGAAAAGTGACAATACTATAATTCCATAACATTTATGAACTTAATTAAAAACAACTTAAAGAATTTAGAAGATACCTTAATAAAAACTTAAAAAAAGGCGACATTAAACCCTGGAGATCTCTAACGGGATATTTCATTTTTTTCATACCTGAAAAACGGGAAATTATAAATCTACATAGATTATAAATAGTTCAACGACATTACGTTTAAAAACAGATATTTATAGCATTGAAATAGGAAACTTCGAAACCTATTCTAAGGAGCGAATCACTTTACAACACATAATTTCAAAGTTGTTTATAATATTATGAAAATGAAGAAAGGAAAATAATTAAATTTAGCCCTTAAAACACGTTACAAATAATATGAATACTTGAAAATTTCTTTTAAATTTACCAACACCCAAACAATATTTTAGGAAATGAATAATTAGGTACTTCATAAATAACTCGATATTTTCGTTATCGTTTATGTAGATACTAACCTTATTCCAATTCCGGGTTTTAAAACATATAAGTAATCCATTAGTTAAATACATGAATAGCTGAAAAATACATTTTTTTTAGTTCAACTAAAAAAACAGAATTACAATAATAAAGTAATTACCTTGAATGTACTATTATACTTGGGCAAAGCAGGATATATAAAAATGAAGTCAAATCGATGATCAAATATCCATATCCCAAAACTTTAAAGAAGTTAAATTATTCCTTGAATATATTAACTTTCACTAACAATATGTGGAGGATTACAGTGGAATTTACATTTTCTTTACGAAATTGATAATGAATGATAGGACCTCTTTATGGAACGATATGGTATATTAAGATTGTTTAGAACTTTTTAGAGAATTTGGAAAATAATCTATCCTATAATATTCAAACCTAACGAAGCTATTTGAAATGGAAACAAATACCTCGGATTTTGTGCTTAACAGTCAGCTAGGATAAAGAGACAGTGAGGGGCGTCTCAAAGCTATTAGCATTTTTTCATAAAACCTTAACTGAATTGAATATAATTACCCGATTTATAATAGAAAACCTATAACAATTATTAAAACATATAAACAATAGAAATAGTACCTATCGGCGCTAATTACCCGATTATGGTATGTATAAATTATAAAACCTTGATAAAGGTTACTTTTCCAAAAATGGTAAATAAATAACAACCCAGATAGGTAGAATCCTTTTGAAAATTCGACCATAAAATTACATATTGTAAAATAATAGAAAACGTCAAAGTTGATGTTTTTAGTCGACGATCAGATTACAAGGAATAGAATTAACTAAGAAAACAAATAATTTTCATAACCTATAATTAACGTAACTTCATCTATGAAAAAACAAAACATCGATATAATTTATAGAATTTACGTGAATATTAGAAATCCGAGTTTAATGACGCTCTATAAATAGGACAACTTCATTCGAGAAATCTATAACGTAGCATAGCATGTATACTTAGGAGTAATATAAATATTTTATCAGGTTGAATAAATTTGGAATGAACCAAATATTGAACTACGAATCCAAATGATTTATAAAAACTACTACAATGGTAAAAATTACAAAAAAGATAAAATATAAATTATATAGACTTTTAAAGACAATTCTTGTACCTAACATTATATAGTTGTCAATTATCATGGACTTTATCATTAAGCCACTACCGTTACGAAAACCTTTAATTAGAATAACTTTCAATAGTATTTTATTAATAATTTTTAGAATTAATAAAGTACTTTTACTTCATCACGTACAAAAAGGCCATTGATATAAAAGAAATCGTTTACCTCTTTTCTGTACAAAAACTATTAGTAATTACGAAACACCCGAAACATTTATTAATAATAATGATAAAAATCTACCTCCAATTTTTGGAATACGCTAATAACTTAGCCAAGCTCAAACTATAATATTAATATATTACATTATTTATAAACGGATGAATAAACGAAACTAATTCATTAGATTATAGAATAATACCTCAGATGTTATCTTAATTATTAGCAGGATAATTGGGTTAAACTTTTGATAATGATATATTTCACTGATAAAAACGCACATACGTTAAAAATATAAAAATCTCCTTTTTTCGCCAACTTTGGATACAAGCTTAAGGTTCTCACAAATAAATATTGAAACTGAACACTCCCAAAATAATACATAAATTCAGAAAAAAAAAGGTTTTACGAAGAAGTTGAACAATAACTTTAATTAATTAAAAGTCAAATAGCTCCATACGTAAATTATAAAAAGAGTAAGGATCTATTCCATGAAATAGGAAATAAAGTTTACATATTCCACCGTAATATTAAAATTGGAAGACCCAACAATAAACTTAATTATAGAAAACTTAAATTATTTGAAATTTAGCGACAACTTTCAAAAGTAAATTACGAATTTCTATTACTTGTAACAATAACAATATACACGATTTTCCATATTACACTTTTCAAATTAAAAGTAATAAATGTTGGATTAAATTGAAACGAATCCTCGACTCGCGAAATGATAATGATGAATACGTAATGAAATAAAAAAGATAATATTAAAGTAAAAACACATAAAAATCAAAATATTATCTAAACGAAACACTTTAACAATTTCGAAAATGTTATCAAATAAAACCTACATTTGTTTTCAACATATTATAGTTACGCTAAAATATGAACTTAGGACTTCTAGTACGAAAAGAAGGTGTTTCAACCACTAAACTATAAATTTAATAAATATGAAAATAACATATATAATACCTGGAAGTAAATAACACTTTTTGAAAATCCTTAAAACCATCAGTAGGTGTTATAAGAGTATTTTTATACGAATTAACCTCGAGGAAACCAGACCAGCTCACTACGGAATTTCCCATATTTACGGAATTTCAGTCGAAACCCTTCAAATTAAAATTAAGTTACGTAATATTAAACTCTTTAAAACCCGTAGTTTGAACCGAAGTAAAAATACAAACTCGCTATGCTTTAGCTTTCTATGACTTTAACCGCCTAAGATTTTATATACTATTAATTCTACGGCAAATTTTACGTAAAATTTTAAGACTATATACGCTTTTATTTATTTAAACGTTTTACTTTCGTTATAACAAAGCAAAGGCCTTTCTAGACGCTTGTAAACTCAGCTTTCAATTACTAATATCGTACTTTTATCTGGCATAGTTCGGAAGCGCTTAACCCTTAAATGTTGTGACAAAAACGACATAAACCGACGTATTTAATATATAGCGAAAAGTCGTTTAAAAATACTTGGTAGGATAAGATATTATGACCTTTGTCAAAGGATTGAGGATGCCATAGTAATAGCGTTTTGAAAATTAATATAAAAAAAAGCGAATCATTTTACTTAGTTTTGTCGAAAAGAGGTTTGTAAAACCGAAAATTTTCAACTTTTTTAAATATAGAAAATGAAAAGGTTACGATACCTTGAAGTAAGAACTCGAAAAAAGGATCAAAAGCACTTACTAGGATGTTTCAGGGGAAAAAAAGAAATAAGGAGGGAGATAATATTATAACTCAAAGACCCACTACAACTTAAGGGATGGGTTAGTAGAAAGCTAAATTCTTAGAAAGATAACGTTTAGCAAATTACACAGAGAATATATTTTATGTTCTAAACCCAGGGTTACGGTTAGCGAACGGACGTATAAGATATATTGGATATCGTAATATTTGAGATATACATTAAACATCATGGTATAACAGTTATATTATACAAAGAATATAATTATTACCATATAAATATTATTTTCTTTATAGAGTTTTAAATATCAAACATAGTATTAAGCTTTTACAACTCAATAACCCAACAGCTAATAAATATTTTATAGCATAAACGCACAAATTCTAAATACTATACTTTTATTACCTCTATTACGAACTGCTAATAGAAATCTTTCTACTCTTTTTATTTACTTATATGTATTTAGTATAATTATTACATATAGGCCATACAATCCCTTTACTTTAGATATTTTAATAATTTTACGTCTTCCATCATATCAATAATCATTAGGCTCGTAGCTTACCTTTTTTTAACCTAATATAATATAAATTCCATTTTTAGTATTAATACTATAAATACGGATAAGATATCTATTAAAGTCAACTTTTGTGCCTTTAGTAACCGTTTTAATCAATTTACACTTTAAATGGCCTAAATTTTGAATAGCACATTATTCCGCCGCTATAAACCTAGTATTTACGAGGAAAAGGGTATCATTAGTTTATATACCTACGATATTCAAATTTTCTCCCTCCTTAATTAATAAGCACTGGTTAAATATTAAAGTTTTTATACCTAACGTGTTTTTGAAGTACGCTTAGTACGTTGGAAACCAATAAACACCTGCTTCAACTAGTTATTATAGGGGTTTAATATAACGTATTATCATACCAGTCGTAAATTTGTTCTTTAATTTTTCCGGTAATTTTAACAATATAATTTACTAAATATCAGTATCAGATGACGTATACGTTTACGTTATATACCAGCTATTAAGTAACTATAACCCTATTACGCGAAAAACTAAACTGATAGTAATCATGACGATTGAACTCAAATCAATTTTCTAAATTATAAATAATTGAGTAAAGATCTAGTTTTTAATTTTGTTACCGTATTTTCAAAGCAATTACTTGTGACGTTTCGTACGGTTGATCCATAGTCTTACCTTTAATCTCGTACATTATCATCAATTTCAAGATAATGATATCTTAGACTTTAAATTATATTTACTGTATAAATTGTATAAACTTTCGTAAAACTAATAGCTGATCATGCCTATTTAGGTTGTTTTTAAAAAAGGCCTACCCGGTGTGTTGAGAATTATTTTAATACGTAACCTAAAGGAAAGTTTTCTGTTTATCTTCCCCTTTTAAAACAACTACGCTGTTTTATATACCTAATTAAACCTGTAATCTTCGTTTTTAACTTCCTCTTAATATATATTCACCTCTCATATAGTTTTCCACATATTCGTCATTTTATTAACTTATTAACGATCGGATTAATAGGATTATATTGGTTAATTCATTTAGCTCAGAGGTTATCGATATTATTATTTTAATCAAACTGAAGTTTTTTGTGTACGGCTTAACTTATATAATTCGAAAAGTAATAAGGTAATTGGTAGTTTCAACTGTCTCGTTGAAGTTAATGATATGTAAAATATTATATGGTTTATCCTATTTATCTAGCTTTTTCCATATGAAGACTTTAATTTTACAGGGAAATGATCACCAGTTTGTTATTAACGGTTAGTTTCTAATGTTAAAGGCTTGGTTAACCTGGCGGAGTGCCGATTCCTTTTTTAGTTCCTTTAAGGGTTCGCCGTATATTGCAATACATTTTTGGGGTTTTAACTATCATAACAATTCAATCCTTATACGTCGGTAAGCCTTAAATACTTTTAATGTTGGTATAAAATCATCAAGTTTAACAGTATTGTTAGGTCCCTTTACCGTTATTTAAATCTATAACTTTCAATTTATAAAGCTTTCGATTTTCAGGAGAAGGATATTATAAGCCTTTTATAAAATATTGAAAGCTTTCACGACCTTATTAACACCTTAGTAAGTATTAACAGAGACATTTTTATATTTCATTCCTATTGACTAAGTATTAATTTAAAACTTTATCGCGATGAAGTTGGTATCGGCGTTATAAACGAATTTATTCGGTAACTTAAGGTGCGTATTAATCCATAAAATACGAAACTTCTCTTACGTTTTTTTTATCATAATAATCATAAAAAACTCAACGTCGTTGAAAGACGTAGAGGAGTTTACAACGTTAAATACTAGCTTGCTGTTCAGTTAAAATACGTTTACAAAAACCTGAAAATTGAATTTTTGATGTTTTTAACGTAAGTTTAAATGTTAAGGTTTGGAAATTGATTCAACAGTAATAATAGAGCTATTGAATTGCCTTTAGCGATAGAAATTCTCCTTTTTCTAAAATACCCGCTTTTAAAACTTTATGTAACCTATTAGTCGCCATGTAATTAAATCTGCAATAAATTAACAAAGTTCCGACTTCGTGAAATTTAATATTACTACCTTTAACCTTGAGACGTAAAACTAAAAGCTCCCCTATTTAAAGTTAAGTAAAAACGTTTTATTAACTTTAATTTTAATTGATTTATTGGTTTAATTGTGAACTCCAATGCCAAGGTGTTTCATATTTCTAAGGAAAAGGAGCAAAGGGATAGTTGATCCTAAAATGTAATTAATTATGGAGTTAACGAAAATAGTAATAGTAGTCGATCCTAATAAAAAAGCTTTTTTTTTTTAGTTTTAAATCCGACCTTAACTTTATTAATATCCGTATGGTTAAATTATACAACCTTATTTATATCCTTTCGTAATAAAACGTATTATGAATAGTCTCCTATTAAATACCGCGTTACCTCTTTATCCAGCATAATACCTTAAAACCCCTGTTTTACATAGTAATTTTAAATGGTAGAAAGATATATAGGGCCATAGTCTTTATCATTATATCGGAGATAGGGGTTTTTACCTATTGGGCGGTATAAAATAGCGTGGTAGGCAAGTTCTTACATTGCTTTTATGCCGGTATAATTATCTTCATATTAACCGATAACCTTGGTTTTATTTTCTTTTTTTTACCTTATAACATTTTAATTTATATTGCGTAATATATAGTTTTGGTCTAGTATAAATAGGAAGTACATGTTATATACTACCTATTTTAAATTAATTTATTTGCGATAGTGTAGCGTATCGACCAGCAGCTGTATTTGCCGTAAATTCAATATTTATTAAAGTTTAAATTTAAAGTAAATTTACTCAGATGATTTGAGAACCTTTCAAAAATAATGCTTCTTTCCATACGTAACTGGTTTACATCCCTAAGTCTAGGCCTCTCGTTAATTGTATTAACCGAGCGTTTTGTACTTACGGTTCATGTAATACGTATAACCGGGTTTGTTTCGTCGTCGTTGAACTTTGAAACTTAGGGGTATATACTAGTTGGACTGGAAACTCGAGCTATTACGGTCGTCAACAAAAAACACCAAAAACTAAAAAACCTTTCGCAGGTAATATCAAAGCACTATAAGGCGTATTTAGATTATTTATAATTCATAGCGGCTCAACAGACCTACTAGCGTAAAGTGTCTTCGCCAACTCCTACATTTCCCATTATTTATTAATGAATAATTAGACTATGATGTATTCAATTAAGAAAGTCTAGTTTGCTTCCCGTCTTTTTGTATAATCTAATATATAAAACCACTTAATAACGTTTAAATCGATAGAATACTAAGTGAGGTTAATATAGTACTCGAAATGAATTTTCAAACCATGGTAGATTTTGCGAAAAGAAACATAAGTCGTTATGTACCGCAGGTCGTAATACTTAGCTTATATTATAAAGATATTAAGAAACAACAACTTAAATCCTGGTAATTTAACTCTTATTTGGCGGTAAATATTGTAAAACAAGCGTAGTTGAAAGTCGAAAAAGGTGATACGGCTTGCCGTTATACTTTTAGTTCTCTCTCCAGAGTTATACAATCTTAATAATTACCACGTAATCCGTATTTACTATAGGAAAGTGTCGAGGAGGAAGGGTAATTTACTAGTCGTAGAGACTCTCAGTGTCCCTCGACTAGTACTGAGGCTGGTGCTGGTGGATAGGATGATTATCTTTAGCTAAGTTTCAAGGGACAAGGCTAGTAGTCATATTTATAATAGACTTATATGTAAATCTAGTCCTTTCTTAATTTGGATGTTGAAATTGAACGTGTAAAGGTGCTTAGTAGAAATAGTTTTAAGGGTTTCCAAGAACTTAATTATACTGCTTTTGGTATTAAGAGTTGCGTTGATTTTTTTATCAAATTATATGGTGAACCTAAAGACTTTCGGTGTATAAGTTAATTAATTTATTATAGCTAGTGGCATTGAACCGTTAATATTTGGTAAAAGGGTTTAGAAAACTTATTTATGCTTGTATAAGTCATTGCGAATGCGTGTAAAGGCATTAAAATTTTTATCGCTAACGATACCTTGGTGTTGAGCTTTAAAGATCCATTACGGATTTTTATCGATGGCTTATTCGTAAAGTACGTTAGCTAAGTTATAATTTTTGTCTTTTTAAATATAGAGGTTTAACTTTCGGTTAACGAGTTTAGTCGTTGAAGTAACTTTAATATACCTGTTTGCCATTTTTCATATATTGAGATTTCATTTCTTAAAATAGTTTAACAGTTGTCGTGCACCTATAGGCCTCAAACCGTTCCAGTAGAGTTGAAGCGAAAATTTCAAAGTCGTTCTCATTAAAAATATATTCGACTAAGGAGTTTTCGTTAGGTTTAACAAACTATAGGTTTTTATCGTAATACTTTTCGAAAGTAATGCCGAGGTTTATAATTATTTATTGTCTTATAAAGATAGTAACAGCATCAATTTCAGCGCGTTTTAAAGAAATAATAAAAGATATTAAAGGGCGTAATGAGAAAAGAGATGGTGTAAAGGGGTGGGTTATAAGTTTTCCATCAAAGTTAGTAAAGTTCAAGGTCATATTAATTAGTCGTTTTTAAGATGTGAAATTTGTAGTAGTAATACCCGTAATAGTAGTAGCCGTAAAAGTACTAACTTGGTTGTTTACTATCTTACCGACTTGATAATCTATAAAAAAATTAGGCGGTTAATCTTAACGCCTTGAAAAAAAATTAATGAGGATTTTTTCGTGTTTTTAGTAGCGATACCATCGCTTTTTTATAAATTTCGGAGAATAATTGATACAATTAATAATCCTTTCCTATTTATTGCCGAAAACAACTAACATAGCCTTCAAAGGCTTTTTTAAAAACATTTCTTTTACCCTTAACCGCCGTTTAACGTAAAGCGTAACCGAAAAGTAGCTCCTTCTTCTACCGAACTTAGTTGTGCTTAACTTAATAAGCACTGATTAGTATTAGTAGGCCTTTATCGTTACAACGTCGTCGATTCGAATCACTGTAGTCGAAGTAACTGGTGGCACATTGAAAATTATTATGTAGGTGTAAGGCCTAAGTTTAGCAGACCGCTAGCCGTTCTGCCAGCTCATTTGTCACGCCAAATGCTTTGGCTTGTGCCACACTTAGAAGACGGCACCTACTGTACTGTACTTTCCGTACAGTCCCACAAACTACAACCAATTTGCAGTTAATACAATCAAGTAAACTGACAGTTAGGTTGACTTGACTTTACCGTAGTTGATTGCTATACCAACATTGATGAATGAATGAATGAATGAATGAATGCATAAAGAGATAAATAAATAAAAAAGGAACTAAAAAAATAAGGGAAAAATCGAAGAAATAAATACAAATTTGGATAAATAAATGAATAGATAAAAAAAATTATATAAGAAGAAAAATGAATGAATAAATGAATGAAAGAAACAAAAAATAGATGAATAAATGGGTACATAATTACATAAATTCATACAGGAATCAATTAATAAATAAATCACTCAAAGTGAATGAATGAAAAACTAAATGAATGAAGAAATGAATGAAGGAATGAATAAATGAATGAAAAACTAAAAGACTAAAAGAATAAAAGATTGAAAGACGAAAAAACTAAAAGACTAAAACACTAAAAGACTAAAAAAATAAAAAAAAATAAAAGACTAAAAGACTAAAAGAATAAAATGTTAAAATACTAAAAGACTAAAGAACTAAAAGAATAAAAGACTAAAAGACTAAAATACGAAGGTAATAAAGTAATAAAGTAATAAAGGAATAAATTAATGAATGAATAAAAAAAAGAATAAATGAAAAAATAAATGGATGAATGGATGAATAAATGAATAAATGAATATATCAATATATCAATATATCAATATATCAATGAATGAATAAATAAATGATAAAATACATAAATGAATGAATAAATGAATAAAGGAGTATATGAATAAGTGAATATATGAATAAATGAAATAAATGAATACATGAATACATGAATACATGAATGAATGAATAAATGAAGAAATGAAGAAATGAAGAGATAAATAAATAGCTAACTATAGAGATATATGTTAATATTCATAATACCGATTCAAAAAGCCTATTCGAATACCTTTCAAAACTCGAAACCACCAGTGAGAAACGCCTAATAATCGACGTGATAATAATTCGCGAAGCCTACGAGGGCAGGGAAATCTAGGAGTTCCGATAGATTAATGGAAAAGACAATCCTGCCGAATTTATAACGAAGGTATCGCTAAACAAAACCCTTAAAAGGTTTGTAGACAGCAACAAACTAACTATATACATCGAGGGCTATATTAACGGGCCACCTGGAAAGGCTAAGTTATGTACATATGTTGGCAAACGGAAATACTTTTAGGGGAATGGTAACTTTAAGTAATACAGTTGAATTAAAGGTAGTAGTGGTTCAATTAACCCACGTAAGTTAAGCAAGATTAAAAGGTAGTTTAACTCACATTGGTTAAGATAGTTAATTGTCCAAAAAGCACTGGCAGTATTAGAGGGATGGAAAGGCTATCAGTGGCCCAGTTTAACTACTTAGGCTAACTGAAGTGGTAGAGGACTTAACCTACGTGGCTTAAGATAGCCAATGACAATAGGGGTAGCGGTGGCAGTACTAGAGGGGTAGCAGTACTGGAGGAATAACAAGGCTAGTAGTGGCTTAGTTAACCTATGTAGGTTAACTGAAGTGGTAAACGACTTAACCTATGTAGGTTAAAAAGGTCAATGGTAACAATAGGCCAATACATGCAAGTTTGTAGCGAAAAACTTATATACAGGAGTGGGTAAATGCAAGACTCGGAGCCGTAGGGAAATTTACGGAAAATATAATTAATTTAGGTGTAAATAGAGTTAATTTAAGTGTGGAATTCAACTGAAATTAATAGGGGTTTGGTCAGTTAATGAGGAGGTAATTCGGCGGTAACCAGAAAAGTTTGGTCGACTATACTAACGTATACGTACAAAGTAAAGATCCGCTAGTATTGTAATAGTAGTAATTGCAGTGCAATAAGTCAACTTTACTTATAGTAAAGTTGACTATACTAATTACAAGTTAAGTGTATTGTTGGTGAGCGTGTTATATTGGCTACAAGTTAAGTTCAGTATACACCCACTTTACATAGGATACAGGTCAAGTAGTTAGCCATACAAATTACTGTGTAGATCGGCTAGCGATCTGCCAAACCTAGAATAATATATCCACCATTTGATTATATTATACTACTGGTACTTAAACCAATTGAATCGACAACACTACAACGTCCAAAGCCCTACCAATAGAAATATAAATGAAACGTAATCGTAAACTAGTTAGACGTTTGAAATTAGTTGTTTAACGCCTACAAATTTTTCACTAATTAAATAATTAAGAAATTTTAACTATATTAATTTTTATTTAAACAAAAGATGTATAATAATACTAATAGGAGAATAATAGTTGAGTATTCAAAGTAGGGACTTAGTTTGTAAAGGTTGAGATAGTGTGTAAAAGCGAATTAAAATGGTATAGGAGTGGCAGATATTATATGAGGCGCTTTTAGTGTTTTGATAAACGTTTTGAAAGCTGTCTTGGACGCTTTCAAAATATATTAAAACGCTTCAAAGAGTGTTTTAGACCTTTAGTTTATATCTATGTGTGCGCTTTAGAAGTTGCTTTAAGGGCTTGGAATAATAGTAAAATCGTTATAAAAAGCCGTTTTGGAGGCTTTCCAAGTTTTCCAAAACGTTATAAAAGTTGTTTCCAGATAGATTTCAACGAAGGGTTCCGAAATTTAATGGTTTTTGTAGCCGATACGTGATAACCCAATTTCTGAAAAGTGTCCGGATACGTCCAAAACGTTAATAGAGTTGATGATAACGTAATAGAGTTTTTGATAGTTTAAGGAAATTAACTTAATTGATAACATTGTATTAAATTTGTTCTTTTCAAAATTATTTCAAGTTTTATAGTTTTTTTACGTTTCGAGTTTCACAGTCATTCCCGCGTATTTCCCTACTTCCGTATGTTTTTTTATAAATAGTAATTTTAAAGTACGAAACATTTGATACTGTTAAAATATCTCGTTATAAGTATTCAACTAAAGTTCGTCTCTTTTTTTCTCAGACTATCTGTAGTCGACTAAGTTGACTACTAATTAGTATCAGTAATATTTTTGTACGTTAACGTAAAAATAAAATAGTATTTAAAATATTAAAATTAGTAATATTAATAATGATGATTAAAAGGAAGAAGTGGCATCCAGAGAGTACACGCGTCAAGTGAACGCTTATAAGCTCTCATCCAGAGTATAGCATTCTACCATATACTCTATCAACATCCCTCCTGAGACGTTTCACGATATCATACACTCTATAAGAGTGCCTTTTGCAGCGTGGCACACTATCATACACTCTATAAGAGTGCCTTTTGCAGCGTGGCACGCTATCATACACTCCTTAAACGTAGTACTCTACGCTCTATAGCTATGGTAATATCTAATAATATCTATAGGTTGAGAACGTTAATAATGGTAATGCTGGTAGAGTCAGCGGTTATAAACGATTTAACTATAATAAAGTTAAATTAAAAATTGTTGATGTTTATAGATAAGTGTTTTAGGTCTAATTTGTGATAAGAATGAACGTAGCTGGCGATAATATTAGGCGAAAGTAATTTGGTAAAACGTTTTCTCTAGCAAAACTTCAATAAACTATATCAGCGCAATGAAACAAAAACTTATTAAACTGACATAAAATTAATCAAAATGAATGGGAAATTACGTAATCTCTAGTAGTATTGAATATAAATCCAATTATTATGTGTTAAAAACCGTTAGGTTTATGTATATGGATTTTTCTATAAAGGAGGGAAAAGGAAAAATATCAGTATATCAATATAGTATATACTTATAGGGCCCTGAGTTGATTACAAGGTTTGAGCTTGTAACACATACCATAAATGACGTAGATGCGTGAAATTTGAGGTTATATGCTAATAGAAAATTATCGGTATATAAAAGTAAAGGGGTAGAAAATTTGATAAGCAGGAAGCATATGAAAACAACAGTAACCCTATAGGTCACTTGCTATCAATGTATCTAAAGGTACCAAATCCAATTTACCAATATAAAAGCCATTATAACCTGTGCTAAAAGCCGTAATCTTAAACAAAACTATATTGCAGTAGTAGAAAATAGTGGTGTATTATAAATACTCTCGCGTATTATGGAATACCGTTATAATATTATGTTTCAAGTAAATGAAGTCATCTTTTTTCTTAACCATATACCCTGAAATTATATTAGTTTAAAAACATATACGATTTTTGTTTTAATTCTTTTTTTAAAAAAAATATTATTTATATATTCATTCTATTATTTGAAGCTTTAAAACATGCATAGTTGTATGTTTTTAAAGGGATACATATAATATAATACAATCTTTTACAGCGTATAGTTATGGTGAACCCCGCATAATTTACGGTTAAGCCGCATAGGTACGTATCGTATGTTACTATCAATTCAATTAATTACCCGTTTATATAGATGGGTAAATAATTCCTTTTTTTAACAAACTATAACCTATGTGTTTGGTCGAGGTTTAATATTTTTTATTTATATATAGGATTAGTATAGACGAAGAAGTCTGTACCTTAATTGAACATTATCAACCTGAATACTTCATGACCTACAAAGCAACTGACTTGTTGCTGAGGGTCCCTAGTATTTTTAGGATACACAGCTATGGTTGCCCAGAAGCCATGCCACAAGTCAGTCATGTGTATTCTTCTAAAGGGATTCATGCAATGCAATACAACGGCACACGGCTGTGGCAAGCCCCGCACGGCACACTGCAGGGCCGCGCGGCCACACACTGCATTGCACTGTCGATCTAACTAATTACCTGTCTACTATGTATAGTATGTATAGGAAGGTAGATAGTTTCCCCTCTTTGATAGGCCGAGGGCTATATATCTGGCCGAGGTCTAGTCTTCTTTATTTATATGTAGGAGTAGTACAGACGAAGATGTTTGTACCTGAATTGAACATTATCAACCTGAATGTTTCTTGACCTACAAAGCAACGGACTTGATGCTTAGGGTCCCCAGTATTTTTGGGATACACAGCCATGCATGGGCTCTCATGGCGTGGCTGTACACTTTTTTCCCTGTTGCGCCAGCACATGATCTCACGCAAATATTGCCCAATTCAAACACCAGAACCAATGCTAAACGAAACTTTATACGCCTTTCCTGGATTTTTATTTGTCCAAAGCCCGTTGTTCGGAAGCTCCGGGTTACACGTACTATGCCTGGGAGCATTCCTGTGGTCGCCATGCTATCTCTTCATGTCGGTGCTGGCTTGTATTCCTTTGGGTTGGGTTCTGGTGGGATATCCGCCTGTGTGCCAACGTGGCCACCACCCACGCGCCCGGGGGATCTGAGGGGGGTCCCAGGCGCTCGACAAGTGTTTATAGCTCGGGCTATCCCCGGACGCTCGACACTCCGGAGCACCGCCCACGCAACGGGACACTTGACAATCGACCTGTGCCTATGTACAAACGCCAACGGCCACCACCACGCGTCCGAGGGCCCCTTTCGCGGCACAGGGGCCCCGGGCACTCGACACACATGTAAAGCTCCGGCTATACACTGCCTATGTATAAGCGCTACACGCCATTACCCCGGCTATGTGCGAAAGATATATACACGCCCCTAGTTCGCAGCCTATTACAAAAGGGCAGCTCGGGACCTTACCCGAGTTAAAGGCTAATCTCCTTCACTAGTTATAGGCCCCGTTTAGAGGTGTAGGTGTTTAAGAAAGGAATACGGCCCTCCTATTACTTCGAAGGGCCAAATGTTAAATCTTCGGCGCAAACAGGCGTTGGGTCGCAACATAACCGGTCGTACGGCTTAATGAAGGGTATCTTATACGGTACCCTAAGGTTTTGATTTAGACGATGGCCTAGTAGAAGGGGGGTTTTAAAATATTTAGGACCGCTTGGGTTACGATCGTCCATACTAGCGTCTATAAACTATAAGAGGTAACAGCACCACTACGTGGTGTCAAGTGTACGAAACTCAATCAATCAACCAACCTTGCAAAAGGTTAGGTATCAAATAACAGGGCGACTGGCGGTTTCCCTATTTCGCCAACACATAATTTCACGCAGATGTTACCCAGTGGACATACTAGAACCAATGTTAAACAAAACTTTATACGCCTTCCCTAAATTTTGATTTATTCAAAACCCGCTATTCGAAAGCTCCGGGTTACACGTATTATGCCTAAAAGCATTCCTGTGATCGCTATGCTATCTCCTCATATCGGTACTGGCTTGCATTTGAGTTCTTGTGGGACATGGCTGCCATGGACCCACTATTGCAAGCCTTATGGCACGGCATGGCAAGGCATTACCAGCCATGATCACACCTACCCGTGGGATAAGAAGGAAAATCTTTTAATAATGTGATATACCAAAGGAACTGCCCATGACGTGGTATTGCCGCAATAGCAACATATGCTCCCCCGCACCCAGGTAATTCATACCTCTACATCTTTTGTAAGCCCTTATGCGACCTTTGACTAAGGATATTAAAACAGGTTTCTACTTGGGTCAACAGATTGGATCAAGGCATTGTCAACAGCCTTGCATGTATGATGCGACTTCAACCCCTTCCCTTCCCCGAAGCGTCACCTGACAGCTAGTCCTTGGTGATCCATAATCAACTTCTTTGTCTTCTCTCTCCCAAGAGCTAAGTCCCACCTAATGCTCTTGTTCAGTTCAGTTCAGGGACGAGCAGCTTTCCCAGCCCTTGGGCTCCAGAGCTAGAGAGAGATACAGGTGGGACATGTGTAGTGGGCTACTTTCCTCCTGTTTCCTGTGACCACCAATTCTCGAAGGAAGTTTTGAGTTGGTAGCATCCACTCCCCTATGTATAATGTGCCAAGACTTGCTCGGAAGTTCTCAGTGTATGACGCTGAAGAAATCAGACTCAGAACATGGTGATTTTGCCTTGGCCTGGGGGAAATCAAGCCCTTGGTATTGGGATGTGCTGAAGTTGAAAGCTGTGCTATTCTTTTAGCATTGTATCGGAAATGGTAGCCAAGATCACAGTGGCCCATGGGCAGCATGATCCATGGGTAGTTCTTATGGACGTCCCTCCAGTCCATCTAGCCTCTGAGCTCCATAGTCAGGCGCTCCAACTCCTCGAGCCGTTTCATGAGCTCCGTTCCTCGCACGCGGGAGGCTGTATGTTTCATTGTAATCAGTTGTGGATGACCGTCGTTGTTCTCCACAGTTTGGCCTCTGTCGAAGCTTGGGTCATGAGTAGCAGCGTAACTCTGAAAATCCAGGCTGATGCCTGCAGTCTGTGTATGAAGAAGGACGCAACAAGCCGCGACATTGCAGTCGACAAGTTGCGGGTGGCAGCTTCAATGGTGTTGAATCAGGCCCATGAACCTTTGACGAGTGCAAGCAAACAAGGGAAATTCTTGAATGCCAGCGTATCCTTCCACGTTTGCACAGACTCACAGTCCAACCCCTTCACCTCCTACTCAACTCGGGTCATCTCCAGCGACCGTTGGTCGCCGCCATCGCCATTTGGTGTCCCCTCGTTCCTCGCTTCTTTGATATCGCTCGCGACCGCGCTCGTGGCATATCGGAAACCAAGGTTACGAAAACAGCCCACAGCGTCCACTATGTATGATGTATCGAGATCCTCCCTATCCCCTTTCCAGGGCACAGTACTTGATCATATGATCAGGGCATTCTCCCAGAGCCGCCTGATTCGGTCTGTTTGGTCTAACGGCTCCAGTAAATACGGCTGCCCACCAATGGAATGTTATCAAGCGCGCTCGCCGCCAACGGAGACCGAGCCAGACACCGAGACACCGAGTGGAAGGAAGGAAGGGCCGTACCCATAGGATATGAGTCCTGCTCAGTTTGGACGCTGACTCTTGCATCGTGTCAAGTTTCCGAGGGCCGTTACACAAGGAGGGAACCCAGGTATGGCTCACGGCTGCGCAAATGGAGTGAGACGGGTGCGGGCGTTGATATATGGATACTCACTCCTTTGGAGCTGCAGTACCTTCTCGTTGATACAGTGCAATAGTATCCCGCAGCTGACAGGAGCCATTCTCGGCACGAGGCACGCGCAGAACCATCTTTCGACGTCGTACTCCACGGCATACACCATGCCGCCGTGCTGTTGCATTTTGTTAGCTTGTTCGCGGGTCACACAATATCTTGCCACCCAGGGCCACCCCATAGCATACTCACCGTCAAGACCGCTCTTTCACACGCATGGAATGCCGCCTCGGCTGCCATGTAGTCTGGCGAGTCTGGTATAGTAGGACGCTCGTAAAATAGGTGGGAATTTCCGAGTTTTTGTGTGTGTTGTGAGCTGAGCTGAAAGAGACAAGGTTAGAGAGGGGGGGGGATCTTCCCGGCTATTTGATACTCCCAAGTTTTCTGGAAGAGTTTCCATCATGCTTTCTGGAAAAGGACCCGACGGCTCATTTGCAACTCGATACTGATCTGGCCTCGGGTCACACTGCGGCACGATCTCCATGTTGAGTAACTGATGGTGTTGGGAATCTGGTATTCATAAGGGCGGCATCCGCGCGGTCTGTGCTCTTCTCGGCCCTGGCCGCGCCGGAGCATCTTGGAGCGGCGCGAGGCGGGCCGGGCTGGGAATCGCTTGCTTAGATCGACAGAAGAAGCTTTCTGGGTAACATCTGCTGGCTTTCGGGCCCGCTACTGTGCACACCGGTCACTACTTAGTGAGCCCGGTTCCAGTATGGACGCCAACAAGACGCTGTTCCTGGGCAACTCCGACAGCATGAGGTAACCGTCTTGCAAGGCCAAGGGATCCCTAGTGCGTGAAGACTGCTGCGTGATGGCTGTGCCCTCCCGAACCAGGCTGACCAGAACCTCCGGTGGCCTGGAGACGACGGACAGAAATGGAATGCCAGCGGGCAAATGAGTTGCGGGGCATCTCATGTCGCTGCTCTTCATCGACAAGACCCTGTCATCCATGCAACACAGTCCAGTAGTATCACCCCATTTGACCAGGCGTGGAGAGGGTTCTCTTTATATATCGCGATATTTCATTTTTCTTCGTATGTACGGTAGTGTACACGTCGTGGACTCGGCCCACGGAGAAATCGCACCCTCCTTTCCGTACTCCGAACACCGCGGCTGGTGCCCCACCCAAGCCCTCGCGAGCCCTTCCTTTGATCCCGCCCCTCGTCGGGCTCCTTCTCATTTGCGCTTCTTGTCCAGCGTCTCGATCTTGGTCTCGAGGGTCGTCAGGTAGTTGCTCATCCGGTGCGTGGCGGCCTGGAGCGCCTGCGGCCCCCCAACACGGGGTGTTAGCTTCGTTGTCCAACCTGCACGCAGAAGGGGCAGCGATTCGAGAACCTGAAGCTCCGGCACGCGCCCAGACCAGGGCAAGCAGGTGCGCAGGGAAAGGCGCATGGCCATCACATACGTAGATGTCGTCCTGGAGCAGCTCGTTCGACGCCTTGTAATCGGCCAGGATGTAGTAGTAGCTGCCAGAGCCCGCAAGCGTGGCACCAAGGAGGAAGCCGAAAATTCTGTGGGTGCCCAGCTCGTTGTCAGCACCCTCCCTTGCCACAATACGATCTCCAGAGAAGACGGGAGCGGAAAGGGCAGCGCCCGGCAAAGAAACGAACCCTCCACGAAATGCGCCCATCGGCTTGCGTGCTGGCAACGGAGCTGCGGCGCTGGCATAAAGACGCGATGCCGAGGTCGGGAAGGCCCTCGGTACCACGAAGCTGGTGGATGTGAGTGCACGCGCACCAGAGGCGAATGATCTTGATGCCATCTTGGGCATTGAGTTTGTGGATGGGGGAGTTTGGGGCAGTGCAGAACGAGAATTGCACAGCAGTTGCCTGACTTGAACGTCACTTGTTCTGGGATGTTGCATGAACATCAGGGCTGGGATAGTCATAGTGGGGGGGGGGCAGGAACATTTTGGCCTTGGCCCACAGCCCTGGTCGGAAGCAGCGGCTGCACTCCAAACTTTAAAGTATAGGTTCAGTTCCAACAGATACAATGGCAGTGGCCTTGAGTGAGAAAGAGTAGCTCGAAACTCCTCGTAAAGCGAGGACAACTAGCAGCAAGCTAGCCTTTTCTACCCGACCATCGTAGCGCAGGCATGAGCATCATCGCGATACCATTCGTTGCGCATACGTTTCAATTACCGTAATGCTCAAAAAGAACTATTTTGGCCGTAGCCCCTATTCCCAGAATCCCGAAAAACCCCTGGCCCAAGAGCGTAAAAATCAAAAGCAGTTCTGGACTTCCCCTCCCTGTGCCGCGTACCAGAACCCAATCAAAGCTTGACTGCAGTCTGCTTTACAGCTCATCATGCTCCTCTTTGACCGCATCCTTGACCTCGGAGCCCTGGGGCTTCCTGCTCTCGGTCTTGGTCTCCTTGGCATCCTCTGCCTCCTTGGCGTCCTCTGCCTCCTTGGTTTCCGTGGCCTCCTTGGCTTCCTTGGCCTCCTCAGTAGCGGCAGGAGCAGCAGGAGCAGCAGGAGTCTCCTCCTCGGCAGGAGGAGGAGTGTAGTCAACCCTCGCCTTGTACTTGCCATTCTCAGCAATGAAGTCGATAATGTCCTCAATAGTGCGAGAGCCACTGTAGTCAACAGGGTTCTTCTTGTCACCGGCCTTGTACAACTTGATGGTGGGGAAGCCCTGAACCTCATCAGGCACATCGTTGGCGGTGGCGTCAACCTTGGCGATGGTGACCTTGTCCTTGAACTCGGAGGCAGCGAACAACTCGCCAAGCTGCTCGTACTTGGGGGCAAGTGCCTTGCAGTGACCGCACCAGGGAGCGTAGAACTCAATCAGAACATCCTTGGTGTCGTCCAAGATGATCTCCTCGTAGTTCTTGGCAACGACGACCTTGACAGGGCCACTGTTGTCCTCAGGTATCGGCTCAGACTTGATGCTGGGCTCAAGCTTGCCTGAGTCAAACTCCTCGACAAACTTCTTGATGTCGTCGGCAGTGATCTTCTTCTCCTGGTCGAAGGGGAACTTGAGGTTCTTCTCAATATCCTGAATGGCAAAAGCAGGGAACACATCGGCCTTCAGGTTCAGGTTGGCAGCATGAGCACCGAAGGCCTTAGCATCGATGGTTGCAAAGTTGATCTTGCCACGGTAAGCCTCAGCGACCGACTTGAGCGTCTGGGACAACTCTTTACGCTCCTCCTCAGTCTCAGAGAAGATGTAGGCAAGCGGCTTCTTGGCAGACATGTACTCCGAGTATGTCTCAGGACCGACCTCGCCGATGAGAGGGGTGGAGGCGATCTTGGCAAACTCTTCGATCTTCTCAATGTCAAACTTCTCAGAGAATACGGACTTGCCCTCGTCGAAGTCCTTGTAAATAACAATGGCAGGGGGCTTGACACCCTCGGCCTCGGCAAGGGCAGCATCGCTGCTGGCACCGAAGGGGTAGGCGTCGCGGAGCTTCTCAGCAACCTGGCTGAAGGTCTCATTGGAGGCCTTATCGGAGGCTTCGAAGTAAGCAACAAGGACAGCCTTGTCAGCCTTCTTGAAGTCCTCAAGAGTGTCTGCAGTGACAATAGAGACAGCAGGGAGAGACTGCTTGATCATGTAGGATATGATGCTAGATGGCCGACTAAATTAGCAAAGATGCAAACAGCTGGCAGGCGATACATAGGGGTTTGAACATACGCGCCGGCCTTGCGCTGGCCCTTATAGGGAGAGTGATTGTCAGTACCACGGAAGACCTTGAGGGTGGGGTAGCCCTCGACACCAAATGACTGGCAGAGGTCTGCCTCCTCAGTGCAGTCCACCTTGACAAGTTTGATGGCCTTCTCCTTCAGGGTGGTGGCAGCCTCCTCGTACTCCGGGGCAAGGGCCTTGCAGTGACCACACCAAGGGGCAAAAACTGTTGGAAACTGAGTCAGGGTTTGTTTGGTGGCAAGGGGTTGGGAATTCGAATGATGGAGACCATACACTCGGCAAGAACAATGTCATTTTCCTTGATGTATTCCTCAAAGGAGCTCTTGGTCAGCTGGGTCACATCTGAGGCAGATGCGAGGGCAGCAGCTGATAGCAGGCCAAGGACAGCACTCTTGAGTGAAGGATGCATCGCGATGTGATTTTGTACGAGGTAACTGTTGGTGGATGGCTGTCAGTTGTCTCCAGGAGCTGTCGGTGTGATGTTGGTTGTTGGGGAGGAAAGGAACGCAAAGCAAGGGGTCGTGCTGGCTTTTGTATATGACTGCAACTGACTTGAAGTGGGGGTGGTACTGTGAAGGTGGCACACGAGTACACCAAAGATGGCAATTGAGAACAAGTCACAGACCAAGGGATTTGGTGAAAAGGAGGAAGTGAATGATAACAGACGAGTGACCTCCTGATAGACGAATGGTGGGATGAGTGGAAAGACGAGGGAGGCCAAATGTTGTGGTTGTTCGCTAGATTGTCATGAAGAAGGCCTGGGAAGTGTGAAAGGCGAGGTGGAGAGGTGGATCGCTCTTATCGATTTCTCAGCCCCACCTGCTTTCCCGCACTCTCATCAAAGTTGACACCTGTCCCTTCCTCTTTTAGCGCCACCCATTCCTTCCAGGGGCACAATGCCGGTATGCCGGTGACTTGCCGCACCTGAGAAGACCTAAAATATTAGGCCAAAACCTTACAAGGACCCTCGGTAGGGTGTCACATATAGTGTCACATGTATCACATATCGAGCACACACTATCACTGACTTTACTATGTCTAGTTACGTTACTTAGTTTCTTACACCTTACTTCCTCAGAATATCAGACTACTACTCCACAATTGCCAGACTCGCACATTGGCTGATCAGTCATGCTGTCCATGTATATGCGCTGCAATAGCTTGATAATCGGAATATCCCAGGCCTGAGGTTGATCCGAGGCCCGGTCTTAGCAAAGGAAACGTGGTCTGACGTCAGGCTGCCGAACGGGTACATACTCATCATTTGTTATGTGAGTATGTGAGTATTGTAGTTTGAGTCAGCTCTTGAGCACCGTGGCTGCTACTTGGTAAGTATAGTATGGCCACCAGGCCCTAAGCTGGCCTAGCTGGCCAGTGTGCATCTTTGTTAATATGCTAGCCTGTTCAAACAAATGCTTAAATTTGGGGCCCAGTTCAATCCACATCCCTTTGGATATGTCTACTGTGCTTCTGACTGTCGCACTGGCCGCATTTCATCAAACAACACACTACGGAGTGACTTGACAGCCAATCATTCACATGTTGTGAAACAATGCTTAGTGGCCCATGGCATTCACTGCTTGTATAATAACCCTGTGCTAAGTTTTGTCTTCATCCGCAGGTGACAAGAAAAGGGAAGTGATTACCTTCGTTCAAATACCAACTTGTGGCATCTTCCCACGGGTCATGTGATGATCACTGCTGGAGTAGATCTCTTTTTGACCCTGAATGGTTGTGTATATGTATACCTTCTACCACCTACAACAGGCCACACGGGAGTGGCTAGGCTGTCACCCAGCAGCCAATGACAACGAAGGCCCCGGATCCCACCAGCTAGACAGTGCTGCTTACAGCCAGGCCCAAGTATCCCACGGCTGTGGAACTGCAGTAGCTTTAGCAGCGGCCCCAGCTCCGGGTTACCTCAGTTGAACTCATAGATTTGTTTGAGGCAAGTCAAAAAGGCGGATGAGTGTGGTGGCCAATTGAGCGAGTACTACTAAGGTAAGCTCCGGGGTGACACGGCTGGTGTTTGTGCGCTGGGTGCTGATGACTCGCAGCCGCCGAACCGTTGGCATGTCCACCATGCATAAATAAGGCTTGTCATGATCGCACCAGTAATGGGCTGGGGCCAAACTTTCCCAAGGCTGCTGGGCGAAAGCCTTTGATGGAACGGATCGCAGGCTGTTCTAGCCACAAGGCACGGTCTTGACTTGCTGTCTCGGCAAATTGGTATGGCCTGGCCTGTGGTGAGTCTTGATACTGTATCGCGAGGCTACGGCTTGGACAAACGTAGGACTGACAAGGACAAGCTGCGTACGGTACTCGAGGCCCTGGTGCTACAACCATCGGCCACTGGCAAGGTGGATGTGCTGATGTGGCAGGTTGGCATGTTCACCCGCACATGGCAATTTGGGTCCTGGGGTAGGAAGGCACGAGACGAACATAAGATGGACCTGCTCCACGAGGCTGAGGCTGAGCACACACGAAGTTCGACTTCTATACCATCCACTCTGTATTCGCCAGTGCCTTGGTCGCCTTCCTTCACTATTCCCAGATGGGAATCAGGTGGGAACTTCATGAGGAGGTTTGGCATGAACAGTCGAAAGTGAACGTCGACTCCGCTTTGGAAGGGGCCAAGGGGGGGCAGGTAGGTACGACGCGCCCCTTCCTTGTGGCACACAAACCAGATGCAAGACCCGACCCGCCCACGACCACGACCACGACCATGACCACTTCACTTCCTCTCTGCCTTCCAAACAACTGTCCACAGTCTCGCCAATGGCAACGGCAACCGCCATCGCCATCGTCGTTGGTTCCTGCACTCTCCAACGGTCCAGTGGCTCTCGTGTCGTTGCCGGTTGCCGGTGCGTGCCATTGTTCTCGACTTCGTGTCGACACCAAACTTCTACTCCGACGACGTCTCGTCGTGTCTTTGGAACAACAACAACAATATGCCTCTCGCGAGCTGAGTCACCGGCACCATCTTCGGTTTTGATTACGAGCCTGAGCAAGGCAGCGCCCCATGCAATAGATCATATCCACTTCTGAATCATTGCCGTCACTTCTCCATCAACATCCTTTCTGCTTCTCACTTCTTGACCCTTCGTGACCCTCGCCTCTTTAGATGACGGCGAAATTGGGGCTCGACACTCACACTCAGTCACAGTCACAATGAGCTACGAGGAGCCGCACGTTGCCACGCGCTCGGCCAGTCATGGTGCTCTTAACGGCTCCTACTCCCTGCCCACCCGCGCCAGTTCTTCCATCCTCGATTCTAGCCATCATCTGATTCCCCCCTTCAAGCCTCTCCGAAGTATCAGGGAGCATGTCCATACCTTTCTCGACCCAGCTGCCTCGGCTGATGGCATGCTAAGGAAGACAACAGAGACTGGCAACATCGGTCTCTTCTCCATCCACACGGACAGACCCACCGCTCTGCGCCCTCGTGCCAGTTTGGGAGACTTGCGCCAGCCTCACCGGACCTTGATTCGCTCCAGTGACAAAGCCTCGGGACACGCTGACCGCAAGCCACTGCCTTCATACCGTGACAGCACCTCGGAGATAATTTCGATGTACGGTTCTGACAACCAAAGCAGCGCCAAGTCCCTCTCCGGCACGCTCTCCCCTCCTTGGGACGATGGTGGACAACGCTCTTACTCCATGACCACTTGTGGATCCAAGAGCTTCACTTTGCTTCGCAACATGGGCATGCCACAGCCGCATGATGCCCACGCCGGAGCTCAGAGGCCTCGTTCGCCCTACCCATACCCTACTCGTCTCCCACGCCCAGGCATCCGCCCCTCCTCACCGGCCTTGACAGAGAATGGCCACGTCGACTACAGCAGAATGGTCGAGATCGACCGGGTTCCACAGGTTCGCGATCTTGGCAGACCTATGTCCTAGCTTGACGTCGGCTGCTAACCTCAGCTGCTAGAGGACCGTTCATCACCCCCACAAGCCCTTGTTCCCTTACAAGACAACGAGGGACCAACCCGCACCGCTGTCTTTGAGATATGGAGTCAATCAGTCCACAGGCTCCCTGTCTGAGGACCGCGGCCCAACTCGTCAAGTCCTACCTCGCACACCACATCGACCACCGTTGCCCATTCACCTCCATCCCTGGGGTTTCAGACCAAGACCCAGACTGGGAAGTGAATCATCGAACCAGAGCATGAGGACTATGAGCCTGACGTCAACGAACGGTGGCTACGGTTGCAATCCTCCGCAAGTGCCAAGGTTGCAAGTGCCTGAGAAGAAGCCTCCAATATTTTATGACTACAGCGAGGACTTTGAGGATGTTGTGGACCCACCTCCGGACTTTCCAATCGCGAATCCAACCCCGAAGCGAGTGTCCAATTCCTTCCGTCCAGGTATTTCAGACGATGGTTGTGACGCTAGATCTGAGAGCACTGATGAAGGGGTTGGTCACGTGGTGGAATACCTGAGACGCATGACCATGATCGAGTCTGGCGAGGGCCAAGATGAGAGTCAGGACGAAGATGATCAAGATGAATTCGACGAGGACTACAGTGTGGAACACTACCGCCCTGTGTCGCAGTTGTTTCAAAGAGAAAGCCCGACGCAACCTTCCTGCTACGAACCTGCCAAACAAGCTATTGCCTCAAGAGGCTCAAGTTCTGCGTTGCCCAGGTTTGCTCATACGGTCAACAAGTCTTACCTCTCGAACGATTCCCTTGACGATAATCAAGATGCCATGGACCAGGAACACACGGACAGTCCGAATCACATCACGGAGGTAATTGCCAATGGCCTGGTATCGGAGGCTTCGACGCTCGAAAGTGCGCTAGACCCCGAGACTCCTGGTTATGACGCGAAGCTGGCCCTGGCGGACCCCGCGTGCTACGACGATGACTCTGCAATACCTGACCACGGTGGTCAACACGAGGGCGCCAATGACGGGGAACTTTCGGACGGGAATGACGGAGCACAAATGGCGTTGGGAGGAACTGTGCCGCCCATGGGTTCAAAGCCTGATCTACCCAACGGAATCTCAGCAACGCTTCCATACAGATACAGCGGTGGAAGAAAGGACAGTCGCTTATTTTCTCTCAACTCTGGGCTATCCGATCTGGCCTCTTTTGTCAAGAATGTCGACAAGCACATGCAGGCTCTGGATCACGAGCAAAGCGACCAAGATAACACATCGATCCCAGCCTTGGGGTCAGAGCCTGTCCCGGATCATGGACGGCACTACTACCAGAAAGTCCAGGAAGCATATGCGCCTCCCCGGAAGTCGTCTCTTGCGAATCAGAGAAGGAGCTATGCCTGCCCAAGGGTTGATAATCCCGCCCCCGTTGACGAACTTGACCGGTATCAAGTGGTGTCGACCCGCAGTGGTCCCACTTTAGTCCCACAACCCATTTCTCCGGCCAAGATGTTGCGCCTGAAGAACAGTATCCCACAATTGATGAAGGCCTTACCACCACTTCCCAGCTACTCCCCTGCGTCAGAGTCACCCTTCAACCCAACATTGGTGCCGGTGGAGTTTGAGCCGTTTGAGTTCTCAAGGCTGACCGATGCTCGCTCCACGCTCATCGAGGCTTTCGATTCCCAGAGACAAGACAAGGAGGCAGCCTCCGAAGACTACGACCCCTTTGCCTTTGATCGCGTGGTCAGCAAGCCCAGGCTGAAGTTGAAAACACCCGCGTCTCAACCGCCGGTGCATTTCCGTCGCACAAGACCCAGGCACCTCGAGAAGGCCGAGGCGATTTCGCCCGAAACTTCGGGAACAAGGCAATCTCCAACTGAGGGCTATTCCACAGCCCCTGTGAAGCGACGGCTACCTATCAAGGTATCTCGATCTACTCAGGACTCATTGGCAAGCGAACACGGCGGCACTGTCAAACGCCGACCAGGGATCGACAAGTCCAGCACAGTGTCTGAGTTAGCTGCCTCCCAACCCTTGGATCTATTCAGCCCCTCGACGGCACTGGGAATGGCAATTCAGAACACCAGGTCCCATGCTCTGGAGCAGCCACCCCAAGGCGAAAAGGAGTATGGAACCCTTCCGGTGGTCAAGGCTAGTCCCATGGTAAGGATCCAGCGTGTCACTGTCAATGATGAGGGCCGAGGTGCCTCTCTGGACACGCAATTGAATGCTCTACATTCACAGCAGGCCAAGACGGAGACAGCGACTGAGGATGGGATGCAGAGCTTCTTCTCTGACAATCTCGTGAAGCCACAGCGAGGACTGAGGAAGAGGCTCTCGAATCTCAAATCGAGGCTCACAGAACCACGCCGGCACCACCGTGCGCCCGTGGCCAATGTTGCTGTCTGTGAGACCAAGGGCCACAGGCCTGCTATTAAATTGCAATCGCCCCCTACCATCGTAGCGGCACATACGGGTACGAGTACGACAAAGGCTCACCATACCGTCACACCAACACGATCAGTCAGAAGCAAATGGGGAAAACTTGTGAGAGGTGCAAAGCACAGACTCCGCACATGGGGCAAAAACAGACATAAGGATGAGTGAGTTGATCATGTCTAGCATTCCTCATATTGCTCGAAGTCTTTTGGGGAGTACCACTATCTCGCATCGTCTTGCTTTTCCAATTTTGGAGATGACCCACCAGGGAGGCAAATTTGGTTCAATTCGAGGCCCGAGACTATGAGAGCATGGTGAGGCAGATTCCATCGAAACCTCAACAGGGAGTTTCCAGTTGAGTTATGAAGACCGAAAAGAAGGTCGGATGAGGAGACCATCACGGAGAAGAGGACTGGCGCTGCTGGAGTCAAGGCGGTGAAGACCGATCCAGTCGGCCTTATTGGTGTTGTTTTGGCAATGGACAAGGCTCGACGTAATATGCACGATAATACACATGCATTCACTTTAGTCCAGGCCAGTGTCACAAGTGGTCAGGGGTCTTTGTTATAACATAATTTATCTCGTTACTGATGAACTCAACTTCACCCATCCGGCTTCATGATCAACACCTCCAGTAGGGTTCCAAATCCCAGGCACTTGAGTACACCGTTCCGCTACACAACAACAAAGCTGGCAGGCCCCGTGTATTGCGGGTATGAACTGGCACCACTTGTCAAGGTCGGGAAATCAGCGGCGTCAAAGATCTTGGATGCGGCTAGGCCCTCAGCGGCATTGGCGAGGATGAGCGTGTAGTTTGAAGGAGCACTTCCGGAGAGCCCGACAGCACGGAACGACCAGATGTAGTCCGGATCCTCACACGCAGTGAACGGCACCTCGGGGAGGACGAATGCGGTGGCGAAACTGGCGTTGCATGTGGTAGTGAAGGGGTCCTGGTTCGTGGCGACTTGGAAGTTGTACCTACACCA
>JASMMZ010000004.1:25244380-25309807 GCA_038502455.1 Anisogramma anomala | reverse complement strand
GGATTGGTCAGCAGGTACTCCATGAGCATGATGATGAGGTGGCTAGGCATGGCGAGGAGAACATCCGGGTAGCAGCATACGTGCACAGGGTCCCGTGGGGGATGCAGCCCGCAGAGAAGCTGGAGACGTCGAATTCCTGAGCGACGATGCGCTTCCCGATGGGCTTCGCGGCGGCAGCGGCCACGGCCGCGGCCAGGGCGAGGAGTATGGTGAGGGCGTGCATTTTGTGGGGATGTGGAAACTTTACTAGCTGGTTGTGGCAGTATAAAGAGCCCTACGTTTTGAGAAGACTCCGGGATTTTTTCAAGCCAGGTAAGATAGATGACTTGTGTTAGTGCTTGTTCTTGTTCTTTTGTGTGTGTGTGTGTGTGTGTGTGTGTGTGTGTGTATGTGTGTGTGTGTCAAATTTCGAAATCGCGTCTTCCTCCCACATGTTTTATACCACACTCGGGGAGGGGGGCGAACAATACCCGCTGTCAGTGGCGAAGACAAGCCGCGGGAGAACTTCAACCTCGTATTGCCCTCCTAGCTGCTGCTTCCATGGGCGGGCACAGGCTGATGATCGGCAGCCCCCGTCTGCTGACCGGCAACACGCCGGGTGATGGTTGATTCCAAAGCCGGCCGCTCTTGGGGAGGCACACACAAAGATCCGGGCAAGTATGTCACGTTGCAAACGGAAGCACGCACGGGCGCTGACTGAGCTTTCACACGCCCAGGCGGCGAGAAGCGGTTTTCATCTGCTGATCATGACGGCACGCATGCGTGGACGCGGCCTCGGCCTCTTGCGAAAAAAAAAAAAAAAAAAGGCCGAGAAGACAGGAGGCGAAAGGGGCGGCCGCGCACCGCAAGAGAACTGCCCACATCTTCCTTTTGCCCACGCGAGTCCTCAGAGAGTCCAAACCCGGGTCTGCTACCGTAGCCCACCTATGTAGTTTTGTTGGAAGACAAGCCCGACAGGTGGGATAGATGCTCACCAGCAACTGCCAACAACAACAACAACAAGAACAACACCTTGCAGCCGCACTATCTCCATGATGGTACGTAACATCTGGTCAGTGGTGCCGCCCATCATCTGCACCTCAGCTCTCCAGCTGTCGGACGCTTTATCCAACACAGCCTATGACCCTCGCCACCACCAATGCCGGCAGTCAGCAAAACAGGTGACATGTCCATCCAAGGCTGTCATGGTGGCTTCCACACTGCTCTTCCGACGCCCGACGACTTCGTAGAAGCTAGAATTCGACTCTGTGGACGAGGGTTAACTGTGGGAAGCTATGTAGGGTGATCAACCCCGAGGGACTACGATTGTGTTGATACTATACACAGTGGACTATGTACGTTACTAGCCCCGCCACATTTACCGGTGCAGGTGCGTATTCGGCTATTTGCTGGATCATTATGCATAGTTTGAATCAACATACCTCTTGGTACTATTGCATTAGCTAATGCAATACCAGCTGTTAAGTGTAACATGCATGTAACTAGTGAAGTGTGTATTCACCTAATAGGCACGGACCAATGTTATCCCAAAATAAGTTAGGTGGAAACCGACTAACGGTTACTTAAACTTAGAATCTACTATCCATTTTATCAATGTCATATCTGTTACTTCGATATCATTTTAAATCGATAACGTAGCTACACAAAAACTTACCTATATTAAGGAATATTTTACTAACTTCAATGTAAAATAGTCAAGTTAAAAAAAACTATTATCCGTTTGCGCGGTAAATTAGATCGATTTAGTTTAATTCGAGTATCGTATCGAGCGGTAAATCAAACTCCATGTTGATAGGCTTTTATCGTTGCAACGTAGTCGATTTGATTCGAAACGTGGTCGAAGTAACTGGTGTATTGCATTGAAGGTGGTGATGTGGTTACTTCTAAGTTTGGTAAACCGCTAGCCGGTCTGCACACTAATCTGTACGGGCAATTGCTTGGCCCATACCCCACATTGAATTGGGCACTCCATTGTACTTGACTTGGAATTTAATACAGTCAATTTACAATCACTATTGTTGGAACAGTATTTAATTGCAGTACAGTCAGTCAACTGTACTGTCGAGTAAGTTGATTGTACTGACTGCAAGTTCAGTGCATTATTTTGTGCGTTGACTGTATTGACTGTAAAGTCAAGTACAGTATGTGCCCACTTCAGACTAGGGCACGGGCCAAGCAATTGGCCATACAAATTAGTGTGCGGACCGGCTAGCGGTTTGCCAAACTTAGAAGTAACCACATCACCACCTTGAATGCAATACACCAGTTACTTCGACCACGATTCGAATCGACAACGTTGCAACGTCTAAAGGCCTATCATTGGCAAGGCCTATCAACACTAATCAGTGCTTATAACGTTAAGCACAGATTGGCTAGGTAAAAGAAAAAGCTGTTACAGGCTGGTGCCTGGGCTAGTGGTCACCAGGGATCTAGCCCTGGCGGTTACTATGCTCCTACATCGCCCCCGAGCTGCTCCTAAGCATGCCCACGCCACGTCATTAACCACGTAACCGAGCCACTCCTTATCACTAGCTTCATAACAACTCCTTAGCAAGGGTCTCTTCTTTTTCTTCATCGAAGGTTATAAATAGTATCCGACCGCTTTAAACGATAATTTTAATTTAATCCCTTTATATATAATCCCTGATATTTTTTTCATAACGGTATCCTAATTACTCTGAAATAGCTATAATCTAAAGTTATTAATTCCGACCATTAAAATATAAACCTTTAAACTTTGAAACAATTCTTTAACACGCATATATATTATGGTCCAACCTATGATGGTAAACCAAGTAGGTGCCAAATAGAGTTTACTATTGAGGTACAGCGGAAGACTAAAAGAGGTTACCGTGGCCTATCGTACAAAACCTATGGGCATGGCCAGTGCCTAGCCCGTCACGTGCCCTTACACATGCCGTACACGAACCGCGCCCGGTCTGTACCTGGACCGGGTCCGGACAGAGTACTATATATCTCATTATATATATAATCACATAACTTATAGACTTAATAATCAATAGCCTAAATTTATAATATACCCCCCCTTTTTTCGAACGGAGTAAGGACCGCGGCGTTCCGTTAGTTAAACGTAAGGTACGGGCATCGCCTGCCTAATATACAGGCTGGGTGTGAATTAGCGACGTAATATTTAACGCGCCGTATAATGTATCGGCCGATTTGACCCCAGGCCGTCGGCACCATATAACGCGCCTTTTTAACGTGCCGTATAACATATCCTTTTTGCCGCTGATACCATATAACGCGCCCCTTTAACGTACTGTATAACATATTGGCCGATTTGACCCTAGGATACCAACGCCCCTTAACATATTATATAACAAATCTTTTCTGCCGTTGATACCGTATAACATACCTTTTAATATACCGTATAATATATTGTTTTTACCATAGGTATCGTATAACGCGCCCCTTTATCATATCGTGTAACACGTAACCCTTATCGAATCCGATCCGCCTGTATTCATAAATACAGACTTTAATATAACCCTTAAAATTTCCTTCCTTTTTTTTTATATTGTTGACCTTCCTTTACTATTTCCCGCCTTACCGTTACTTTTTATAATAGCCCTTTCATTAATTTTTGTATCTAAGCCGCTAATTACTTATTAATATCCTATAATTTTTTATCTTTTTCTCGTCTTTATAACTAACGTTTATTATGAGCTTTACTTGGGTTACACCGCCGTAAACGTACCTAGTAAAAACAATTAACCGCCTTGTAAAGTATGTTACACTATTATATACAAATACCTTATTGCTAATTGTTGGTAGAGCTTTAGATGTTGCAATGTTGTAGATTCGATTGGTCGAAGTAACAGTAGTATTGCATTGGTCAGATGGTAGATATATTGTTCTAGGTTTGGCAGACTGCTAGCCGGTCTTCACTTTAATTTATATAGTCAATTGCTTGACCCGTGCCCTAAAGTAAAGTGTAATGTGCTGCACTCAACTTACACCTAATACGGTAAGTCCACACAAAGCAATACACTTGTAGTACAGTCAATTTTACTTATAGTAAAGTTGACCTACTACATTACATGTAATACTATTCCAATACTAGCGGCTTTTTAGTTTGTACGCGCATGCAAGTATGACTAACTAATCTTTTCCGATTACTACTAAATTACCTTCTCCTCAACTGGCTAAACTTCTATCAATTCCAATTCATTTTCATACTAAATTACACCCAACTACATACAAATTGACCCCATTTGACCTTAATTGCTCTGTTGCCCCGAGGTCCAAGTTTATCAATTTCCACAAAAAGTTCTTTTGCCATAGACTATTACAAGTTTCTACTTCAACCGTGCCACTTAAATAAATTACCATCATTAATCCCCTAATAGTTTTTTAGTCTGCCAATACATTCTTATCCGCCGCTACGTAATTTAAGTTTTCTGAGCAGCCTATCAACAAGGATTTCGATATGTATAGTCAGCTCATTGTTATCTATAAACCTTTTCAAGGCTTTATTTGAAGATATCTTCGTTATAACGTTAGCAAAATTATCCTTACTATCGATTTATCGGAACTCCCTAATCTCACTTCCTTCGTAGTTTTTATGGAGTGCTATCACATCGATTATTAGTTGTTTTTCGCTAATGGTTCCGAGCTTCGAAAGGCACTCGAAAAGGCTTTTCGAATCGGTATAAATTACCATCGGAATATGAGGAATCCTTAACTGCTTAATAATAATGTTAAGGGGTTCCCATAATATTATATCTATATTAAAGCTTACCATTATACCGTTAACCTCCGATATTAGTATATTTCGTATAATCCTTTTATATTTAACGAAGGTTTAGTAAATCAGGTTACCGATAATACTAAATTGTGTTTCCCGTTTATTTTCGTTAACGAGGGTTATTAAAAAGCTGATTTATAAAGATAAGTCGGTGTTTTTTATAAAAGAACCGTCCATAAAAATCATTAACTTAGCCTTTAAAAAATCGATTGGAATCATATTAATTTCGCTGTCCAAATTTCGTATTTACCACTCTAACCTTTTATTTAGCCGGTCAAAATCCTTATCCGTTAGCTTTTATGTTTACACTGCGATGAATAAGTCGTAAAGAGCTTTCTATTAACATAAAGTAATAATATAATTGCCTCGAACACGCTATTTCAAATACTATTGAGCTTTTACCTCGTTAGTTTTATTAATTGTAATCAAAATAACAACCTAACCCTTTTAATAAAAGTTAAAGCCGATATTAATACCAAGTATACGAATTAACTATTTATTAAAGTTAAACTAGCTGTTTTCCGTTAACATCGTTACCGGCTTATAATTCTAATATTGAAAATCTTCGGTTGCCTGTTGTTTTAGTATTATAAAGTTAACCGTTCTGATGAAAAGGGTATCGTTAATTTACATGCCTATTATGCTGAAGTCCCTCTTTTACGTTATTAATAGGCACGAATCGTATATTAAAATCTTATCGCTAACCATAATTTTAAGTACGACTAATAGGTTTGAAATCAGTAGACACTTACTTTAGCTAATCCGTATAATAGCTGAATACAACGTATTACCGTACTCAAAAAATATTTAACACAGAGTTCCTGTGGTAATTTCAATAATCCGATCCTGTGGATATTACTATATACCCTCATAGATAGTATACATAGACCAAGTAGCAGTGCACTATATTGCAGAGTACACTCTTATAGGATGCACGGTAACGTATCACGCTGCAGGTTGCACTCTTGCAAGATGCAAAGTGCATCATGCATGGGTCGGTCTGAAATAGTTGTTTTAAACCGACGGCAATACGTGGATCGGTCTGGAATAGTTATTTAAAACCAACGGCAATGCGTGAATCGGTCTAAAAGGAGTATTCCAGAGTAATACGCTTTGGGTGGAGGACTTATAAGCCTTTACCTATGGCGTACACCTTTGAATACTTCTTCTTATAATTAACATTTTACTTTATATTACAATTACCAATTATTCTAATTACTTTTAAAAACCTTATATTTATATAAATAGTATAGGCTTAAAACCTTATCAACACTAATTAGTAGCTGCCTCGGTCGACCATAAACAACCTAAGAAAGAAGAGATAAATACACGTTAAATACCTATAATAGGATGTTATAGCAATCTTAACTATTTGTACTCTAACACTTCGTTTTTACAAAAATTATACGCCAACGTGCATAAAAACTATAAAAACTAAGTAACTTAAAAAAGGAAAACTTTAATACGATGTTATTAACTCTTATTTAGCGCTTTATCAGCTAAAAATCCCCGTTACGCCACTATTAACCCTTATTTGGCGTTTTAACGTACCCAAACACTTTTTAAAGAGCGTCCTATTAAGTACCAGGCTATGTAAGCCAAAAACACCAAGTTTTGAAACCCTTTGTTAGGATCTATTTGGTTTTTTTTTTACGAATTACTTACTTTAAAAAAGCTACAATCGGTTACATATAAATAAACAACCTGACCGCCCTATCAAAATCGGTTATATACTAAATAACCAATCGATTCCCTCTATCAAATTCTGTTATAACATGTTAATATAGATAGACTACCGCACCCCGAAACATATAATAACTCGATATTTCCCTTACCTGATTTAATTTGCCTTATCCGCATTATTTATTTTAAGTTTACCCACGTTTGCTCCATGTTTTCTAAACTTAGTACCTTTAAAGTTTAAAATTCTCCTAGCTACTTAGCTAATATAATACTACCAACGTTGATAAAACTAATCTGAAACGTTTAATTAGTTTATAATTACGCTTTATTTATATATCTTTGAAAATCTATTCGTATTGATAAGCGTTAACAAACATTATTCCGACCGATTGAATTAATTTATTCGCTTTATATTCTCTAAATTACTCTAAATTTTGAATATACCTAAACACATTACAAAATTACCATAATTTAGCACATCTCCCAAACGCCTTAAGATAATCGTAATTATAACTTTAAATCCAATAATACTGAAAAAATCTAGAGCTTCCTTTAATATCCTGGTTAAATATATAAAAATTAAAAAAGCTATAATATAAAATATCTATCTAAACCTTTAGGATAATACTATCGATTTACCAGTTAAGAAACTAAAACCCTATATCGTAAATATATACATTTTGACCTTTATATACCGTTATTAAGAGAAACAAATCCAAAGACCTAACTTACTAAACAATTTTTTTAATAATTTCTCGGTTTGGATGTTAGAAATATAGTAAAGGATAAACCTTATTATTATTAAATCCTTATGAATCCAACTACAAATTAGATAAATTAATACCCTAGGAAGTAAAAATAGGCTTTTTATAAAAGCCTTATTCGAAATGAAATAATTTACCGACGTACTCAATTAGGAAAATAAATATTTGTATTTCACAAACTTTGTAAAATGGTATTATTTTACGAAACCAAAAAAAGAAATTATTAAAATAAAGGGAACCACGTGTAAAACGGTATAATCCTATACCCCAAGTTAAAAGCGGAAACTACGAGGAAGAAAAACGTCTACGATCCTTATTTATTATACAAGTACAATACACTCCTATACTGGTTTATACCATAACATAAAAGCGAATACCAAATTACTTCCGAAACGTAAAAAACAACCCGACCGGCCATAAAAGAGTCGGAAGAAACGTAAAGAAAAACCCGACCAGCCATACCGAAGTCGGTTGAAATACACAAAATAATCCGTTTAGCCAAAATAAAGTCGGTCGAAACGGAGAAAATAACCCGCCTTAGAAATCGATAATGAGTCGAAACATAATAAACAACCCGACCTAGGAGATAATAAATAACTTAAAACTTTAATACGTATTATACGAATCAATTCCTTTTAACCACAACTCCTATCGCAACCTTTTACTACATTACTTCCCTACGGATAAAAACGACCTTACGAATTGAACTAATTTTGCTAAGCTATAAGATAGGGATAATAATTATAAAGAGTAGTACGATGTATTAAATAACGAGATACGCGTTATACTTAATATATATGAAATACTAAATATTAAACTATTGTAATTCCACGTTATTTTACCCGATATATCTTTTGGGTAAGTTAAGGAATAGTATATATACCACTTTATGTAAGTAAATACATTCGCAAAATATTATAATCACCTTAAATCCCACTTAAATACCGAAATTAACTACGAGCTGTATATTAAAGACTAGATTGAAATAACGTGGAAATTTGTTAAAAAAATAGAAAAATACTGATAAAACCCCCCCCTAAAAAAATCCTTACTGCTTTATCAACAAAGTTTCGAAAATTTTAAATAGCTTTCGAACCGGAATACAAAGGCGATAAACTGTTTATCCAAATATTAATAAAAACCTGCTGTAAAAATCCGGATTTCGACCTTATACTTTTTAAACTGGAAAAAGACTTAAAAGCTTTTTATATAAACTTCAAAATATTGTTCGAAACCTTTATACGCCGATAAAAAAACCTCGAATGAATATTCGTAACTAGGTATAATGAAGGCAAAGCCTAAATTACTAAATTAAATCTTATTAATATAATTTACCATGTTTTAAACCAGAGATTAAAGATTTACTCGAGGTAAAACGAACGTCTAAAGTATATATACCAAAGAGAAAACCCAAATAACAAAAAACAGGAACGATTGTTCGAAAATAAAATAAAAACGGATCGAAACTATAAAAATAGTTACGAAAAGATATATGACAGCTGATAGGTTCGTGAAAACGGTTTATTATATATGGTGAAATCGGCTACTAATTTACAAATCACACTATTTACAATTAAATTCGGATTAAACAATAATATTTCACCGAATGTAAATTTGAAAATCTGATAAAAGCCCATTTTGCAATAGATATGGCCAAATACGAAAATATAGATAATGGACTCAATATATACCCTTATAAAAATATATTTAAAGAAAACGAATTTGAATGAAACAATACCTACTTATTAGTTTACGACGATGAAAAGGTTTCTCATATCTTTACTAACTTATAAAATACTTCTTTTTTATATATTACAAGCCTGTACTATATAAACAAAGTGTTCAACATTAATATAACGTTGTAATTTACCCTTTTCAACAAAAATAAAACCAGATTTTAAGGTATTATACCTAATATTAGCGTAACCGAAATCTAGACGGCCGAAAAACAACAATTTGACGTACTTACAACGAAATTCCCGAAGTTTCTATTAAACCGGATAGGAAAACACCGAAAAGTTTTATTTAATAAAAGTAAAGCGACGTCGTTTGGAACGGTCGTTATAAATATGTGTTTCGGACCAATTAAGTTTTACATAATAAATTTAAAAATGTTACTTTTACTTTTATTAACTCATATAAATAAACTCGAAATTAAGGTTTGGAATACAACTAATTAGTTTATTCGCGTTTCGAATAACATATTCGTACCGTTTAAGCTTATATTCGGTTATTTGTAATTCTTTCCGAAAATACATATAATTTAAGTTATTTACTTAACTTGGGCAAAATTATGAGTTTTACACCAACGATTTAGATATCTAATTACAAAACGTTCTTTACGTTTGTTTCACATTGCGAGCTATAAAAGTATTGAAAGAAACGTATTCGAAACTATTAAAAAGATTTACCATAAATACTATCTTTATTTACAGGCTTTACAACAGTTTAAATTTCGCTTTTAAAACAATATAAACTTTGGTTACAAAGTAATTATTAATATTATATACTTAGACAGTGAACCGGTCTTTTACGTCGTCAATACGGCTACATTATTCTAAGTCGCCAAGTTTACACAAAACGTTTTTACTTTAAATTATCAAAACGCTTTAATTAATTACTAGTTGAACGTTTATTTCGGATTTTTCAATTAAATTACGTACGATGTTAATACAGATTTTCATTTTACCAAATAAGGTACGAAAGTTCGAATAACCGGTAAAAAGTGTAAACAAATCTTAATAAAAGCCCTATAAGGTATTGAAAAGTATACATAATATTATAAACTACTGAAAAAAAACGTATATAATATTAATAAAAGAACTAAAGGATATTAGTCTTAAGGAATCTACCCTTTAAATTACGGTTAACGCTGTTAAAAACACTTTTAACATAAGTAAACTTATCTCCATGCTCCTTATTTTTAGTACCTACCCGAGGATCAATAAAAACCTTACCTTTTTACTATCTATAATATAAAGGTCAAATGTTATCGTTAAAGTTATAACGACCTTACAATTACTACAGATAGAAAATGATATATTTAAGGCATTAGCTATAAAAAAGTATCTTACGTAAGATTAACATATTAAACCTGTTATTACAATTTAAAGTTTTAATTCAAAACACGTAGAATGAATAGATTGGCTTTTAGAGGATTAACAGATTTAGGGGTTATAATGTATTCGTTAATTTACTAAACGAAACGACTTCGTTTCGTTAAATAATAATACGAGAATACAAGAGAAAAGCGAAAAGAGACGGTCTAAACGCGTAAGACGAGTAAAACCGCCTACAAAACATTACTTAAAACGACGAATTTAAACAGACTTTAATTTTAACCATACCCTTAAAACGTGAATTTAACCCAACTACGTTCAATGAAATTGGCCCATTTATACTAAACCCGTCAAAATCTCAACGCTAAAAACGCCCTTTCGGTTTTAAAATAAATAAAAAAACGTTTTAAAAACTTTTTTATGAATTTCTTTATTATTTGAAAGCAAATAGCAAACCATAAGTTTAGTTTAAAACTCTGTTATAAGAATATTATTACCACCCTCAATACTCTATTTGTATAATTTACCTAAACGGAAATCTTAGCCTTCATTAAATAAAGCGTATTTCTTTTTAAAAGTTTTAACCTGACCGTTTACGGCGCTTATAAGATTTGTCCAACCCGCTTCATCTACGAAATTAAGGATAAAGCCGAAAAGCCTTATAAAAAGACCTGCCTAGTAATAAAAAGTTATAACGACGAAGGTAAAAAGGATATTAGAACCTAATAACCTATATTACAATATAATAGTTATCGCCTGATTTTTATATTCGCGGCCTTTTTTAACAATTTATATAACTTGTATATTAAACTTCGCGATATAACGTAAGTTTATATTTAATTCGAGGAACGATTGGTATGATAGATTTACGTAAATATACCCAAAAACCTTAAATAATACTACTCACCCGGTACAATTTTACTTATTATAAACCCATTTTATGGTCTAACCGAAACAGGTATTAATTAATATAATACTTACTAAAGATACTATAAAAAATGACTCGAAATAATTAGCTTTACCTTCTACCCGTACCTATTAATATTGATGGCTTATTTGAAAGGCTTTATACTAATAATTATATATACGGACAATATGTTGACGTTATATAACTTTTTATTTTTTTATATATAAGGGGAGAAAAAATTTAAAAGCCGGTTTAAAACTAAACCTAAAACGTTTTTAATAAAAAATAATATAATCGATTTTAATAATATTACGATTACCTTTCGGAACGGTACTTTAAGCTTTACATAAAAAGAGTAATTAAATAAAGTTACCCTTGTTACTTTGAATAACGTAAAACGAGCCGAGGAATACAAATATCAACGTATACACGGCGTTTAGGTCGTTTTTTTAATATATCAAAAGACAATATTTAACCTTTCGGTCGCCGCGTAATGTTAAATCGACCCGATGGATAATAAGTATAAGGCGTTTAACAAACGTTTTTCGTAATAAATACATAATTCGAAACGCGGTTTATAATTCGTATTATTAAATATGAATACGATAAAGTTATGGTTTTTTACTAATGGTTTTTTTCGCTAATAATAACGATTATAATTTATAAATCGGCTTCGTTCTAATTTTTGGTAACTAAATACCGGTCCGAAACGGCTTTACGTTTCGAGAAAATATTATTTATTAAATCTTTATTAAGTATAAAGGATTACGCAAAACTTTTTGGCTTTCGAGATTTATAATATAGTTAAAATCTTTGATTCGGGTATTATTATAATAATAATGGTCCGAATAATTATTTTTAACTTCGGTTTACACCTTATCCCTTTTATTTTATATATGAACTTTTTTCTCTTTATAAATGCTTGGTTAAATTAGGTATCACAAACAAAAATCGTTTAATAATCGATATTATAGCTTTACGCGAATTATATAAACCTTGTCAAATTAAAGAAATAAGGTAAATTAATGGAAAATTTAACCTAATAAATATAATAACTAAGTTTACACCGAATGAAGTTTTAAAAATACTTATATCGACAAATAAACTATTTATTAGGGTTATTAAAAAGGTTTTACGACCTAAATAGGTTACCTAATCATTTTTTAGCCTATTCGAATCGGTCCGTTTTATAATATTTATACTGATTCACGTTTTACCTTTATTTAAACGGCTTATTTGAACCGATCGTAAATTTCACCTTTATTAAATATAATTATTCGAAGCGATCCCCGATTTTATTTTATTTTTTATTTATATCGTATATTTATAATATGTAACCTTTGTTATATTATATTTTATATTGCGTTTATCACTTCAAACAATCATTTTGTAAATAGCTTTAAAATTACTGTATAGCGTACTATATTATGTCTGGGTATACCGGCCTGACCCGGGCGTATTTATCCACTATCAAAGGAAAAAGACAACGTCTTCGTGTCTTTACCTTCCTTTCTATCGCCTTCCTCTTTTATATTAACGACAACACTATTACCGCTAACGAAGTGGCTAGTATTAACAAGGATATAATCCTATACTTTATTAGTTATGCCTTTAGGCAAAGGCGTAAGGAAAATATTACCCTTTTCGTGGTGATGTATGATAATGCCGTTAAACTCGCTCGCATAATATATATGTAGGCCCCGTTTCCAGGCGGCGACAGTGGTTTCCGTTTCCTTAATCCGTTCATTAACGCCTGTTACTAATTATCATCGGCTTATTTTAGTTACTTACAACGATTTGTTTTTCGAATCACCTCGAACAGTGTATTTTTGTTAAATGGAATTTTTAAAATTCAGTTAAAACTTACCAAAAAGCTGGCGAGCGCGTAATACGGCTTTTGTCTATGGCTTTAAAACCACTGGAGCAGGGGCTTACGGATTATTAATCCGTTTATAACGGTGATAACGAGCCGAACAGCCCCCGTTTTCGTAATAATCATTAACGGACTTACTCGCAGCTACGAATACGATATACGATACGTAAAGCATATTTATTAACGACCTAAAGCTACGGATCTAGATACGTCGTTTTAACGTTTAACATATTAAAGGGGCCTTATAACATACCCTAACAATATAAAGTTCGAAGCGACGAAAGAGATCCGCCTTATACTCCTCATTTATAAAAAAAGAAGTTAAAATTTACTAACTAAAAGCTTAATATATATATATATATATATTAACGTAACTATGCCAAACTACGTTTACAACATAAAGGGGCTCCTATGGGTAATAGAGTCTTTATCCGTAAGGAAAAGGTAAGGTTTATCACCTTAAAAGCCTCCCGCTCCTTTTTTGAGCTGGGGAAGGGGGAGGAAAAGAAGGGGAAGGAAGAAGTCGGCGCGACGGCGGCGAGGAGGGGCGAAGCAGAGGCGGCGACAGCGACGTGCCGATGTTTTCGCGTCAAATAGCGCCTTACAGTCCTATTTTTACGCGGTATTCATTCGGGAAATAGGTTAGTATATATATAGGCCAAGTAACCTACACATTAAGACGGCTTGGTTTAGTTGGGTAAACAAAAAGTTGGATTGAAATAGGGATTTACATTAGTTGAAACTACGCGCTTTGGGCGAAAAGAAAAAAAAAAGTTTTACCTAAAACGACAGCGATATATCTTTTATACTAACCTACCACATAATTAAGTAATTACCTCTACGCAATCACCCTTACGCAATTACCACTACGTAGTTACCCCTGTTAAAAACAACCAAAAAACACCATTACCAACCATATCGCCTCTATTTAACTATACAAACTAGACCCGAACTACAATTACTACCTTAACTAAATTTTGCTAATATTATCCGAACTTGCTAATTTAGACCTTTTATGATTAATACGATAAAAAATATTATCACTACGAAAACTGTTAATCGGATCTCATACGATTAATATGGCAATAATGCGATTATTACGGAAATTGTTAATTTGGACCTTTTATAATTAATATTACAAATGACACTATTACTATTAGGCTATAAATACAAAGTATACAAGAAAAAATGAAAATATTACCTGTGTAAATATTACTATATACCCTTATAAATAGTATATATAGACTAAGTAATAGTGTACTATATTATAGGGTATACTCCTATAGGGTGTACAGTAACGTGTTACGCTACAGGTCACACTCTTACAAGATGCAAAGTGCATTATGTATAGGTTGATCTGAAATGATTATTTCAGACCAATGGCAATACGTAGATCGGTCTGAAATGGTTATTTTAAACCGACGGCAATACGTTAATCGGTCTAGAAGGAGTATTCCAAAGTGATACGCTCTGGGTGAAGAACTTATAAGCCCTCACTTGTGGCGTATACCTCTAGATACTTCTTCTTATGATCAACATCTTATATTATACTACAACTACCAATCATTCTGATTACTCTTCAAAGTCCTTATGTTCACATGAATATTATAGGGTTGAAACCTTACCTATGGAGCCGTTATAAATCCGTTACTAACTATATAAAAACTTACGTTATACTATGGCTATTAAACGTAAACTTACCGTTAATTTTAATTAATGAATTTACTATTCAAACGATTATTAAATGCAAGTTGATTCACTTAATTGTTAACAACTACATAAATATCCACTTTTTACTTTTATAGTCTAATCTTTAAGCGATTACACGTGATTTTTCATACGGCCGCCCCGTAATTTTTCCTTTAACCTTATAAATAATTTTCGACCTAAAAATCGTAACGTTTAGGTTTTAAAAGTTTAAATCAGTTTTAGACATGAATTATACAACTCTTCGAGTTAATAAACCGTTAATATCAACCTTATCGCTTTCCTTAAAGGGTTCACCGAAGATTTTAATAATCCCTTATACTCATAAATTTAATGTCAATTTTTCGTTATCTTTCTCCTTTCTATTTACCCAAATAGTATTATAAATACGGACCGGTATATGTTCTTCCTTTTTAACGTTCCTTTTCTTCGGGGGTTGTTCGTGCCGACGGCATTTTATTAGCTTATTAATAATAGGTAAAAGAGGTTCATATTGATTCAGTCGTACAGATAAAGGGTTTTCATCTTTAATAACTCTAATATAAGGCTTAAACTAAGTAATTCGAAAAAATACAAGGCTGTTAGTAGTTTTAATAATTATTTTAGAGTTCTCGATACTTAATATTCTATACGAACCTTTACATTTACACGGCTTCCGTTATACAAAAACTTTACTTTATAACGGTAAAGCAAGTACATTAATCATTCAAGGGCCGTTTTTAGTGTTAAAAGCGTTATTAATATGACGGCGGACCTATTCTATTCGTAGCTCCCTTAAAGTTTTACTATAAGCCATAACAAGTTTTTAAGTACTTATCGAAAGCGAATATTTACTCATGAAATGTAGATATACTTTAAAAATCAATAACGTTAATATTAAGCCGTTGAGGCCTATAATATCGTTTAGGTCTTTTACTACTATTTGTAAATATACCTCCGAATCCGTAAAATTTCCAATTTCTAACGTAAGAATGTTATACGCTTGTCATAGTAAGTCGTATACCCTTTTAATCTGCCTAATACTCTAATAGGTTTTTACAGGCACCTATTTGTACTAAATACCTATTATCTTAATATCTTCCTAAAATTTCACCGCGGTAAAGTTAGTATCGGTATCGTGAACAATGACGTTACGTTAGCCTAGATATGTATTAATCTACAATATCCTTAAAGTTTCCCAGGTATCTTTTACCGAAAAAGACTTTAAAAACTTAGCCACGTGAAAAAAAGTTACGAAATTAACGATTTAAAAGATAAACTTATTATTTAAGTGAAATAAATTGATAATGATTTGAAAATTAAAGTTCTTCTCGTCTTTTAATATAAACTTAAATCGTTGGGTGGCTTAGATATATATTTATTCATAGTAGCAAAGTCTTTTAACAGATTTTAAGGCAAAGCATTACACATCTTTATACCTTATAAACTTTAAAACTTTATATAACTTATTAACGGCGGGGTGGTTAAGGCGCTGGTGTAATTAGCATATTTCGGGCTCCTTTAAGTTTAATACCACTATTTTCGAGTTTCAAAGATAAAACCATAGGTGTCCCTACTTAAGGGAAAATGAAAACCTTTAACTATTTTTAACCAATTTGTTTACGTTAACGTCGACTTTAATGCTAAAGGTTTTTATATTCTTTAAATAAAGCAAAAAAGGGGTAAATGAATTAAAAATGTAATCGCTCCTATAATAGTTTAAACTACCGTTTTCCCTAGTAACGATAATTTTTCACCTAACTTAATCTAACTTTAAATTTACTAGTATCGTAATTATCGATCTTAATAGTTATAGTACTTTTCCTCTGTAATATTATATATTACAAATAGCCTCCTATTAAGTATCTTATTGCCTTTTTATTTAGTATAATACCTTAAAATATGTGGTTCGCGTAATGATCGCGAAGATTATAGGTTTATAAGGGGTTAGGGGTTTGGTTAAGGTAAAAATAAGGGTTTTTACCATCTAAACAATATAGGAAGGCATTGTAGACTAATTATTAAGTCGTATTAAAAATAGTATTTTCGTATTATTTAATTTTATTAAGGGCGTTGGCGAAGTTAATTAGTTCGTCGCCTTTAAAGTTTACAATCTAATCTAAGTAATCGTATTTAAAAACAATCGGGTATTAGGCGTAATATACTGCCTTTTTATTGTTGCGTTCGGTAAAGGGGTTCCGAGTTAACCAGTAGCCAAACTTACTACAAATCTAATATCTTTTGCCATTATTACGACGATAATATTAACGGTTAACAAATCCGCCCAAAGTTTGGCCATATTAATGCCAACGTGACTATTACCTGAAATTTGTAGCTGGTGAGCTAAACCTTAAACATTATAGGCCTTCATACTCATGGTCGATATAATTAACCACTGTAAAGTCTTTTTTTATCTACGTAAAGAAGTTGCCGGCTTAGGAATATATACCAAACTAATTTGGTATACACCTTATTACGGTAGCAAAAAGAAAAAGCGCAGCTAGTTAAAAAAGCCTTAGTAAGTGGTATTTAGGCGTTATAAGGTGTATGCGAACTCGTTAACACCTGTTACTATTGCCTGTATCTATTTTTAAAGTGTAACTTCGCTAACATAGACTTTCTTCATTACTTTTTGGCATAATATTAACTTATTAAACATCTCATTAAACATGTCCATTAGTATTTTCTCCTTTTTATTTTTCGCCAATATTATAGTTTTCCGTATTATATCTTAGTTTATGTAATATTATACGAGGTAGACGTCGCATTCGAAGTATCCCTTTATATTATCGTAAATCTCGTGAAACGTAATAACTTCAGTAAAAAAGGTCAGGTAGTCGTCCTTAACGTACCTTATAAGGATTCCGGGGAATAGTAAGTAAAAACCAAAAAAAAAAAACTTTTATCTACTTACAAATATTTTAAAAAAGGCATTCTCTTAGTATCAAGGACGTTATAAGGCTTTTCGTTATACTTTTTTATATCATTCCAAATATTAGCGAAATCCATTAAAAATTTATAATTAATATTAACTATCTTAACAAGTCTTAAAAAATGGTTGCGATAGTTATCCCAATCCTAAATAGTATTTTCTAACAATTTAAGCCTTAAAGCTGTCGAGGTACAATATTAAAGGTAATTACCAGTCGCCTAACTTAAGGGGTAAAGTCCTATTATAGAACTTATAATAAGCTTTCGCGTGTAAGAAAATTTAAAGAGGGAAGGTTTTTAAGGGACTTAGCAGTTAAATTGCTAAAAGGCGATGAGTACTTAAAGGTTTTCAAAGGTTTAACTTTATTACTTAATCAATTGGTGTAAAACACTAACGTTAATACCTCTGGCTGCGTTGGTAGCCGTTACTTCACGTACCTTACCGCTGCTAAAGACGTACTTCACACTATTATGTGGGGGTACTAAATTATCGAACAGGTTAGTAGGTTTTTCATTGTTAGCGTGTAAAGAGGCTTAACTTAGCTCAAGGTAAATCAAAGGTCCCCAAAATCGCGTATGTAGGCGTTAAGATCCCTTAATATCTTTTCCTTTTCCTTAAGAGTCTTAAGGGTTAGAGTTTTAAGGGTAGTCTTTTTGTTAAGTTAGTTCGAAGAAGGTTTTAGCTTATTCCAATATGGTTTTCTCAGGGATGTAAATACCACGGCGTGTAACCTCCTTTTTTAGTTTGGCCTTAACTATATACTGGATTATCTTTTACATGTTAGGAGTTTAGTGGTTGAAAAATTCGCGAAAATCTTAAAAAGCGTAGGCGCCACGAATGAACTCTTTACTGTCATCAGATTCAATGATGTACTGGCTAACGTAATTGTTTAAGTAAACTTTGGTGGAGGTTTTATTAACATCCGTAATCCAGAGTTCTTCGTCGAAGTGGTTGACGAAGACTAATCCGAGGTTTTTAATTGCTTATTTCTAGGCGAGGTCGATAATAACTTGAAATTAAGCACTTTAGGTAGCCATCTTGATGTTCTAGCTTGTATAAAGACGTATAGGGCGTGTAGGGCGAAGGACTTGGTGATCTTGTGCGTAGATGCTAAGTGTTTTAACGTGGAGTTGCATGGGAACTTGACTACTTGGTGACTTGGCGTAAAGTCGCGCGATATGGCTTTCTTAGCGTAACTTGTTGTTTTTCGATTAGAGTAGCTAACTTGACAATTAACGTAGTGTGGGGAGTGAAAAGGGTAAAGTAGGGTAAAGGTTTGATATAAAGGGTAAGGTCGAAGGTTATTATTGGTTGTTTATAAGCGGAGGGCGAAGGTTGTTTATTGTTATAGGTCGTGGGACTTAGTTGTTTTTCTTGAAGTAGTAGCACTCACAGTAGTACTGACTTAGCCATTTGCCAACTTGCCGAACTTTGAGACTTCTAACAGTCAATCTCAACGTCTTCAAGAAAGATCTGGTAAAGATTTCTTGGTGTTTTCAATAGCTATACCGCCGCTAACTTCCAGATTTCCGTTGGAATACTGACCCAACCCAAAAGTCTTCTCTATTTTCCTGCCATTTGAAGACTGTCGCAGTACTAATAAAAGCCTTTCGCAAAAATATTTCCTCTACCCTAGCGGTCGTTTGACTTAGAGCGTAACCGGAAAGTAGTTTATTTTTCTACTTAGCTAATCTATACTTAAGCTAATAAGCATTAATTAGTGTTGGTAGAGCTTTAGACTTTGCAACATTATTGATTCTATTGGTCGAAGTAAAAATAGTATTGCATGGTCAAGTGGTGGATGTATTATTCTAGGTTTGGCAGACCGCTAGCCGGTCTGCACTGTAATTTGTATAGTTAATTGCTTGGCCCGTGCTTTAGAGTGAAGTGCAGTTTGTTGCACTCGACTTACACCTAATGCGGAAAGTCCGCACAAAGCAATAAACTTGCAGTATAGTCAACTTTATTAATAGTAAAGTTGACCTACTGCACTTCATATGATACTATTCCAACACTAATTATATTTTATAACCTCTTTGTATTATAAACGACTTATTTATTTTTAGTAATAATAAGGATAAAAGCGAACCCCCCCCCCTCCATTAACGAAAAACGCTTATATATAGTATATTAATCGCCTTTTTAATTAAAGAGGGGGTTTTTTTTATTTACTTCTGGGTTCATCGTTCGTGAAGGTATTGTACGTGTTAAAAGGTTTATAATAAAGTAAGCTTAATGAAATAACCTTATAGAAAACCTAAACATAAATTAATCACTTTTTGTAACATATTTAAAAAATAAGTTTATTTATGGCTTTACCTAACTTACGCGTCCTATTATATTAACTAATTATCACTTTGAAAGATAATGATTATATTTTATTTCTTACTTATAAAAGGTAAGGAAATATTCTGGGTTACCGGCCTGTTTTCGCCCCCACCATTTTTTAATTAATGAACACTTTCATTCGATTTCAAAATATTACCTGAACTTATAATTTTCTTACCGTTCCGGTAGTATAGACTATTACTGTGAATATTACCATATACCCTCATATATAGTATACATAAGCCAAGTAGCAGTATACTGGATTGCAAGGTGCCTTTCTACAGAGTGCATGATAACGTATCACTCTACAGGTTGTACTTTTATAAGGCGCAAAGTGCATAATGCATGGAGCGGTTTGGAATGGTTATTTCTGACCACACAGAAATACATAAAGCGATCTAGAATGGTTATTTCAAACCGTACGGCAATACATGAAACGGTTTGGATTAGGTATTCCAAAGAGCACGGCAAAAGGGTTATTGCCCGGATAGGAGGTTTATAACCTTCCATCCGTAACTTACACTTTCTGGAATAATTCTTTCCAATTATCTTTTATTACTATAATACCAATTTAACGATGACTATTTTACTTACTTTTTTACGTAAATAAGTATTTAAACCTTTCCAATATTAATTAGTAGCCGATCCAGTTGACTACAAATAGCTTAGGAAAGAAGAGACAAATACAAGTTAAATACATATAACGGGATATTGTAACGGTTTTAATTATTTTTGTTTTAACATTACGTTTTTATAAGAATTATACAGGATATATACAAAGACTTTAAAAGCTAAGTGACTTTAAAAAGAACAACTTTAATACGATATTATCAACCCTTATTTGGCGTTTTATTTACTAAAAGCCTCATTACGCTAATATTAACCCTTATTTATCGTTTCAACATACTAAGGCACTTTTTGGAGAGCGTTCTATCACGTACCATACTATGTAAGCCAACTTCTAAGTTTTGAAACCCTTAATTGGAACCCGTCAGGTTTGAAATCGACAATCTACACCGCTTTCAAAATACAAAAGCGGTTACGAATACATTATCCGAACCGCTTGCTTTAAGAAAAGCGGTTAGGATATGCCAATCCGAACCGCCCACCGGATTACACTACACCTCCTTACACCTACACTTCTTTTACCTCGTTCTTCTTCCCATATTCGCCCCATATACTTTAAATTTGCCTACGTTCGCCCTACGTATTTTAAATTTAGCACTTACAATATTTAAGATTTTCCTAGCCATTTAATTAGCATAACGATACCAAGCGCCAACAAAACTAATTTAAGACTTTTAACTAGTTTTCGATTAAAGCTTATTTATGTATAGTTCAAAATCCATTTGCATTAGAAAGAGTTAATAAGCCCTATTCCAACCGTTTTAATCATTTTATTTAGTTTGTATTTGCCGAACCACCCTAAATTTTAAGATCTAAACGCACCCGAAATATAACTATAGCACGAAACCACCAATTTATACCGCTTTAATATACTATGTATAAGTAGAAATATTTAACTCCAACCTCATCAAGAAACCTATATCTATAGCTCCAATACCAACAATATCGGAGGAGACTAACGTTTACCTCGACGTTTTTGTCAAATACAGGGGAATCAGGAAGGTTATAATATACGAAATCGATCTCAGCCTTTAGGATAACACCATCGATATACCAATTAATAAATTAAACCCCTATACGATAAATATATACATTTTAGCCGTTATTTTTCATTATTAAGAGGAAAGGACCTAAAGAACTAACTTGTTAAATAATTTCCATAAAAGTTTTTTAAACTAAAAGTTAGACAGGTAGCAAATAGTATACCCCTTTATTACTAAAGCCTTATAAATTCAATTACGAACTAAAAGTATTAATACCATAAGGGGTAGTAATTGCCGTTTTATAAAAGACTTATTTGAAACAGCGTAACTTACCGATTTACCAGACTGGGAGGATAAAGATCAATATTAAACGAAATTTATAAAAGGATATTACCCAACGAAATACAAAAGACAATTAATAAAACGATTAAGACGAGGTGCAAAACAACTCAATTCTGTACCTATACCCTAAATTAAAAAAAAGGCCTTAAGAAAAAGGAAGAACGATTATAATCCTTATTTATCAGACGAATACAATACACCCCTATACCAGCATATACTGTAAAGTAAAAACAAATAGTAAACCATTATCTAAATATCGGAAATAGCCCGCTCGGCTATAACGGGAACGGCCGAACCACCGAAGATAGCCCGCTCGGTTATAACGGGAGCAGCCAAAATACAAAAAATAGCCCGCTTTAGGAAACGACGAGTGGCATAAAACGTTAATACGTACCCTACAAACTAATACCCGCTAACCATAACCCCTACCGTAACCTTTCACCGCATAGCTTTTACACTGATAAAAGCTATCTTATAAAGTTTATAAACTTCGTTAGGCGTTGAAATAAGGAAAAGAATTACACCGGTAAACTGTACGATATACTTAATAATAAAATACGGGCTATATTTAATATATACAAAAGACTAAACATTAAATTATTCCAATTTGATATTATTTTACCCGGTATACTACCCGGGTAAGTTAAAGAATAATATATATATCACTTTACATAGATGGATATATTTATAAATTGTTACAAATGTTTTAAATCCCACTTCGATACACAAATTAATTACGAATTTTACGATAAATATTGGATTGGTACAACTTAGAAATCCGAAAAAACTGATAGAAAAAATCCGATATAAACCTATATAAAATCCTTACCACACTATTAGCTAAGTTTAGATTGTACTAAACAGCTTTTAAACCGGAATATAAAGTAACTAAACTGTTTATCTAAGTAGTAATAAAAATATGCCGCGAAAACCCGAACTTCGACCTTACATTTTTTAAACTAAAAAAAACACCTTTTATAAAAGCCTTAAAATATCGTTTAAGACCTTTATACGCCAGTAAAAAAAACTTGAAATTAAAATTCGTGACCAATAAAAATAAAAGTGAAGATCAAATCACTAAATTCAATCTTGCCAAGACTATCCACTAAGTTTTAGATAAAAGATTTAAAATATACCTAAAGCAAAATAAACGCCTAAAGTATAAGTATTAAAAAGTAAACTCTAGTAATAGAGGTTAAAGACGATCATTTAGAAATAGACGAATTATACCGTAGTTATAACAATACCTACGAAAAGGGATATAGACTCCCGCGGATTTACAAAAGCGTTATATTGTATACAGCAAAATCTGATGTTAATTTACTAACTATCTCGTTTAGGAGTAAATTCGGACTAAACGGCAATTTTAACCCGATTTTCTATTTAAAAACCGAATAAAAGCCAACTTTATAACATATGTAGCCGAATAAGAAGGCATGAATAATAAACTTAACACATACTCCTACGAATACATATCTGGAAATAAAAACTTTGAGGGTAACAAAACTTACTTAACAGCCTATGAAGATAAAACCGGCTAAAGTATTTTCACCTGGTTATGAAACGCCATCTTTTTACATATTATAAGCCTAGACTACGCGAATGGAACGCTTAACGCCAATATAACGTCGTAATTTACGTTTTTTTACAAATACGGCAACTGGTTTTAAAGCATTATTTCTAATACTAGTATAGTCGAAATCTTAATGGCCGTAAAACGACAATTCGACGCGTTTGTAACGAAGTTTCCGAAATTTTAACTAAATCGAATAGGAAAATACCAAAATATCTTATTTTGTAAAAGAAAAACGTTCTTACTAAAAACGGTCGTTATAAATACGCGTTTCAAACCGGTTAAATTTTACGTATTCGACTTTAAAAATCATTCCTACTTTTATTAGCTAACATAAATAAGCTCGGAATTAAGGTCCAAAATACGACTGATTAATTTAACTGCGCTTTAAATAGCGTATCCGTACCTCTCCAGCCTAAGTTTAGCCACTTGTAATTCCCCCCCCAAAATACGTATAATTAAGGTTATTTACTTAATACAACCGAAATTACGAATTTTACACCGACGTTTCGAATACTTAGCTACAACACGCCTTTTACGCCTGCTTCACATCGTAAGTTATATGGATATAGGAAAGGTTACACTTAAGGTTATCAAAACGTTTTGCTACGAATATTAGTTACACTTATAAGTCCTACTCAGGTTTAAGTTCCGCCATTAAAACAATATAAACTTTAATTACGAAGTGATTATTGATATAATATATTTAAATAATTAAATGGGTTTTTACACTGTCGATGCGGCAATATCATTTCAAACCTCTAAATTTACGAAAAACGCTTTCGTCTTAAACTATTAGGATTATTTGGTAAACTGTTAGTTAAACGTCTACCTAGGGCCCCTAAATTAGATTATATACAACGCTAATACAGCCTTCGATTTTACTAAATAACGTATTAAAATTAGGATAGCCGGTAACAAGTGTAGGTAAATTCCAATAAAGACCTTATAGGGTATTGAAAAGTGTAAACGGTACTATGAACCTCCTGAAGAAACGTATACAGTGTGGTCGAAGGAATTAAAGGGTATTAATTTTAAGTAATTCATCTTTCAAATAACGGTCAACGCTGTTAATAACACCTTTAGTCTAAACGAGTTTATTCTTACGCTCCTTATTTTTCATACCTATCCAAAAATCTATATAAACTCCATACTATCGCTATGTACGGTATAAAGAGCGAATGTTTTAACGAAGACTATAATATAATTACATTCATTACGAGCTAAAAACGACGTATCCAGAACGTTGGCTATAAGGAATAATCTACGTAAAGCTAACGTTATAAATATATTATGATAATTTGAAGTTTTCCTTTGGAAAACAGAAGATAGATCAATTAGCCTTTCAATAATCAACGTATTTAAAAGCTATAATATACTCGTTAATTCTCTAAACAGCAAAAATTCGTTTTGCATAATAATGATACGAAAATATGAGAAAAGGATAAAGAAAAGCGACCTAAAATTATAAAACGGATAAAACCACCAATAAAACACCCCCTAAAAAAACGAATCCAAACCGAAGCTAGTTATAAATTACCCCCCGAATTACCTATCCGGCCCATTCCCGCTAGATAAAAGCGGCTCACCTATACCAACCTCACCCGTATTTCTTCGTTAAAACCGCCCCCTCGGCTCGAAAACCAAAAAACGCCCCAAAAACTTTATTATAAACTCCTTTATTATGTAAAAAGAAATGGAAAACCGCGAGTTATACCTAAAACTCCGCTACGAAAGCATTATTAACACTTTAGGTACCCCGTTCAAATAATCCACCTAAACAAAAATTTTAGTCTTAATCGACCAAAACGTATTTCATTTAAAACAGTTTGATCCGAATATTCACGGAATTCATAGAATTTTTTTAATTCGCCTTGTTTACTATGTTAAGGTTAAAACCGGAAAACCTTACGAAATTACTCGCCTGATTATAAAAGGATACAACGATAAAGGCAAAAAGAATATTATAACTTAATTACCTATATTACAAAAAGTTAACTACCGCCTGATTCTTATATTCGCGACCTTCCTCAACGCACCATATAACTTATAAATCAAACTTTAAAAGATTATGAAAACATATATTTCATCTTAAAAGCAACTTAAACAAAAAATTTACGTTAATATACCAAAAAATCTTACAAAACACCACCCGCCTAAAACGATCTAACGTATTATAAAACCAATTTATAAATTAACTAAAGCCGGTATTTACTAGTATAACACCTACTAAAAACACTATAAGAAACAGCTCGGAATAATTAATTTCACCTTTGACCTATATCTATTAATATTAATAACTCGTTCGAAAGACTTTATACAAACGTGTATATAGACGAACGATACTTTAACATTGTATAACGCCTCGTTTTCCGCGTCTAAAAAAATGAAACTTTTAAAAGTGGGTTTAAAACCAAAACCCAAGACGTACCTGACGAAAGACTACATAATCGATTTTAATAACGTTACTATTACTTTCCGGAACGGCGTTTTAAACCTCACATAAAAAGAGCAGCTAAATAAAGTTACACTTATCGCTTGAAATAATGTAAAACGGATCAATGAATACAGATACCAATGCGCACGTAATGTTAAGGTCGTTTTTATAATACAATTGAAGACGGTATTTAACCTTTCAGTTGTCATACAATAATAAACCACCCCGATAGATAATATATATAAAGCGTTTAACAAACGTAATTTATGGTAAATACATAATCTAAAACGCGGTTTACAATTTGTACTGCTGAATATACTTATTATAAAGTTTTTTATCTTTATTAATAGTTTCTTTGTGAATAATAGCGACTGCAATTCGTAAATAGGCTTCGTCCTAGGTTTCGATAACCAAACATCAGCTCGAAACAACTTTAAGCTTCGTGAAAACATTATTTATCAAAGATTTATAAAGTATGAAAGGATTACGAAAAGCGTACTAGTTTTAAAAATCTATAAAATTGTTAAAAGTTTAGACTCAGGTATTACCATAAAGATAACTGTCTGAATGATTGTTTTTAACATTATTTTACACTCTATTCTTTTTATTATATACACTAACTCCTTTTTCTTTCTAAATGTTTAATTAAGTTAAGTACCACGAATAAAAAACGTTTAATAATCGATATTATAGCTTTACGAGAGTTGTACAAACGCCATAAAATCGAGGAAATAAAATGAATCGATAATAAATAAAATCTAACAAACGTAATAACCAAAGTTACTCCGAACGGAACATTGAAAACGCTTATATCGACAAATACGTTATTTTTAGTATAACTAAAAAGGTTTCATGACCCTAATAAGCTATTATACTACTTTCTCCATGTTTAAAGCAGTTTAAGTTCCGATATCCGCGTCTCTTTACGATTTATACCTTTGTTTAGCCCTATCATTTTATACCTTTACTAACATTTTGTCACTTTCAATTTTACCTACCTCAACCCTACCAAATATCGTATTTTTCTAATTTCTCTATTTAATTCTACCACTTTACGCCGTTATTGATATATTAACACACTTTATTTTATATCTTTCAGTACTACTAAGTATTTAGCTATTTACTCTTTTTTATTTCAATTTACAATATCGCAACGGTTTTAATATATTATCTTTTTTGTTTTATATATTTTAGAGTTATATTTATTACTTATAAATAATTCTTTAAAAGATAGTAATAACATTAATATGGCCGTGAACGCCGGCCCAGCCGAAAAGGCAGCTAGTTACTACAAAGAGAGGGAGAATGTAATGCTGTCGTATTCTCACTATCCTCCCCATTACCTTCTCCCTTTATGCTAACGTCACCGCTATCATTGTTATCGATGCTATTAACTCCAGCGAAAATGTAGCCCTACGCCTTATATTGTATGCTCTTAGGTAAAAGTGTAAGGGTGACTTTACCCTCCTTACGACAACGCGTAATAATGTCGTCAAACTCATCTGCGTAATATATATATAGGCTCCGTTTCTAAGCGGCAATAGCGGCCGCCAACTCCTTAAACCGCCGGTTAACGCCTACTATAAGTTAGTATCGGTTTGTTCTAGTTATTTGCAACAACGATTATTTTTTGAAGCGCCCCGAACATTATATTTTTGCCAATGGAAAATTTTCAAGTTCGTTTTAAACTTACCATAAAGCCGGCGAGCGCATAATACGGCCTCGGCCCACAGCCCCAAAACAACAAGAATGGGGGAGTATAAATTATTAATCCATTCGTAATGATAATAACGAGCTTGAAGACCCCCGCTTTCGTAACAATCGCCAACGGACTTATCCGCAGCCGCAGACGCGACACACGATACGTAAGGCGTATCTATTAACGACCCGTGACTACGGACCCGAATACACCGCTTTAACGCCTTACACATCGAAAAGACCTCACGGCGCACCTGGTTATGCGAAGCTCGAAACGGCGGAACAGGCCCGCCTTGTACTCCTTATCCAAAAAGAAGGAAGTTAAAGATATACGTACAGGTAAACATGAAATATATTAACCCTGAAGTAGCTGCGCCAGACTGCGTTTACGGCGTAAAAGGGCCCTCATGAGTAATGGAGTCTTTACCCGTAGGTAAAGGGTAAGGTTTATAACCTTAGGAGTCCTCTGCTCCTCCTTTTAGGAGCTAAAGAAAGGTGATGTAGAGGGGGAAAGGGGGGGGGGTAGCGGCAACGGCGGCAAAGAGAAGCGAGGCAGCGGCAGTAGGGCTTAACGAAGTGGTGGCGGCGGGAGGAGTAGTAGCTATTAACGAGATTATACCCGATAAAGACGGGCTGTTAATAACGGTAGCAGCGGCAGCTACTACGGCGGCGGCGGTGTGTTAATGCTCTCGTGCCAAACAGTGCCTGGCCGTTTTATTTTTACAAGGTATCTATTTAAAGGAAAGGTCAGTATATAGGTATTAGTCAAATAACCTACCTATTAGAACGGCTTGGTTTAATTAAATGAAATAAAGGTTAAATTAAAATAGAGACTTTCATTAGCTTTAACCATGTTTTTTTTAAAGGGAAAAGAAAAGAAGTTTACCTAAACCGATGACAATACATCTTTTTATACTAACCTAACTCTAAATTACGTAATCAACCTTACGTAATCACTCCTACATAATTATCCCTTATAATACCTACGTAATTACCCTTATCAAAAACCACAAAAGACGTTATTACCAACTATATCGTTACCATTTGGCTATACCAACCAAACTCGAACTATATTAATCACTACGGCCTAAACTTACTAATTACAACCGAAATATATTTACTACCGCGGCCACAACTTACTAATTCAAACCTCCAAAATTAATATTGTAACCACACTATTACTACAGAAACTATTAATTTAAACCCTTACAATCACACTATCGTTTCAACACCTGTTAATTTAAACCTCTATAATCACAACCATACTATCATTATAAAACCTACTGATTTAAACCTTTATAACTACAACTACACTATCACAACTAGGTTAGGGGTAAGGAATACAAAAGGGAAAAAGTAAAAGATTACCTGTATAAATATTATTATATACCCTTATAAATAGTATATATATACCAAATGGTAGTATACTGGATTACAAAGTGCCTTTCTGCAAAGTTCACGATAACGTGTCATTCTACAAGCTATATTTTTATAAAACGTAAAGTGTATTATACATAAAGCGATCTGTAATGGTTATTTCAGACTGTACGGCAATGCATAGAATGGTTTAAATTAGGTATTTCAAAGCGTACATAAAAAAGGCCACTACTTGAATGGAAGGTTTATAACCTCCTATCCGTGGCATGCACTCTCTGGTATACTTCTTTCTAATTATCTTTTATTACTATAATATCAATCTACGATTACTCTTCTACTTGCCTTTTCACGTGAATAAGTATTTAGACCCTACCAATAATTACTTCTTTTGTTATACGTTTTTGTCTCCCCTTTTTTCCGGGTTCGCTATTTTTTAAAACTCTCTCATTACCCTTTATAATTTAGCCTATTTGTCGTAATAATACTCCTTCGATGAACCGCACGTTCACGCGTAATGTTTTTACACCCATTTCCTTTAATAACTAGCGTATACCCTTCTATAGGTGTAGCTTAAAAAATCAAAATAATATAGCTATGTAAATCATATCTTTTATAGCTAATATAAGTTACGGATTATAAAATGTGGCGAACGATATTTAAGGCTTAACTAAATAAGCTCCGTTTTCACCCGTATATTATTTATTAACCTTAATTGAAAGCAAGTTCATCGGGTCGACCGAAAACGAGCGAAAAGTTAACCTCGGGTCGACTGCATTATCTGGGTACAAATTAATATATTATAATCCCTAATAATCTATTCAAAAGATCGTTTTCCCCGCTTCGCCTTTCACCAATTACTATCGTTGGCCTTTCTAACGTTTATCCCACTTAACGTTACCTGTTATTCTTAGTATTTTTTCGCGCCCACCCCTCTTTTTACTAGCCCCCTTCATCGGTACCTATTTACTCTCGTTACACCTTTCTTCGCCTACCCCAACCGGTTTCTCCTAGTATTTAAGGTTAATTATAATTGTAAACCTAACATTAATAACACTATTATTCGTTAAATCCAAATCCAAATAAAAATAATAAATATATGGATTTTCGATAGGTCGTAATAGAAACTATCTCGCGGTCGAATATTTATTCGAAAAAGTCGGGTAATATTTATTTAGCCCTATTTATCGTATTATATTATAATATTAATAAATGTTTCCCTTATTTTTAAAAGCATTACATTATATATAATCTAAAGGTGGTTTACCCCACGTAAATTACTTAGTATATATTCGACGCCAACATCGAAATATTGGGTTATTCTAAACTCGTATATCCTTACATTTCGCGTCAATTTATCTAAAATTATTACCTATTAGTAATTCTTTAAAGAAAAATATTTCGGTTTATTATAACTCTTTCATTTGACTAATATAAAGCAAATACCGCCCCGCTCCATTTTTATCACACGAATTTCTTAAACTTTGAACTATTTGTATACGCTTTTTTTATATCTTTAACGACGAAAACAAATTTCGGATAAGTATCGGATAAAGCCTACGAAGAAAAGGGGTCCGTAACCGTCTGTTCGACCAAATTCACGTAAAATATAAAGTATTTACAAAAATATTTAAAACAATATTGAATGAATTCGAAATATCAACAACTTGGTATTAATTATAAAGTTGATTAAACTTTTCATTCGAGCGGTTAGTTTTAATATTACTTAATCTAAGTTAAACTTAATCATTTACCTTATACCGTGTTACCAAACGTCGCCGACGATTCGTTACCGTTCTTATTTATTATTAAATATATCCTATCGCTACTCAGTTTAACTCTATCATTTTATGTAAATGTACTAAATACGGAATGATCGTCCCATCGGATTATTTAATGATTTCGTATCTTTATTTACTTCAAAAATAAAGGAGATTTTATACCTATTTACTAAACGATTTACATTAAATTCGATAACTGTCGACTTTAGGTTGTTTTATAAAAATTGATAGATGAGTAAATATAATAATTAATTATATTTTCAAAATGTAAAGATGATAGGTAAGAATTTTTCAATTTTTAGATTCTACGTTTGATACCGTTATTTTTTCATAAATAATACGCTGTAGATAAAAGTTATTGAACTTTTTTTAAAAAATTATAAAGTCGTTTAAAATAGGCTAATTTCATTCGAATCGCGATTATTAATAATGAAAGCCGGAAATTAATTAAATATTTATTATATATTACGAAAACACTCTGTATATGTATCGGTAATTATAAATTATATTATCTCGAATGAAATAAATTTAAAAAGGCGGTTCGTTAAAATAGTACTACATGCAGTGCAGTAGATCAACTTTACTTACAGTAAAGTTAACTGTACTGCAAGTTGAGTGTATTGCTTTGTACGGAATGACTGCATTGAGTTTAAGTCGAGTACAGTATGCTGCACTTGACTCTAGGGCACGGACCAAGAAATTGGCTATACAAATTACAGTGTAGACCGGCTAGCTGTCTGCAAAACCTAGAATAATATATCCACCACTTGACCACGCAATACTATTGTTACTTTGACTAATCGAATCAACAACGTTGCAACATCTAGGGCCTACCAATACTAATTAGTGCTTATTGGCTTAAGCACCAATTAACGAAGTAGAAGAAGAAGAAACTTTCTGGTTACGATCTAAGTCAAACGACAGCTAGGGTAGGGGAAAGATTTTTGCGAAAGGCCTTTACTGTTACGTTGGTTTTTCACGCCAATAAGTAGAGAAAACTTCTAGGTTGCATCGGTTTTTCACGTTAACTTGAAGGTAGCGACGGTATCTTTATCAAAAACACAAATAAATATTTATTAATCCTTTTTAAAGACGTTAATATTGACTATTAGAAGTTTCAAAGTTCGGCAAGTTAGTAAACGGCTAAGTTAGTATTACTGCGGGTGCTACTACTACAAAGACAACTAAGTTACACGGCTAAAACAACAAATAACCTTCGACCTCTACTAATAATAATAAATTTCGACCTTACCCTTTACATTAAACCTTTATCCCACTTTACTCTTTTTATTACCCACGCTATTCCAATCGTAAAGTTTGCTGCTTTAAGTGAAAATACTAAGTAGCGTTGAGAAAGCTATATTACGCGACCTTCCACCAAATCTCTCAATTTCTACGCGACTTTACACCAAAATAACAAGTTCTCTATGCCCAAAATCACCAAGTATCTCACACTAAGTATCTTATACGCCTTTCACAAGCCAAACCGCCAAAATAGCTCTAAGTTAGAAACATATAAGAAAATTTAAAGCCCTTGAAACAATTTTCGTTAACCACTACAACTAACAACTCTAAATTACGGATATTAACGAGACGTTAATTAAAGTCTATTTTACCAATTAGGTCAGCTAGAACATTATCAAAACGGATTTCGATGACAACTATGACCGCGGCGGCCTCGATTTCTAAGATTTTCGCGAGTTCTTTAACCATTAGACTCTTGACATGTAAAAGATAATCTAGAGTTCGGTAAAATCCAGTCTAAAAAAGGAGGTTACAAGTCGTAGTATTTATATTCCTAAAAAAAAACCCTGGTAGGACTGGCGTAAACCTGCTTTAAACTAGCTTAACAAAAAGACTATTCTTAAAACCCGAATCCTCAAGATTCTTAAAGAAAATATAAAAGTTTTAAGGAATTTTAACGCCCAAAAACACGTTTGTGGGGATCTTTCCTTTACCCCTAGTTAATTTAAGCCTCTATACGTGCTAGCGATAAGAAAAATATTAATCTATTCGGAAATTTAATACCCCTACGTGACAACGTGAAGTAAGTTTTTAGCGGCAGCAAGGTAGGTGAAGCAGTGGCCGCTAACAAAGTCAAAGGTATTAATGTTAGCGCTTTATACCAATCAATTAAGCAACATATTTAGGCCTCCTAAAACCTTTCAATACCTATCACCCCTTAGCAATTTAATTTCCAAAACCCTTAAAAACCTTCCCCCTTTAGATTTGCCTACGCGTAAGATCTCACTATAAGTCTTACTATAAGACTGTATCCCTTGGGCTAAAAGACTGGCAAATATCCTTAACACTATGCCTCAGAAATCCTAAAAATATAATTGCTAGGAAACAACAATTACAATTAGGATAACTATCGCCACCTTCCTCCAAAACCTGTTCAAATAGTTAAAATTAATTACAAACTTCTTACAGACTTCGCTAAGATTCGGAACGATATAAAAAAGTATGATAAAAAGCTCTATAACCCCCTCGATACCAAGATAATACCCTTCTTAAACATTTTGAAGTAAATAAAGGTTATACCTTTTGATTTTCACTTACTGTTTCCCGAAATACTTATAAGGCACGCTAAAGACTAATACCTAACATTTTTAACCTAAGTAACTATGTTTTGCGAAGTTTACGATAATATAAATAGCTACTTCGAATACGAAGTTTACCTTACGCAATACCATATAGATTAGGCCACCATGAGATGGGTAACGATAATAGCTAAAAAGAAAGAAAAGTAAATAGCGATGGATGTATTTAATCAGATAATTAGCAAGTTGATTCTATGCAAAAAAGTAATAGGGAAAGCTCATGCTGGAGAAGTCACATTTTGTAAACAGATATAAGCAGCAGTTACGGGTGTAAACGAGTTCAAATACGCTTTACAACGCTCAGATACCACTCATGAAGGCTTTTTTAACCAGTTACATTCCTCTTTTGCCACCGTAATAATACGTATACCAAACTCGTTTAGTATATACTCTTAAGTTGGCAACTTTCTTAACGTAAATGAAGAAAACCTTATGGTAGTAAATTACGTCGACAGCAAGTACGGGCGCCCATAATACCTAAGGTCTAGCCTACCAGTCTCAAACTAAAGGTAACAATTACATTGGCTCCAATAAAGATAAGCTTTAGGAGAACCTATTAACCGTTAACACTATTGTCGTAAGAGTGGTAAGAGATATTGGATTTGTGTCAAGTTTAGCTACTAGTTAACTCGGCACCCTCCTATCTAATATAATAACAGAAAGGCAGTATATCACACCTAATACCCCACTTCTTTTAAATATTATGACTTAAATCAAATAGTAAACTTTAAAGGCAACGAATTAAGTAACACCGCTGATACCTCCAATCAAATCAAACAGTACGAAGATACTGCTTCTAATACAGCCCAGTAATTAGCTAACTACACCTTCTTATACCGTTTATGTGGTAAAAACCTACCTTTACCTTAACTAAACCCCTAATCTTTTATACACCTTCAACTTTCTTATCATTATACGAACCATACGTTTTAAGGAATTATACAAAATATAGGGGCAACAAGGTACTTAACAAAAGGCTATTCGCAATACGTGACATTGTGGAGGGAAAGTACTATAGCTACTAAGATTAACTGTAACGATACTAGTAAGGACAAAGTTAGCTTGAAACCTAGCAAACAACTGTAGTTATTAGGGATAACGGTAATTAAAACTATTATAAATACAATTACGGTTTATATCCATAAGTCTCATACCACTTTCCTACTTTGCTTAGAGAACATAAAGACTTTCGGCGTTAACGTTAATGTTAACATAAACGAATTTATTAAAAACAGCTAAAGATTTTTACTCGCTCTTAACTGGTGGCATCTATGGTTTTATCTTTAAGGCCCAAGAGTATTGGTATTAAACCTGATAAAACCAGAGATACATTAACTATACCGGAGTTTTAATTATTTAGCCGTTGATAAGCTATACAAAGTCTTAAAGTCTATGAGGCATAAAAATATGGAATACTTAGCTTTAAAAGCTATTGAAGGATTTTGAGACCACAGCTAAACGTATACCCAACCTCCCCAGAAATTTAAGTTTACGTTGAAGAATGATAAGTATTTTCATTGCGAAATCTTTATTAATATATTTTTCTTGGATTATAAGCCTATCTTTTACGTCGTTGATTTCGCAACTTTTTTTCACAGTGCTAAGTTTCTAAAGTTCTTTTCGGCAATAATACGTGGAAAACGTTCAGAATGTTGTAGATCAATACGTATATGGGCACATTTAATATCGTCGTTTACGATACCGGTATAAACTTTACCGCGATAAAGTTTCAAGAAAATGCTATGATAATAGGTATCTAATATAAATAGGGACCTGTAAAAGCCTACTAAAATATTGGAAAGGTTAAAATAGTATACACTTTACTTCGACAAACGTATAATATTTTTATACTAGAAATTGGAAGCTTTACAGATCAGGAGGTACGTTTATAAATAGCAGTAAAGAGCCTAAACGACATTATAAACTTTGATGGTTTGGTTCCAACGTTACTAGTCTTTAAAGCGTACCTACGCCTGATAAGTGAATCTCTTCCCTTAACAAATACTTAAAAACGTGTTGTAGCTTATATCAAAGCTTTAAGGGAGCTACGAAGAAAATCGGTACGCCGCTAGGTTAATAAGGCTTTTAACATTAAAAACGGCCCTTTAATAATTGAAGTACTTTCTTTGCCGCTACAAAGTAAAGTCCTCGTATAGCGAAAGCCGGGTAAATAGAAAGGTCCGTATAAGATATTAAGTATTGCAAACTCCGAAGTGATTGTCGAAACTATTAACGGCCTTATACCTTTCCAAATCACTTATGTTAAGCTTTACATTAAGGTTATTTAAAATAAAGACTTTGGATATTTTGAAACCAAGAGACTAAGTTAACACGCACCTCCTTTACTCGTTATCGATAAGCCGATAAAATGATGTCTGAGCGAACGACTTTCGAAAAAAAAACCGATAGAAAGGAAGAATATAAACCGGGCCGTATATATAATATTACTCGGGCAAGTAAAAAAGAAAAAGATAACGAAAACTTAGTACTAAAACTCCGGGTATAAGAAATTATTAAAACCTTCAGCAGACCTTTTAAAAAAAGAGACAAGGTTGAAATTAACGGCTTACTAATTCGAGGGGTTATATAATTCGTGTCGAAAACTAATTTCAACTTTGAAAACCTAAATATTACGATCTTTAAGTTAAGGATTATCTTTAAAGTCAAAGGTAAAAATATGGGGTAGCCGTACAAAAAATAACGTTTAATCACTTAAGGATACAGTAATAAAGGTAAAGACTAAATCTTTATACATTCGCGTACGATATAAAACGTAAACTAACGTTGAGTAATGGTTTTAACGGAAAATTTACTAATCAAAATTAAACGTAAATTTACCTTTAATAGCCGTAATATAAAGCAAGCCTATGAATATCTAACAACGGATTTGAAACGAATGATACTGTCAAAACTGATATAAAAACTCCGTACTATCTACCTTTTAGATACGGTAATACATTGTATTAAGTTACTATACATATTAGTCAAAGCAGCCGTTTATTGGTTTTTAACCTTTTAATTATACTTTAAATCAAGGCTAGCGAAAAAGTTTTTAATATACGACCCGTACCTATTGACAAGGTAAAAGAAGGACTACAACGTAATAGGTATGTAAATTAACGATACCCTTTTCGTCAAAACGACGAGTTTAATAACACGAAAACAACAGACACTGAAGTACTTTAAATTTTAAAATTACAAGCCGGTAACAACGTTAACAAAAGAATAGTAACTTAACCTTAATAAATAGTTAATCCGTATACTCAGGTATTATTACAGGACTTAACTTTCGCTAAAAGGGCTAAGGCGCTATTTTAACTATGATTAACAAAACTAATAAGGCTAGGACCTAATGGTGCTTGTAATAACGCGTTAGAAGCAGTTATATTACTACTTTATGCTAAACGAAAGCCTTTTACGACTTATATATTATAATGTAAGTATAAAAGTTAACTCATAAGGACCTTAACAGGCCAAATAAGAGGTTTAAATAGAAAATACCAAATTTGGACCGCTAAATTAATATGGTTTTAATCGACCTTTTCAGGACTAAGCTAATAATCTTTACAGACGGGTATTTTACAAATAACACCGACTTATCTTTATAAATCGGCTTTTTTTATAACCATCGTCAACGAAAATAAACGAGAAATCCAGTTTAGTATTATTGGTAGCCTAATTTACTAAACCTCCGTTAATTGTAAAAGGATTACACGAAACGCGTTTGCATTAGAGGTTTACGGTATAATGGTAGGCTTTAACATCGGCATGGCATTGTGGAAGACTATCAACCTTATTACCAGGCAGCTAAAGATTTCTTCTATTTTGTTAGTAATTTATACTAATTCGAGAAGCCTTTTCGAATACCTTTCGAAGCTCGGAATCATTAGCGAAAAACGCCTGATAATTGACGTGATAGCATTCCGTAAAACCTATGAAGGGAGGGAGATTAAGGAGTTCCGATGAATCGAAAGTAAGGACAATCCTGCTAATGCTATAATGAAGGCATCGCCAAATAAGGCCTTGGAAAGGTTTGTAGATAGTAATAGGCTGACTATAAACATCGAGGACTACGTTAATATGCCATCCAGAAAGCCTAAATCACGTGACAGCGGATAGGAATTTAATGGCAGATTGGCAAACTGCTAGGGGATTGATAATAAACATCTGTTTAAATAACATAGTTGAAGTAAAAGCTTTTAAAAGCTTGTAGCAAAAGAAATTTTTGTGGGAGTTGATAAACTCAAACCTTGGGTCAATGGAGAAACTAAGGTCAAATGAGGTCAATTTGCATACAATTAGGTGCAATTTAATATAAAAGCCAATTAGAGTTAATAGAGGGTACAAGGTCATTATTTAGCGTTAACTAGAAAAGATTGGTTAACCACACTAGCGTGTTCAAATAAACTAAAACGCCGTCAGTGTTGGAATAGTACTACATGTAGTATAGTAGGTCAACTTTACTTATAATAAAGTTAACTTTACTGCAAGTTAAGTGTATTGCTTTGCGAAAACTTACCGCATTGAGTGTAAGTTATATAGAGTACGCTGAACTTAATTTGAGGGCACTGGCCAAGCAATTAGCTATACAAATTACAGTGCATACCAGATAGCAGTCTTCCAAACCTAGAATAATACATCTACCACTTGACCACACAATACTACTGTTACTTAAACTAATCGAATCGACAACGTTAAAACGTCTAATACCTACCAACATGTTTCGTAATTACTAATAAATTTTGAAAACCGTTATTGGTAATTGGTAGGTAGATTATCAAATCGACGGAATTATATATCTAATATTGATTTAAAATGAAAAGGGGTTTAAAAAATTCTTATTATAAGGTACTACAAGATTTTGGAACATTATATTATATATATATTTAATATAAACATCGAATATTTACGACTATGTTCTTTAAATAATAATCCCATTGAAAAACTCGAAACAAAAAGTTTTTACTCGAATAAATCATAATAGGCGAATTATAGGTTTATTATGAAAATTTTATTTTTTAATAATTTTCGATTTAAATATTATAATCGGTTACAGTAACGTAACGTATTTCGAGAATTAATCCTATAATTTGTAATTTACACTGATTATTTTACCTTAACCGGAAAACGTATAACAGGTTATTTGGTACTTTTCAGTTTTATAATTTCGTTAAAGTACCCGGATCGAAAACGAAGTAATTACTTGATACTAACGAAATTAACTAGTTTAACGCGGGCTAGGCCCGCGGCGGTACTAATAACACCGGCGTATTAATATTTTCCGGCGTTATTTAGGATAGCGATCTGTGCGTAAACCGAGTTCAGGACGAATCCGCCTTAAAATCATCCGACGTTATCCCGGATAACAACTTTGGCGCGGGTTAAGCTCGGAGCGATCCCGCTTAAGTCGATCCTTCGAAAACCTCCGACTCCCCCTTAAGGTATATATTATCGCTATTTAATAACCAAACCTCTATTTTAATAAATTTATCTGTATAACCCGCTTTAATACATATTTTTATAATATATAAGTTTATGATTACTACGTCCGATATAGTAATAAAAATAGGTTAAAAAACCCGTAAGCGGCGTTTTTTAACTTCTGGTTAATTTTCTAGTTCACGGGTTAATATATATAGACGTGCGTTTTAATTTATGAGTTTATATCTTAAGTTGCATTAGAAAAGAAAAAGGATTTAGCCTTATTTAGCCTAGCGTTCTAAAATTAAAAGTAATAAAAAGAAATATTATAATCTTGTATAATCCGTTCAAATCGTAGACGGGGCACAAAAACTACGTAATTTTAAAAACCACGTTTTTGAATAGGATAACACTGCGAAAAGCTTTTTGTTATAAATAATATAGCTACGTTTCGCGTTTGTCAATCGCGTTGAATAATAAGGCATTGGCTTTAAGACATTATTTTTATCCCGTTACAATAAATACCCTCTTAAAGATTTTTTCGAATACTGGTTTCAATTACTATTAGCTGACTTGAGTTCTAATATACCTAAACTGGAGCTGTAATAAAAACATCCTTTAAGATTGAAAATACGTATTCTTTACGTTATATTTCAGTTTAACGAATCGCTTATTTTATTAAAAAGATAAAATAGTTTGTTTACTCGGAAAACTTATTAATGAAATACGGATAAAAGTTGGTAAAACCTAAAAAACTTCGAATTTTCGAATAATACGTGGTAATTTTTATTTGCCCATTACTTGGATTTTTTTGAGGTCGTCCCGAATACTTACCATAATCGTTACTATAAAACCTAACTACTGCATCTCTCTAATTATAAAGTCGTTTTTTTTTTAAATTTTAATTTAACCAAAGTTTAAGAAAACGTTTTAAAATCACGTGAGGTTTCGTTTTATAATTCTATTTAATACCGGATAAAAGGACAAAAAGTTTATTTAGGTAAATTATAATGAAATTATCCAAAATATACGCTTTATATGATAATTTATCATTAAAAAGTAGTCGGCGTTTGCGCTAACTTAAAGGGGGTAATTGATTATTTCAATAACCAGAATCGTATACAAAACGCCGTTAATACTTTTTGTCCGGATATAACCCGGATACGATAAAAGACCGCTCGAATATCTAGCTTCGTAAGTTATATAGACTTCGAAAATAAGTATACGGTTTATTTAATTAAAATTAAGAAGAAACGATTTCATTCGGTAATTTTATTTAATACCCGGTAATTGATATAAAACCGTTATTACCCCCTCAATTGGAAAAAAAGTAATACTAATATCGCGGCCAATAAAAAAATTACCTGAACCTAATCCTAATCTATCAATCCCGTAACTCAATATTGAAACTCTAAAAATTTATATCGTAATATTAAATATAATAATTCTTACGGTCGTTTGAATAAATATTTATTTTCGTTTGGTTTAATTTAAATATAGTGGTCGAGGTTTTTTCGGTATAAGGGTAAAGTTATAACTTTATCTTTATTAAATAGGTTGCTAAATTTTTCCAATTTTGGTAAAGAACGTGACTAATATTTTTTTTCTTAATAATAATTAATACCGTCGCTTACAAAATCCGCGTTATTCTATAAAGACTTATGGTAAAAGCTAGCTACAATTAATTATCCGTATGTTATAACGTTCGTTATAAACAGTTTATCAAACCGATAAACTACAATTTTATAACACATTGTATATCTCTGGACTTGAATCATACTGTTACACTGTCGATAATTAATCCCTCTTAATTATGAAATATTAAACAGCTACCGCCAATATTTAAAATGACTTGTTAATATCTTATCTAAGGTATTTTGAAAATGATATCCCGCATTATTCCCGAAATAATATATATTAATATTGGGTTCGACTATTTATTAATATTTATGGAAATCAAGCTATTTAGGTAAAACGTATATTTTACCGTAACATTAATATAGGATTGAAATTTCGAGAATATAATAATTGATTCTATTTTAACTTGAACCTTGATACTAAAGCCTCGTTCATAATATAATAATAATTACAATTAAAATAGACTTTAGTATTTTCAAAGTAAATTTTATTAAAAAGTAGAATAATAAGGAATAAATTTTCGTTTATATGTATTTCAATTAAATTAAATTCATTTTTAATCAATTTTACAATTATTTTATTAAGGTTATATAACCCTCAAACGAAACTATATATAAAAGTTGGGTTTCCCCTATCGTTATTAATAGGAAACATTTATTCACCTTTTCAACTTGGACTGTATACACTTATGTCGAAAGTAATACCGGGCGAAGTTCGTAATTACGTTAGTAGTAGTCCGTCTAACCATAAATTAAGTAATACCTCGTAACGAATTTAATTTGGCGTTCCTTCACCATTATCTAGGCCGCCCTACGTCTTTGGTCTTAAAAGCGTATTAAGCGGATTTACTAAAATAACTAGCCGCGATTATTACGACCTTTTAACGAAAACACTTAAAAGGCATAAACTCCCGTTATAATTGTATTTTTATCCGGCTGTTATTTTTATCCGGGTTCCGTTAAGTAACGATCAAAACGTCGTTTTAAATTCAAGGGCTTTAATTTGTTAGCTAACTCGCAGTACTTTGTTAAAACTACGATATAGTCCACCCGTTTAATTCTTACCGTAATAATTTTGTCGCGAATACGTAGGGATACGAAAAAGCGTAAGTAACTTCATTTTACGGCTGAAGACTAATTTAATCCTCCCGATTAAACTAATAATATCTTAAACCTAATAACGAATAATACCCACAAGTCTTTATTACTTATAAATAATTCCTTTAATTCGATCGAAGCTTTATCCGTGTAATAAAGGTTATGAAAAGCAGCATTAATATAATTGAGAAACTTACCTGTATCGTACATATTTTCGTATCCGCCGGTTTCGTAATACGTTGTAATAGTTTATTTTATCGTCGCTGTTTAACAACCTTATACGTAAAAAGACGTATAACAACCCTTTTCAATTTATATTTTATTCGCTTTTAATATAAATTCGATCTTTCAATACGTCGCCGCTTATATGAAAGTTAATCCGTCGAATTACCGTTAGTCGTATCGTTTTCGCCTACATTAAGCCGGTAAAAAGTTAATACGAATCGTCATTGAATCGACTCTGAAAAGGTGAAAAGGATATTTATTAAAATGAAAAACTAGGTATTTGCTAACGGCCTATCCTCCCCAATAAGGTTAAAATATAACGTAAAATTATTAATATTTTCTATTAATTCGTTCATTATAAATAATATTCTTCCGGAAAAATAAAAATAAACTCTATTAGTATATTATAATCCGTCCTACGATAATAAGTCAAATAGGTGCCAAATAGGGTTCATTATTAATATATAGCGGAAGATTAGATAAATCTCTTGTAGCATATTGTGTAAGACCTATAAGCATGACTAGTACCCAGTTCATCATATGCCCGTACACGTGATAAACACGGACCGCGCCCGGACCGCACCCAGACCGCACCCGAACTAAGTACTATACATCTCGTTACGTACAAATTTACGTAACCTATAGACTCAATGGCCAATGGCCTGAGTTCATAACCGTATACAAAATCAACTCCAAAATACTTGAATAACATAATACAATGTATTAATTAATTAATACAAATGGTTTACAAAACCTTACAAATGAGACTCGTCGAACGTGATCAGGTAATTCTCAAATAAGCTTTAAATATTCAATATTATAACTCTAATGTACTAGTTATGCTTATAAACATAATCCAGCAACTCAAAACTGCTATTGATACGCTTACGTTTTCGAAGTAGCCATTTACCTGAAGGAAAACCGTTTTTACACTACCTATAAACAATATTGATATAACATCCACGATATTAACATAACTTCCACACCGCTTTCCGTTAAAAGTCGCATCGAGTTACCATACGACAATGATAATGCCTAGAATTCCTTCGATTCTAATTACAACACCAACGATTAACCCGAATAATACAAGTTGTTAATAGACTAAACATAAACTCTTCGACTAACCGGTTGAATTATCTGATATCGAATAATAGTTTGAAATTTAAAATTGTAATGTAATGAAAATTACGTAGAAAAAGAAAATTTATTGATATAAGAAAATCTCTTTTATTATATTTTTAACAATCCAAAAATACAGTAAAAACTGTCATAAAAAACTATTATATTCGCAGTAACAATTGTGGTAATAACGATCACAATGGCGTTTTCATAATATTTCTCATGAATTACTATAACCTAAACATAGAGGAAACTATGATTACATGGCCTAAAGATTTAAAACAAAGAACATAAAAATTTTCTTACATTTTTTAAAATATTTAGAAAAATTTGTTAACTGAGGTTAATGATATATTTTAGGGGTTTACCGCTATACTCGTTGTCCCCTAAAAAAATATTTATAATACTTCAATTAACGTATTACATCCTTTTGAAATACCCGAAAAATACAACAAATAAGTTACTCGCGCTCAACTTATTAATAACCGACTTTTGTTATACTAGCCTGAAAAGTCAATGCAATTGACTGAGGATCCCTGCAAGTAGTGGTTTATGCTCAACTGTACATACTTAGTTTTTCTTGTTTTTTTAACCTTACAGGTCAAACTTAGACTTTTTCTCTTATGTATTCTTATCATTAATACAATTGACTTTCTATCAGCACTAACATATGACATTTATCGTTCTATTGGTCTATTAGTCTCTACCTCCATAAGTTATTCAACAACTTCATAACCTTTGTACTCGATATAATGACGTCAATATTGGTAAACTTTTATTGTTACAAAGTAGCTGATTCGAATTACTAGGGTCTAAGTAACTGTAAGTACAGCTGACTTTATTATACTATATTTAAATGCTATTCTCATACTGGCGGCTTTTTGTTTTGGGACTATACGTTAGCATAGCTAGCTACCAATTGGTGGCAACCTCTAAAATACCTTCTTAATCCACGAGCTAAACCCCTGTTAATTTTAGTGAATTTACACTAACACTGACATTAATTACGGCCCTTTATTTTACATCTCTGAACCCTCCGTTCCCCAACTCCATTATATAGGTTTTTCGCTAGAAACCTATATATATTATACATTTTACCAATTTCGTACCTTTTGCCAATAGTTTCTATTGGAATAGGAGTCAAATACAGTAAAGTTAAGTTAACTAAACTGTCAGTTGAGTTAATTGTACTGACTGAAAATTGGCAGTGGTTTGTGGGACTGTACTATAAGTGTAGTACAGTAGGTTCCCACTTCAAAGTGGAGTATAGGCCAAAGAATTTAGCCATACAAATTAGCATGCAGACCGGCTAACGATCTACCAAACTTAGAACTTACAACTAACTGAACCACATCAACCAATTTCAATGCAGCACCAGTTACTTCGACTACAATAATTCGAATCGACCATGTTGCAACGAAAGGTCTACATCTATAGGAAGGCCTACCAACACTTATCGGTTCTTATTAAGTTAAGTATAGATTGGCAAAGTAAAATAAAAAGCTGATTTCCTGTTGTTACATTTTGTTTCATCAAGGTAAAAGACTTTTTTTTTTCCCGTAAAGCCTCTATAAGCTATGTATCTATTCGCGGCAATAATTAGGGAAAACGTATAGGCCGTATAGCTATTAGTGGCAGCCTATAAGTAAGCGACGGTATTACTATTACTAAAAATACCAAAAATTATTATTAACTCATTTTAAAAGAATTAAGATTAACCGCCTAAAAGTCTTAAAGATTACAAATTCGGTAAATTCGTAAACGATTAAGTTAATATTACTGAGGGTATTACCACTGTAAATTTCAAATCGTAAAAAGAATTAAGTCTCATAACCTTTAATTTATATGAACTTTAACGGAAATTTTACGATTTACCACTTGACACCATTCTTTTTCCCCTTTACATTTTACATTTTTCTTTACGATAGCCTTAAAAAACGCTGAGACTCATGTTATCACCCATTTTGTGAGAAAGAAAAAAATTATAAACCTATGATTTACGTTTATAAAATACTTTGACAACAACCTTTGGTAAACAAAACATAATGAAAACTTTGGACCTGAACACCTAATGAACTACATTAGCTATTATATCATTGATTGAAACTTTAACGGACGTAATACGGGACATATCGCTTTCGATAAATTTAACGAATAGTTTAACAAATGAATTTTAGATATGTGAAAAGCGATAGATTAATAAATCAAAACCAGGTTGAAAAGAAAATTAACTAGTAAAAGGGTCGACCTCCCTGTAAAAAGAGGGGGAAATAGTAATTTTACTAACCTATTGTATAAATAGGTAACAGATTGAAACCCTTAATAAATTTGGGGAAAATACAAAAGTTGTTGGAATAGTAGTATTTATAGTGCAGTAGATCAACTTTACTTATAGTAAAGTTGACTATACTGACTGCGAGTATAGTGTATTTTTTTATGTGGATCTACTGTATTAGCTGCAAAGTAAGTACAGTATGCGTCCACTTCACATTAGAGCACGAACAAAGCAATTGGCCAGAAAAATTACTACGCAAACCAGCTAGCGGTCTACCAAACCTAGAACAATGCATCCACCACTTGACCACGTAATACTACTTTTACTTTAACCAATCGAATCGATAACATTATAAAGTTTAAAGCTCTACTAATACTGATCTATTCCTATTAGATTAAGCACGGATAAGCTAAGTAGAAAAAGAAGCTATTTTCCGGTTACTCTTCGTAAAAAACTAAGGTAGAGGAAAGATTCTTGCGAAAGGCCTTTACTATTGCGTTGGTTTTTACGGCAGTAAGTAAATACGACTTTTAGACTACGTCGGTTTTCACGGTATCTTAGAGGTAGCAACGGTATCGCTATTGAAAATACCAAGAAAAATTTACGGCTTCTTTTAGAAGAAAAACATTGAGATTAACTGTTAGAATTCTTAAAGTTTGGAAAATTAGAAAACGGCTAAGTTAATACTACTGTAGATGTTATTATTATAAGAAAAACGAATAAGTTTTACAGCCAAAATAACAAATAATCTTCGTCTTTTACTAATAATAAACGACCTTTAACCTTACCTTTTATATTAAACTTTTTCCCTTACTTTACTTTTTTTACTTCTCCTATGCCAACTTAATCGTCAAGATCGCTATTTAAAAAGAAAACATTAAATTACGCTAAGAAAGCTACGTCGCGCGATCTAACGCCAAGTCTCTAAGTTTCTACGTGACTTTATGTTAAAATACTAAGTTCTCACGCCCAAAGATTATTAAGTCCCTCGCCATATACGCTTTATACGTCTCACCCAGGCTAAAATATTGATATGATACTAAGTTAAGAATGCATAAGGGCAGTCGAAGCCTTCGGAACTGTTTTCGCTAATTATTATGACGAATAACTTTGGATTACGGATATTAACGAAACTTCAACTAAGGTTTATTTGACTAATTACATTGGTTAGTATATCTTTCACGCGGACCTCGGCAAAAATTACGACTGCAGCGCACGCGTTTTTCAAGAATTCCGTAAATTCTTTAACCATTGGACTCTTAATATGTAAAATATAATTTAGTATACGGTTAAAGCTATGTTGAAGAAGGAGGTTACTCGTAGTAGCATTTATATTACAAAGAAAACGCTATTGTTATTGGCTAAAACTTTCTTTAAACTAGCTTGACGAAAAGACATCTTTCAAGATCCTAATCCTTAAGACCCCCGAGAGAAGGGCGTTAAAAACCTTTAATATCCTTATACATGATTTGGAGGACTTTCCCTTTATATTTAGCTAAGTTAAACCTTTTTACGTATTGGCGATAAGGAACCTATTAACTCATTCGGTAGCTTGATAGTTTTATGTAGTAGCGCGGAATACGCTTTTAGTGGATGAAGGGAACAGTAAATAGAAGTTTTTAACGCGGCTAAAGGTATTAACGTTGGCACTTTACACTAGTTAATTAAGTAAAATTATGAAGTCTTTCAAAACATTTAAGTCCCTATTACTCCGTAGCCCTTTAATCACCAAGTTCCTTAAAAGCTTTTTTACGGTAGGTTTGTCTATACTCGAGAGCCTATTTTAAGTCTTACTATAGGATTTTACCCTTTGGATTAGGCGACTGGCAATTACTCTTAATATTGTGTTTTTAAGGATTTAAAGCCTAAATTTCTAGGAAACATTACTTATAAAGACTGGGATAATTATTGTAACCTGCCATTAAAACTTATTAAGATAGTTAACATTAATTATAATTTTTTTACGGATTTCGCTAAAATATAGAACGATATAAAGAAGTATAACGGAAAGCCTTATAATCTTTTCGATACGAAGATAATATCTGTTTTGAATTTTTTCAATTAAATGAATGTTCCCCTCTTTGGTTTTTACTTACTATTTTCTAAAATTCTTATAAGGTATTCCAAAAACAATTACTTAATATTTCTAATACAAGTAACCACCTTTCGTAAAGTCTACGATAGCATGAAAAGCTATTTTTAATACGATGTCTACCATACCTAATTATATACAAACTGGGACATTACGCGGTAAACCACGATAATAACGAAAAAAAAAGAAGGAAATACGAATAAATATTCTTAACCAAATGTTTGACAAGTTGATATTATGTCAGTAAGTAATATAAAAAGCCTACGTTGACTAAGTTATACTTTGCGAATAGGTACGAGTAGTAGTTACGGGCGTTAACGAGTTTGAATACGTCTTATAACACTCAAATACCATTTGCGAAGGCTTTTTTAGCTAGTGGTGTACCTCGTTTGTAATTATAATAGAGTGTATACCAAACTCGTTTGGTATGTATCCCCAAGCCGGCAACTTCCCTAATGTGAAGGAAAAAGATTTTACGCTACTTAATTACGTCGACCAAAAGTACAGTTACGGGCTCCCTTAAAGTCTAAGATTTGGCTTATAAACTATAAACTAAAGGTAGTAGTTTTCGTGGCATTAATAAGTCCAGGATTTAAACGGACCTATTAACCGCAAGTATTATTGTTGTAATAGTGGAAAGAGATATTAAATTTGTAGTAAGTCAAGACATTGATTAACTAGTCACCCTCTATCAAGCAAAATAATGAAAAGGTAATATATCACATTTTATACCTTCTGAATTTTCAATAAAATTATTTGGATTGAGTTATTGACTTCGAGGGCAATAAGCCAATTAACAACGATAATATCCTTAAGTCTATTAAATAGTAAAAAGATACTACTACTAGTACAGCTTAGTAATTAGCTGACTATGTCTTAACTAAGCCACCAACTCCTTATATACCTTTAACTTTTGCGATAATTACGCGAAACATACGTTTTAAGATATTATGCCAGATATAGAGGTATCAAAGTATTTAATAAGAGGCTATTCGTAATACGTAATACTGAAAAAAGAAAGTAATATAACTACTAATATTAATCGTTACGATACCAGTAAGGCTAAAGTTGGCTTTAGATCAGGCGAATAACTATTGTTATTAGGTATAACGATAATTTAAATTGTTATTAAATCGATTACGTTCTATATTTTTAAGATTTTTACCCCCTTCTTCCTTTATTTCAAGGGTATAAAGACTTTTAGTGTTAACATTGACGTTAATGCCGATAAGCTGCTTCAAAACGGTTAAAGGTTTCTCCTTGCCTTTAAGTGTGGGAAGATTAGCATGCAGACCGGTTAGCGGTCTGCTAAACTTAGAACTTACAACTCACTTAATCATATCAAACAATTTCAATACAGCACCAGTTACATCGATCATAGTGATTCGAATCGACTACGTTGCAACGAAAAGCCTACATATATTAGCAGGTCTATCAACAGTTTCACTTACTGCCACCGTCACCTTTACTATCACCATCATTACCCTAATAATCTTTAAGTTTACTAGGGAATTCCTATTCCTTTACATTACGTACTAGGTAATTCACATAACCCTCGATTCATACAGTTGATTTATCATTATTCATAAATCATTTTAGGGCTCCATTAAATATAGACTTAGTAATAGCGTTAATGGGGTTATTCTTATCGTCAATCCACCAAAACGTATACATTTTCTGAACTTCAGATACATTTTTCAAAATTAACACATTTATTATTAAATTTTTTTTATTCGTCATCCCCAGCTTTAATAAGAATTCGTGAAATCTGTAGGAATTAATAAATAATATTATATGTCTCAAAAACAATTCCAGCTATTTGGTAATAATATTTAATGTGCTATTGATTACTATACCGGTATTGAAGCTTATTATCATACTATATTATTATAACCCAAGGACCAACTGCAGGTCATGGAATAGGCCAGCGGTCCGCTGCGCTATCAGAAGCCTGATGTCCAACATATCAAGCCAGTGATCTCTCTTATGTAAGGACCCAGGGTTAGGGTTGGGACCGCAAGGACCGAAGAGCGGTCCAGTCGATACTACATTGGACCGCAGGAAGCGACCAGCGACTTTAGCGGTCCAGTACTGAAGATGGTATAAAGACCATAGGATATAAGGATACGGTCATCATCACGTAGATAGTATTTCCTTCATATCTCTTCAGTTGTCAATCTAAGTATTAAGTTTACATATCTGAATAGCCTAACAGCTAATGATCATCCTATAGCACGAACAAATATCTTTTTGATATTGCACCTTTGTTACCTCTGCTACCTTACTGCTAACATAAACCCCCTAACACCTTCTATTTATTCACGGGTATTTAGTGTAATCATTACATATATACCTTCAACATTAATACGTTTTGTATTATGCGCTTATATTTAACAAATATTCAATGTACAAAGATTCTGGTAATTGTAAACTGCTTTTTCCATTTTCTTTATGCAACGAACATTATACTGAATCCGATTTACGATATAAAATCAGTATTACGAATAAAAAAGTCAGTCGCCAAAAAATAACTTTTCCATCGTTAATTTCATCGAAACCATAATGATACTTTTTTAAAAAATTGTTTATTTACTACTAAAGCCTTCTATTTAATCTATTAAAATCATTGTTTTATGGTTTTTATATTTATACTGCAATCAACAGGTTGTATAATGCCACCGGTGAATATAATATAGTAATATAAGTTGCACGGGATTTTTGGTTCAAGTATCGTTATAATCTAACCTCGTTAACCTTATTAATTGTCGTGAAATTCGTAATTTTCCTTTTTATCGTATGTTAATGTACGTGCCTTTAATATTTTTAACTTTAATACTATTAATTTGTATTAACGATTTGTTTAAGTTAAGTTATATACCTTTAGTTAACGTTCAAATACTTTCATACTTCTAAAAGAACAAACTTTCGATAATATACTATTTTGTTATTATAAACTTAGTATCTCTGAAAAAAAGGTATCATGAGTTTGTATACCCACAATACCGAATTTCTTTCCCTATGTAATTACCAAATATAATTTTAATATCAAAGTTTTTATACCTAACTTATTTCTAAAGTATACCCGGTACCTTAAAACACAAAAACACATATTTTAACTAATTCATATAAAGGTTTAATATAACGTATCATCGTCCCGGCCAGAAACTTAGGCCTTCATTTTTACGGTAGTTTCAATAATATAATTCGTTAAAAATTGGTGGTAAACTACATATATCTTTACGTTATATCATAGCCATTAAATATAAAACTACTGTTTACGTTAAAGATTAAATTAATAGTAATTAATATAATGAAACGTTATTTAATCTTTTAAATTATAAACGATGAAATAAGGATCCAATCCTTACCTTTATTATCATATCCTTAAACAATTTGCAGTAAATTTTTATGAAGTTCGTTCATAGTTCTTTTCTTAACCTTGTAAACTATTTTTGACTTAAAATTATAACGTTTTAACCCTTCAATTACTTTGATAACACAAGTTAAATAACCTTTACATGAAAAAGCCATTAATCTTCCTCCGGTTACTTTCATCAAAAGGTTTGCTCGGTGTGTTAATAATGCCTTTAACATATAAATTAATGACAAGTTCTCCATATATCTTTTCCTTGTAAAACATACACGCTATTATGTATACCCTTTTAGACTTATAATCCTCGTTATCTTTCCTTTTTTCTGTATATATCCTTATTTTCGATAATATTTCACGCCGTCGATATTCTATTAACTTTTTAACGATCGGTATATAAAAATTGTATTAACTAATTCGTTTGTCTCAAAGGTCTTCAACATAGGGATTTTCATCAATCTTAGAGGTTTTTTTATATAAATTAGCATATGTAATTAGAAAAGTAACAAAACTGTTAACGGATTCAACTACTATATTTAAGTTAAAAATATTTAATATATTATAGAGTTCATCTGATTTGCCTAACTCTCGGTACGTAAAAACTTCACTTTGAAAAGGCAAGGATAACACGTTTATTGTCGATAATCTATTCCTCATATTAAGGGTATTGTTTATTTTAAGGCGTGTCGATTCCTTTCTTGATTTCCTTGAGGCTTTACTATATATAATAATGCACTTTTAAGTATTTAACGATAATAACGATTTATTTGTCATATGTAAATAGGTTTAAAATACTAATGAAATTAGTATAAAGCCATCGAGACTAATAACATCGATGAAGCCCTTCACCGCTATTTAAAAATGTACTTTTCAACTTGTAAAACATTTAATTTCTAGGGTAAAGATATCGTAAACCCTTTGTAAAGGGGTATGAGCCTTATTGATTTTACTAATACTCCAATAAGCTTTATCAAAAACCTATTTATATTAAATTCCCTTAGATATAGGAAAAATTTAAAACTTTATCATAATAAAGTTGATTCTGGTATTGTAAACTAACACGTTTAGTAGTTTTAGATACGTATTAATTCACAAAATACGTAATACCTTTTATGTTATCTTTGCCATTATAGTTTCAAAAAATATAATGCAGTAAAACGTTATAACAGAATTAATAATATAAAGTTTTAACTTTCTATACAGGTAAAATACGTTCATGAAAACCTCAAAGTTGTATTTTTGATGTTCTTTTATCGTAAACTTAAATTTTAGGGGGGTTTGAAAGTATATTTAGCAATAATAGCAAAGTTATTTCATTGTTTTTAACGTTACCATATGTATATTTTCGTAACCATCCACTTTTAAAACCTTATAAAGTCTATGAGTCCCTGGATAATTGAAGTAACAATATAATTGACGAAGTTCTAACTTCATTAGGTTCAATATTATTACATTTAGCCTTTAAAGATGAAATTTAAAGTGCCTCTATTTAAGGTTTAGTAAAAAATTTTTTGCACTCAACCTGAATTAGTTCATCAGTTTAAACGTTAATGTTAATGTTGAGGTTTTGAATATCTTTAAAGTTAAAAAGAAATAGAGTAAGGGATTTTAAGATATTGAAAATAATAGGGGTAATGACGGTGATGATAGTCGTTGATCGCAGTAAAAAAGGCCTTTTCCCTAAGTTAAAGCTAACATTGATCTTACCAATATTCATACAATTAAGTTTTGTAATAATATTAATATCTTTTTGTAACTCAAAGTATTACGAATAACTTTATATTAAATACCGTATTACCCTAATATTCAGTATGATACCTTAAAAGACTTACTTTGTATAACGATCGCAAATAGTAAATAGATACGCAAGGTTAAAATTTTCGTTGTTATAATAACAATAAGGGGTTTTAACTATCGAACGATATAAAAAAGCGGGGTCAGCGAGTTATTACGTTACTTTTAAGTTGATATGAGTATTTTTGTTCCATTTATAACCTTCAGCTTATTTTCTCCCTCTTTGACCTCTTTCCTTTGAAAGTTTACAATATAGTTAAAGTAATTTTTCTCGTAAGTAACGTGATATTAATAATAATGTAATTTTTATTATTTATACCAAAGGGTGGTGAATTAACTAGTAACCGCAATCGCTATGAATTTAATATTTTTTATTATTTCAAGTAAATTTGCGTTATGAATTTAAAAATCTTAAGGAAGTGGAATACTTCCTTTCGTATATGATTTGGTAGTCACGTTCCCAGGTCCGGGTCTTCCGTTAACCGTATTAACTAAGCCTACTGTACTTACGATCGATGTAGTATGTATAGAAGGGTTTTTTTTTGTCATCGTTGAATTTTAAAGCTAAGGGGTATATATTAGTTAATCTTGGGATTCTCATTATCACGGTTGTTAGCAAGGAACGCATTTAGCGAAAAAAAACCTTTTACAAATGGTATTAAGGCACTATAGAGAGTATTCGAAGTTTTTGTAACCCATAGCGGATCGCTTAACCTGCTAACATAATATGCTTTTGTTAATTGCTACGTTCTATACTGTTTACTAAAAAAAACATTAGCTCTATTAAGTATCTAATTAAGAATATTTATCTTATTTTCCGGTTTTTATAATCTAATATATAAAACTACTTGATAATATTTCAGTTTATTTAGTATTACGAAAAATTAATATTGTATTCGAAGTAATTTTTAAAATTATCGTAAATCTTTTCAAAAGAAAATTAATTCGTTTAGTATCGAAGGTAGTAATCCTTAGCTTAGCCGGTAACAATATTAGGAAATAACGAGTAAAAGTTTGGAAACTTAATACTTATTTGGAATCATATGTTAAAAAACGGGTGTGACTTGATATCGAAGAGGTTTTACAGCTTACCGTTATACTTTTTTTATATTTTTCAAATCTTGCTTAATATGGTGATTACCGTGTAATTCGTATCTATTATAGGGATATTTCGAGGGGGGAAGGTGGTGTATTAGTCGTAAAGACCCTTTAAATCTCTCGACCAGTTTTGGAGTTAGTATTAGTATATTGGATAATTATCTTAGGCCGAGTTTGCTAGGAAAAAGCCAGTAGTTTTGCCTATAGTAGGTTCACGTGTAAAGTCGTTACTTCCTTAATTTGGCTGTTAAAATCAAACGTATTAAGAGGGCTAGGAAAAGGAAATTTGAGAAATTTTGCGGGAGACTTGGTATTATTCTTTTTAGTATTCAGACGTACGTTAAGGTTTTCATTTAATGAACTAATAGAGTTCAGGGCTTACGGAGTATAAATTGATTAAATTTCTACGGCTAATAGCATTAGAAAATTAATCTTCTACAAAAGGGTTTAAAGAATTTATTTGAGCTTAGGTAAAGCTTTACGAATATGTCTAAAGTCATTGAAGAATATTGTTACCAATAATACCTTTTCATGCCCTTGTTTTTAAATATTTATTAAGGGTTTTCATTGGTAGCGTATTAGTAAAGTACGTTTAGTAGATTGCCTTTTTTTCTTTTCTCATAGGCAGGTAGATCCCTCGTTTATATAGTTTAATCTTTATATTCGTTTTAGTTTTCCTATACGCTTTTTTCCATATTGTTAAGGTTTATTTATTGAACTATTCGGTGAAATTTTTCAGGGCGTTAAGTTTTTAGTTAAATCTGGTATCGTTCAAGACGAAAATAAAACAACCAATATAATTAGTTAAATACTTAAGGGTAAAGTCTTTAGTAGTATTGGTAAACTATAAGTCCATGATGTAAGGCTTTGTGAAGATAATGTCGAGGTTTTTGATTGTCTTCTTTCGGTCGGAGTTGTTAACATTGTTAATTACAGCGTATTTTAAAACTATTATATTGAAGATCAAAAAGTGCAAAGGGGGAAAGGAGTGGTGTAAAAGGGTAGGTTGTAAGTTTGCCGTTAAAGTTGGTATTTAAAGTTGAAGATCGTGAAACATAATCGTTTTTGCGATTTGAAATTTGTAGTAGTAGTACCCGCAATAGTATTAACTTAGCTGTTTACTAACTTACCAACTTGGTAATCTTTAAAACTTTTAGCAGTTAATTTCAACGCTTTTCTTCAAATGTAATTAATAAAGATTTCTTAGTGTTTTTAGTAGCGATACCGTAGCTACTTATAGACTACCACGAATAACTGTATAGCCTATAAGTCTTCCCTATTTGCTGTCGCAAACAACTATACAGCGTATAGGGGCACTTCGTAAAAACCTTTCCTTTACCTTGCCCAGGCAAAACGTGATAACCGGAAAGCAGCTTTTTCTTTTACTTAGTCAATCTGTGCTTAACCTATTAAGCACTAATTAGTGTTGGTGAGCCTTTATCGTTGCAACGTAGTCGATTCGAATCACTGTGGTCGAAGTAACTGGTGCTGCATTGAAATTGGTTCTGGTTGGAGTGTAAGTTCTAAGTTTGGCAGACCGCTAGCCGGTCTGCACACTAATTTGTATGGCCAACTGCTTTGGCCTGTGCCCCACTTTGAAGTGGGCACCTACTGTACTGCACTTGCAGTCAGTCCCGACAAAATGCAATCAATTTGCAGCTAGTACAATCAACTAACTGTAAGTATAGTTGACTTGACTGTACTGCATTTGACTGCTATTCCAACAGAAATGTTTATTTATTTAATAGGCACGGACTAATATTATCTTGTAAGAAATGTGGTGGAAACCGATTAGCGGTTCCCTGAATAAAGAATTTATCATCCACTTCATCAATGTTATATCTGTTACTTCGGTAACAATTCGAATCGACAACGTAGCTACAAAGACCTACCCACAACACCAATGATTTGTCGTTGCTACTGCGTAAACAAATCGAAAACTTCTGGCTCTGCTGCTCTGCTGATCGGACTGATCCATCTCGGCTGAAATCCATTTTTTTGCCGGCCACCCAGTCTCGCAGGTTGTTCGGATTTCCTCAAGTCCGTCTAGAGAACTGAAGCTCGAGTTTTGGAGTGGACATGGCAAAGTAGTCCCTCATGCCACCCAGGAAGGCCTCTTTCGTCTGCCCTGGCGCCAGAGCCACGTTATAGCGGCCGGCGATTAGGGCCGTCACGAGGCGGATTTCGTTCAAGCCCAACTGCTTGCCGACGCAGGAGAAGCGGCCTGTGCTATCAGCATTTTCCACTGTTTGCACGTCCCTGATGATGGTGTGACGTACCGACTGAGAAGGGAGCGTTGGGGGTGGGGTCTTTCACAAGCTCCGGTCGCGACGTCCACCGTTCGGGGATGAATTCGTCGCCGCGCGGAAAGGCCCTGGGATCTGATACCACAATCAGCGACACGGCACTGTGGGGGGCCCTTGTGGCCGTAGCCAACAAACAAACTCACCGCGTGTGAGCGTGTACGTCGGCGTCATCACGATGGTGTCGCCCGGAATCCACCGGTCGCCGATGTGCAGGCCCTGCGGGGGCGTCTGCCGCTGGAGCCCCGACAGCACCGGCGGGAACAGCCGGAGGCTCTCGTCGATGCACGCCTGTAGGTAGGGCAGCCGGCCCAGGGCGCTCGAGTCCCACGCGCGGGCCGCGGCCCCGTTGGCCTCGAGGAACCGGTCGACCTCCCTCTGCAGCTCCCTGTACGCGTCCGAGTGGGTCGCCAGATGGTAGAAGAGGCACGTCAGCGTCGCGCCCGTGGTTTCGCTGGTGGCAAAACATGGGTCAGTGGACAGCTGTTGGAGAGCGGCGAGCGCCGAGGTGTTGGTCTTGTGGGTTAGGTCTCTGCTTCCCTCTCTCTCACCTTCCTGCCACGACGATGAGGCTTGCATCGCCGATGAGATTCTCCTTCTCTTGCCAGGTTGGCTTGGGATTCTGGTTGTAGTCACTCAGAATCCAATGGAAGACGTCTGGCACATGCGGCTCATTCTGGGTCGTGGGTCAGCAAGAAGGCCCCGGCTGGCAGTCAAGGGGCGGCAGTACTTCGATACGGTGTTGGACCAAGGCCCTCACGAAGCGCTGGAATTTTTGATACTCCCAGCGCCCAAGAGTTGATTTGAAAATTGGAAACAGCCAGACGACGCGCTTTCCAAGATGGATTAGCATGCATTTTCTAGAGCAAAGCCTGGGTGCCCGTCAGGGGAGTAGAGGTGGGGGAAGGATGGTGTTGAGCCAGCTGCCGCTTGGGCCTAGGTATTCGCATATTGTAGAAATTCTTTCGAACTGAAATCGAACCCCACGGTAAAATACTAACGCTGAAGATGCCGACCATGACTATGTTCATGTGTGTTGTTGTGAAGAAATAGTGGTCTATGCCATCCTTCATCATATCGAAGCTGCCGCCAAATGCGAAGTCACCCATGATATCGAAAGAATAGTAGCTGCTCTGCGTTAGAAATCCCACAGCTATTCATTCTGCTTTTTCGTGTCGAGACTCTAGGAAGTACGGAAAAAAGGAGTAGGGGGTGTCGTACTTGAACCACTTGGCGGCATCGAGCTTCTGCCCTTCATCGGCCTGGCGGTCAACAACCCTCAGCAACTCGTCCGTATAGGCCATAACCCGAGATTCATAGTCGCACAACGCTGTCAAGAGAGAAGAGCATCGTTAGCCACGACCCCGTTCGCCGCCGAGCGCCTTGCCTATGGTACAGCACGGTACGGTACAAGGTGGACTTGCCCTTGGAGCCGAAGGCCCGGTCCCAAGCCTTCCGACGGCGCCCGTGCTCCTTCCTGTCGCGGACCATCTGTAACGAGACGGTCGGATTCAGGATGTTGTAAAACGGGCCCTTCTCGCACTGCGACGTGGCCGAATGGACCGCGTTGAAGGCCTTTGGGTCCGCGATGCTGATCTCACGCGGGCCCACGCGCACATAGTCGCCGTACTTGCGGTGCATGGCCTGCACGTCTTGGTGCATCTGGCCGCGTCTGAAGGAGCGGTATGTCATGTAGAACGTCGAGAGGCGGGCCATGAACGGGCCAGGGAACCGGCGCAGGCGGTGGAAGAAGGCCCGGTACAGCAGCATGCTCGCGTAGAGGCCGGTGACAGCAGCGCCGGCCAGGACCAAGGAATTTTTCGCAGAGCCGGCGGTGGACTCGGCGAGGAACTCGTGGAGAAACAGGCCGACGAGAAAATGCACCAGCGCCACTACTTGGAGCAGTGTGAGGCTGTGGGCATCCCACTCCCCATGCCGGAAAAGGCCATGGTGTAGCAAGACGCCAGCTCCGAAGCTGGCAGCAAGCTGTTCCTTGGTGACTTGGACGTCTGACATCTCGATGGGCCGTATTTCGTTTCCTCAGGTCACTTGGTGTTGCAGTTCCGTGCTGGTTCAACTGCCCCCTTTTGTATGCAGTCTTCGTTGTCCCTCGGTTGCATCTCCGCATTGGGACTGCGGGCCCAACTGTGAGACACCACGTGCAGGTCGGGCGGCTGGATGGCCTCCCAGAACTGATTTCCAGTCTTAGGTGGAGGCACAATCCCCATAGATCGCGCCAGGGTGGGTCATCTTGTCGGTCCGTCGCACTGAATCTGTAGTCCGCAGCCAAAAGTTCGTCGCAAAGGGACCGAAGCCTGGTAGCGCAACAGAAAGCCTCCCATTCTGCTTACATTTGACATTCGCTTTTCCCCAGGTTCGGGCTTCCAACTTCGTGTCCAACTCAGTGTCACGTTCGTGCTGCAGTCAGTGACTGCCGTCTCCCATTCTGCGCCAGTTTGCCACCAAAATGGATGTAAATGAGTTAGGAAAGTGCACCTAGTATCCAGCCTGAAAATGGGGCTGCCAGGAGGAAAGTCACAGATGTCGCCGGCCCCGCGCGCCGTGGCCGGGTCCGCTGCGGATCCCGCCAATGCGGCGCCTGGTGCGGCACCGAGACGGCCTTCCCGGCTGCTACTGATACTGTATGGATGTTGTTGACAGAAACATGATGAATGATGTCCTCATCTCCAACCGTGAGTCCCAGCGCCGCACACGGGAGCAGACGCATTCGCTCCGGAGAGCAATTGACTGACGGGCTGAACAAGTGCCGTCCGCGAAGGCGATGTGGACCATCGCGGTTGACCTTGATAGGGTCTGTGACCTGACTGTTGCAACCTGCTGTTGTAAAGGCCGTTCATCATGTCATGCCGGCCCCGCGTGGCCTGGTGTTGACTGGTAGAGACCTCTAGCAACATGAGCCATGAGCCTGTGAGCTTACGAAGCACATTGTCCTGCTTGGACGGTCAGGTTTTGTATTCGGAAGGAGAAGGGGCAGTCGTTTGCGAGTGGCCTGGTACGATGGGGCCATTAGTAAAATACAAAAAAAAGATGGGGCCAAGCGTTGTAGGGCACGTGCGCTGGGAGCTGCCCGTGAAGCCATCGTATGGTCCGTGAGGCCGCCATGACTCAGCAGGCTTTGCTGGGTATGACGTATTACTGGAGCGTGTCTGACGGGTCTGGCGGCCGACCCTGGTAGATGCTGAGTCATCGGCGGCTGCCTTGGGCTTTGCCCATTTGCAAAGCCGGACTCTAATGTGAGGCGCCCTGCCAAGGCAAAAACATCGTGAGTCCCGTCCGAGCGTGATCAGCCGGCCTGATGGCCTGATGGTTCTTTCGCTAAACCCAAAAGCAAAACCGTGTCTCACTCCCACCACCGGCCACCGGCCACCGGCCACCTGCCACCTGCCAATTCCAACGGCGCATCTGCATCTGCATCTCCATGACCATGGACGACCATTCTCCGTCGGCTGATACCAGCTTTTCAGAGCCCAACTCCGTCTTTGCATCGTCGGATCTCGCCCTCGAGCTTGGTGCCGGGTTCGGAGACCTCGACACGCCCCTGGGTTTCGCCGACCAGGCCTGCAAAGAATGCCGCAGGAGGAAGTCCAAGTGCAACAAGGCCATACCAACATGCAATCTCTGTGTCAAATACCGCCGCCATTGTCTCTATGAGAAGCACTCCCGCACGCCCCTGACCCGAAAGTCTGTCGTTTCTTCAACCTGCACCCTGACCTTGCTGACTCTGCTCCTCCTAGACATCTCACCGAGGTCGAGGCAAGGCTGGAGAGGGCAGAGGCGCTGGTCCGCCACATGCGAGCCCTGCTGCCGCCTCATCTGCTCAAGGGCGGTGCCTCTAGGGCCACCCCCACCCAGTCTTCGTTGCAACCTTCAAACCCCATTTCCAACCATGCATCCTTTGATTTCAGTAAACTTGATCAGCCAGCCTCCAGCTCCGCTTCCGACGACACAGCCGCTGCTCAGGACCAGATGAAGACCGAGCTGCCTGAGGATGCTCCTCATGACCTTGAGCCTGCTTCCGGTTCTAGCTCAGTTCCGGCTCCTACCCCCTCCGGTGCGGCCTCCGTTGCGGATCTCCAACCTCCCGGGGACCATCACACGACTTCCCACCTACTACAGGGCGGACGCCTTGCACCCTTCCGTGTGCCTCAGCGCGGTATGTCGACCATTTTGGAAGCACCACCTGCCACCGATGACTTTGAATGGGACGAGCAGGATGATATGGCCAGTCTCGCCCAGGCAATGTCACCGAGCGGGAATGGTTCGGACGACGCCGCCCTGGACGGTATGGCTTCGCTCTCGGTGAGTGAGAAGGAGGGCGGCTACCTTGGTGTGGCCTCTGGCGCTGCTTTCATCCGGCTTTTGGAACCCAACATGAAAACGAGAACCCCGACTCAGGCGAAATCACGACCTTCCATCAACGCTTACCCGCCACTGGTCCAGCAACCCAACCCTAATCGACAGATCGCAGATATTATGATCGACAGTTATTTCAAGATGTACCATCTTAGCTATCCCATCCTTCACGAACCCACATTCAGGGCTCAATTTTCCGAGGTCATCCCCCGACCGCATGGAGACTCATGGCTTGTTCTTGCCTACGTCGTGGCTGCGATCGGTGTTTGGAGCCAGGCAAAAGCACCAGACAACCTCGACCTTCAGCTCTTTGCGCAGGCCAGGTCCATCTTGAGCTTCAATTTCCTGGAGCTCGGCAATCTGACCCTTGTCCAGGCCCTGACACTGACCTCGAATTACCAACAAAAACGTGACAGACCGAATTCAGCGTACAACTACCTTGGTCTTGCGGTGAGGATGGCAATGGGCCTCGGACTGCATAAGGAGTTCCAGGGCTGGAACATATCACCCCTGAACATGGAAATTCGTCGAAGGGTTTGGTGGTCACTCTGTGTTTTTGACTGCGGGGCTACCATTACGTTCAGCAGACCATTGACCTGGCCCTTCGATGGCGTCGAGGTGGCTCTGCCCAGGAATGTCCACGACAGGGTGGGTCTCATCTGATCCTGTAGTCCAAGAACCCCGACCTGCATTGCTGACATCTGTCCAGGAACTCACCCCGAATTCGATGAGCTACCCACCAGAGACTCAGGACATAACGCCGTATACTGGTGTTCACGTACAAGCCTCCTTTCACCTTGCCACCAATTATATATACACTAGAGTCATTGGCAAGCCGTTGCCCAGTGCTGAGGAGCTCGTGGAGCTGGACAAGGAGCGCATGGAGCCCTGGGTGAACCAGATCCCGGCTTGTTTTACAGAATCCGCGACCGTGCCGCTCAAGTACACGTTCGCTCAAGTGGGTTTGAGCTGGCGGTACCGGAACTTCCGCATCATCATGTACCGGCCCTTTGTCATCCGCAAGGCCTTCCGCGCTCGTGATGGTCGTCCTGATGAAGATTCTCCTGCGAGTCTTCATGCCTACAACAGCTGTCTGGCCGACGCCAAGTACACCATCACATCTATCAGCAACTACTGGTCCGCCAACGATCAAACGCGAATGGCGGCGTGGTATGGATTGTGAGTTGAGTCCCACACCTGTCCGAACGGCAGCTTTGTCTTACACGGCCTGTTATTAGATATTTTATTTTCCAAGCAGCACTGATCCCCTGCATCTGCCTTCGAAATCTTCCCCTATCCGACCAAGCCGCCGACTGGCGTCAACAAATCACCACCACCCTCCAGACGATTGCCTCGCTCGCGCCCGTCAATGTGAGCGCGGCTCGGTGTTATGGTGTCATCAGCGAGCTATGCGGACGCTATCTGGACAACATTCCACCGCCGTTTCCCCAGGCCTCGCCGGACATGAACCACACTGCGAACAACATGCCCGTGATGCCAAACCACGTGATGAACAACCACACTGGCAACGGCAGTTCTCCGAGTTCCCAGAGTCGCGTGCAGCGCGGACAGCATCATCAGGACCTCTACCAACAGCACATGGACGAGATGATGCTCGCCGTCGACGAGAGTCCGCAGACGCAGATGAACAGCGTTTATCCGATGATGTGGCCGAATGTGCCAGCGTTTGAGGCGGCGGACCAGTTTATGGACGATGCTTGGATGGACTTCCTGGGTGGCGAAGGGGATACCCAGGGTGGGCCTGATGCCGGACGGGCTTGGTATGCACAATGAGCAAACCGCCATGCCCGCTGAACTCTGACTGTGACTCTGGGCCAATTCATGATGTGAGCTTTCTAATGCTTCTGAAAGTGCGAGGAAATATGCTTCGTACGAGCCGCTAAATGGCCGCGCAGTTCGGCGCGTGGAGGCGGGCTAGGTTTTCGAAAAGCAACCCACACTATTATTGCAAGTGGAGACCAGGAGAGAAGCTGGGGCACACAAAGCTTCCCATGCGTTCTGCGTTCTGCGTGCGAAACAAAGCGGTTGGGACCCCATCTACAACCCAGGGTACTTCCAACCAAGTCAATCATCGTTGGCCGCAGAATCAGCCCTCGTCGACACCGCAAACATGATGATCGTCATGAGGGACCTGCTTCGCTTTTCCCCCAAACTAATCCACATTCGCCAGTTCTCGACAACCTGTCCCAAAATGGTAGCAATTTCTCGATGGCCAGTGTACGTGGAAGAACGGATCCTACGACGTCTCGGCTCCCATCAACTACCTCGCACCTGAGGCGAAAGAGGTGACTAATTGGGACGAGACTGATGAGTACATCATCTAACAGTACCGTACGTATTACGCAACCGGTCGTAGTATGACCATCCGTAACGTGCGTCGAAACGAGGATGGTTTCACGCTGGAGAATTACGGTGTCCGGTTCACTATGTTGCTCAAGACGGAGAGAGACATATCGGATGACGAGGTCATCAAGCAGATGTACTATCTGTAGTGAGACGGGGCAATCAGATTGCTGTGAGTACACAATAAGAAGTGCTAGAACTTCACAGTTAATCACTGACGCCAAGATAGCTCGGGGGCAATGCCTGTCTTCACTTTGCAACACGGTCTCCACCGCGCTGGCCAAAGTATCTTGCTTGAGAACGTAGATACGCAGCGTATGAACCGCAACTCGGTCACAACTCCGCACGCGGACTGGCCATTGACCCGCCCGCAGGAGCTGTACTCGGCAGAGACCCGGGCCCAGGTTCATGGGTTGTATGCAACGATTGAAGTTGGTGGGTGCCGCCTCGGCCGAGTCACTCAAGAAGGCCCAGCGCTGAGGGGCCGTGCACTCGTGGCACCAGTGGTACTACACGCACGAGATGCAGCCGCATGAAATGGGGTTTTGTCAAGGGCTTCGACACGAAGCACTGCGATGATCCGAGCTATCTGGGCCAAGTGAGTCCACACGCGCCTTTCTTGTTGCCCAAAGACACGAGCTACGCGCCTCGGGAAAACACTGAAACGAGGCACGTTACTGTTTGGTGAGGACGAGCTCTTGTGGGATGGGTATTTGTGTGTACTGGATGTGACGTTGTAGGTGGCGACCGCTCCAGGTTGTGTCTAGACAAAATGGAGAAGCTCGAGGTAGAGCCAGCAACCCTTGGCGGCAGTTTGCGCATATCCGTCCCGAGGGCGCGAATAGGAAGAAAGGAACAACACACAAACCTGGCGTTGCCAGGCCACCGCTGTCCCTCCACCACCACAACCTTCTCCCTCCATCATGACACCCATTCGACCTCAAGGAGTCGGCCAACTGTACTGCTCATCAACTGTCAGAAGCCAGCCTCACAACAGGCTCTGACCCGCGGCACAGGCCAACCTTGTGGCCCATGAGCTGCGATATCGCAGCTTAATAAACACACTGCGACCCGCCGCACAAAACTCAGCGACCCTCCTCCGTCATGAGCGCCGACGGCGACACCCTCTCGAGGGCCTTGTCCGCCATCAGCCTCGCCTCGTGGACCCTCCTCTGGTGCTCGTCCCGCCGGGCCTTTTGATCCGTCCTCCTGCGTATGACCTCTGAGAACTTGCTCGCTGCTTGCGGCTTTTCGTCGAGACGGTTGGGCAGGTGGAACGCCACCTTCCTGGGGCCGTTATCGCGCGCCGCGGTTTTCTTGCCGTGATGATGGCCCGCGGGGGCGCCGGAGATTCCGGAGATTTGCATGACTCTCTCCATTGTGTGTGTGTGTGTCGTCTAGGTCCTGAAATAGCACGAGCAAGAAAACGGCCAAGTGCAATTTCAACTTTCGGATTCGTCTTCGTCGCCGTAAGTACTGTATGCTTTGGCCTTGTCTTCAGTGAGGAGAGGGTAAGAGTCGGGGTAGGGAGGGGGGTTCATGTCGAGCATCTTATGCTTTTTGTTGGGCGTCTCTTGGGCTCGCCATGCGCTTATCGATACCGGCTCCAATGACACCTCCAGACGCAAGCACGTGAGGGCCCGAAGGGCGAATCACCATCCGAGTGTCCCCTGCGGCCAAGACTTGCCTCCTGCGTGCGCAGAAAACCGAGCAGGAGAACTGACCGATTCTGAAGCAGCCGCGCACGGGCGGGCCAGGCTCTCATCAACAACAAGAGATCAGAACTGCCCGAAGCCAATGATAGACAGCATCGATTGCTGCTGTGCGCCGGATGAATTGGAGTGTGTGAGTGTGTGCGCATGCATGCAGCGTGCCACGTTACGAGGCGCGCGCTGGATGGCCAGCGCGGCCGAGGCGAGGCGCACGTGCAAGGCTAGCCAGCTGTCTGCGCCGATGACCATCCATTCGGCAGTGGGCAAGTCCATCATCACACGGACGACTGACTGGCTGGATGTTCGAGCCGCGGGAGGCTTGAGGCGCGAGGACATCTCGATCAGCGAGGACCTGTGTGCCAGCTCGTGTGTACCTGCAGGCTGCAGCAGACGAACGCCCTGGCTTCTCGACCGCAGCGTGTGCCCGCATACCAAGACGCACAGAAACTGATCTCCGTGTTTTGGGGTGCAGGCCAGCCCACAAGAGACGGTGCTGGCTGTCGGATACTCCAAGGCTTAGAAGAATTCTTTGCGTGGCCTCCAGCACATCTCCGCTTGCTTGCTTGCTTGCTAGCCGAATGCTTCTACGATCGTTGTCCTGAGCCCGTGGCTCGAGATGGCCGGCTTTTGAGCCTCGGAATCGCTATACCGCAGCTGGGGGGAGGAGCGAGCGTACCACCTGAGTTGAACAGGCCGAAGGTGCGCAAGGGAAAAACAAAACAAACAACGCTTGGTTGGTCCGATCGGAGAGGAGCACTCATTCCCTCTTCATCTGTCATCGTACACAACAAGGCTTTTTTTCCTTTCCTTTCATCCACAACAACAACACACACACCGTCGGGTTTCGCCGGACAGGTGTACAGGAGGAGGGGCAACGCGGCGTTGGTGGTGCCCCGGATGGAAAACACTGGTGTGGTTTGGCTGTGCTTCGTGGCCTCGGGTCAGTATGTTCTTCTCCATGGGTTGGTGACGAGCTGTATGGCGCGCAGGGTTGGGCTCCACCGTGGGTGGAAAAGGGGGGGAATTGGAGGAACGCGGGGAGCACAGGGAAGAAGACAGCAAGCATGCTTACCTTTTCCCATTTCGCTCGCACTGCCTGTTTTTCCCTTTTGGGAGGAGAGGGGGTG
>JASMMZ010000004.1:25160816-25239345 GCA_038502455.1 Anisogramma anomala | reverse complement strand
GGGCAGCCGCTTCGCCGCCGGCTACGTCGACCGCGCCAAGGAGCGCCACGCCGCCGCCGCCGCCACCGCCGCCGCGGACGACAAGGCGGCGCGCATCAGGGCGCTGGAGGCGGCGCTCAAGCAGGAGCAGATCGACCGGGCCACCTTCGAGCGCCTGTGCGGCGAGATCGCCGGCGGCGACCTGGCCAGCACGCACCTGGTCAAGGGCCTGGACTTCAAGCTGCTGGAGCGCGTGCGCAAGGGCGAGGACGTCTTTGGCGCCGCGGCGGGGGAGGGGCCCGAGGCCCCCGGCAAGGAGGACGTGGACGCCGCCCTTGCGGAGCTGGCCGACAAGGAGGTCGCGGCGGTCGCGAAGGAGAAGGCCACGACCGAGAAAAAAAGGGGCCAGCTGGCGACGGCGGCGCCGGGGCCCGGGCAGAAGCGCTCGCGCGACCAGATCCTGGCCGAGATGAGGGCCGCGCGCGAGGCCGCGAGGGCGAATCAGCTGGGCAGCAGGTTCAAGAAGATCGGCGCCAGGAAGGAGCCGGGCTCACGGATCGAGCGCGACGCCAAGGGCAGGGAGGTGCTCATCATCGTCGACGAGGACGGCAACGAGCGGCGCAAGGTCCGCAAGCTTGCGGCCGAGGTCGAGAAGGAGCGCGAGGCTTTCCAGGTGGCGCCGGACGCCGAGGTGCTGGGGATGGAGGTGCCCGAGTACTATCAGAAGAAGCTGGAGGAGCAGCAGCAGAAAGAAGAGGAGGACGTCAAGATGTTCTCGGACGTGGAATCAGACTACGATCCTTTACAGGGCCTTGGGTCAGACGCAGACGACGACGATTCCGAGGACGAGGCCGAGAAGAAGGACCCTTCACAACCGCCCGGTGGTCGCTCACCGAGAAGCGAGAGCGACGTCGACCCGGAAAGCCCGCCACCAGCACCCAAGGGGACTATGGCACCTCCAACCAAGCCGCAACAACCCGCGCAACAACCGCGCAACTACTTCAAGTCCACTCTGATCTCGGAACAAAAGGCCAGCGGGCCAGCCCTCAACGACCCGGCCGTCCTGGCGGCCCTCAAGAAGGCAAAGACGCTCAACGCGCAGACCAAGTCCGAGGACGAGCAGAAGGAGGCCGACCGGGAGGCTCGGCTGAAGAAGATGCTGGCGAGCGCGGACAGAGACGACGCGGACATGGACATGGGCTTTGGCACCAGTCGCTTGCAGGACGAGGAGGACATGGAGGACGACGGCAAGACCAAGCTGTCCGCGTGGGGAGGCGATGATGCCGACGACGATGACGATCGCGGTGGACGCAAGGTCAAGCGCAAGAGAGGCGGCAAGAAGAGGAAGGGCGATGGCAATAATATTGCTGATGTGATGAAGGTCCTTGAGAAGCGGAAAGAGACTGGCGCCTAGCAACACCCCTGCTCACAGGAGCAGTACCTAGTAGGTTCAAATTGATACCCACCAATATCCGGCTCGCAGCCGTTGATATGTGTATTCCAGATGTACCATGTTCATGCCGTCTCCTGCCGGACGATATCAACTCTCCTCGACGGAGGATAGGTCTCTTCTATACAGGGCAACCAGTCCCAGCGCCTCTCCTCGCGATCCGCCATGTATGGAGGCACATGGAATAACGGCAAGTCCTCCTCCCAGAGCCTGGCTAATCTCGTCGGGCGTGAACGATCCAGTGCTTGCATAGAGGAGGTACGGCATACAAGACACATCGCCTTCCGTGACGAGCTTAGCCACGCTTGCGCCGAAAACAGCATTCGCCTCCTGCACGCGGCTGGCAAAGGCTCGCCCACCCGCTGCCGGCTCGCCAGCCGGGCTTCGGAGCGCAACAAGACTGTGCAAACATCCAGCCGTCGGGGAGGAGAGGACACAATGCTCGACTGCCGCCACGGCAGCCTCCTCGCCGTACAAGCGAACCGTGTCCGTGCCGGAGCTGAGACCGCTGAGGCCCGCATGGGCATGCCACTCCGCCTCCGCCGCGCGCGGGAGCTCGTCGACCTCGACGGCAAACAAGTACGGCACCGGCCTGCGGTCCTCGCCGTCCTCGAGCAACCCATAGTCCGGCAAGCTGGCTTCGGTCCCAGCATCGCCGTACGACATGCACTGCGCGTTGAACCTGCGGTCCCACAGGTCGGGACCACTTGCCTTCTCGCCGTCGTCGTCGTCGTCGTTCGAAGACGACGACGACGACGACGACGTGTGGGCGCCTTTCCACGCACGCCATGCCAGGCGCGCTTGCTCGCGTGCAGGGACGGCGGACGTCGCGTTTGCGGGGCGGGGGAGGTACACGGCCGCGCCGGTCCACCACTGCACGCCGACCTGCGTGCCGATGCGCCAGAGGTGCTGCAGCGAGAGCGCGAGCTGGGTCGCGAGCCCGCCGGCCGGCAGCTCCATGCTCGCCGGCACGAGCGGGATCTGGCCTGCGACGTGGACGGCCCGCGCGCCGCCTTCGCCGACGGGGAAGCTGATGGCCTGGCTGTAGGGGCCGATGTTCGCGGGTGCCCAGTAGGACCTGCTCTGGACGTGGAGGCCTTGGCGGTCTGTCGTGCCGGTGTGGATGGTCACGTAGATGGCGATGTTCCCGGTGTGTAGGGGAAGGAGGTCGCCGCAGGATATAGTCACACGCGATGGCGGGTTTGGGGTGGTGAAGAGGGCGCTGTAAACTGCGTTGATGACGGGGAAGTGGGCCATGGAGCGCAGGATGATGACGGTGCTTATGATGGACGCCGGGGAGAAGGCGTGCTGGGCGAGTCGCGACTCGATTTGGTAGATGAGGTCCGATGTCTCGTCCTGAATGGTCAAGGTGACTGTGGTTTTGGGAGTGGTGAAAGCCCAGGTTTGGAGTTTGGCAGTCGGCTCAAGGGTGAGGAAGTGATGGAGGTTGCTGGTCGGTGCAAGCGCAGTATCTGCAGCCTCAGCATCGGTTTTCAGGCCGTTCAACACTGCCGCAAACCTCGCGTCCAACAGATCCGGTCTTCGAATCACCAGACCGTGCGCATCACCAACTGCCTTGTCTTCGACTCGAGCCCGAGTCACTTGGAGCCACGCCTGTCCACCGCCCTCTCGTATCACCACTCGGTCCTCCTCATCAACGACAATACGTTTCTTGAAAAGGCTCGATGGTCCGTCAACAACAAGAGTCTCGAACTCTCCACCCTCGCCCAACACAGCACCGGTGTCCAAGCCCGCAGAACGAAAGCGCCCCATGGCCTTCTTCAGCCTCATGACCCCCTTCGCACTTGCGACACTCTCCCACAGGAACGACTCATCAAGCCCACCCGAGGCCACCTTGATGATCCTGGGGTCCAGGCCCGCGGCCGCCATGTCCAGAAGCAGCTGTGCCTCGTCTCTGGCCGCACGGGCCGGCGGAGGAAGCGCGGGGTATTGCCACAGGTACGCCAGCGGCGTGAGGCCCAGCCGCAGGGCCACCGACTCGACCCGCGTGCGCTGGTAGGTGCTGAGAATGGCGCCCGCGCTGAGCGCATTGGCCTCCGGATGGGCCCCGAGGACCGCGGCCAGCAGCGGGACCATGGCCTCCGTCTCGTCATCCTCCTCCTCCTCCTCCTCCTCCTCCGCCGCCGCCGCCGCCGCCGCCACGCCGGGCCTCCCAGCCCCACCTCCGGCAGCGGGGGCGTAGTCTCTGCCCGTGCGCACCGCGCCGCCCACGATCGGCATCCGGTACAGCGGAAGCCCGGTTGCGTCTGCGTACAGCGGGACGGCCTGGTGCCCGACGGTCTGGTACATGAACGAGTTGAGGTCTGTGTCGCTGCTGCCGGCTGACGCGCCATGGTCGCCAGCCGCATCGTCCGCCGCCGCCGCCGCCGCCGAGGCGTTGCCGCATGTCCGCGGCGGGTGCAGGTTCGCCAGGGCCACGAGCCGGTGGCCGTTCTCCAGGCAGTGCAGCGCGGAGAAGAAGCTGTCCTTGCCGCCCGACACCAGGGCGATCACATGGAGGCCGCTGTTGGACGTCATGGCTCGTTCGATCGAGGCGCTGGTGGGTGGTCGGTCCAGGCGCAATTGCCTAAAGGCTTGTTGGCTCGCCGCGCGGTACCTGTGCTGTACAGTGTGTGATTCTTTTGGCGACAATGGGGAGCTGATGTTCCTTATCTGGCCTCGTCCAGGGTGTTCCTCTTGCCTGTGTGCTGAGCTGTGACTTTGTGTGGAGAAGGAATTGACCTAGCCTGCTTAGCTTTGAGATTAAGCGAGACTGTCTTGATACTCAGCTCCATCAAATCGACCCTATCAATATGCTTGCTTGGCCCGAGGTGATGCGGCCAGGATCTGTAATACTTGTGAATCTTATCGCAGGATAATCAGATGTAGTTTTTGTTCGAAAGAGGTGTAGGCGTGGAAAGCGCTGCTGGTATCGAGGCTTTCAAACACGCAGTAGCATATCAACCTTCTCAGTAGGCTTTGCTTATAACAACCGGTATAGACTAGGCGTAGTGGCCAGATACGCCCTGGGATACGCCAGGCAGATCTTTCTGGGAAGGAGATTTGATAGTATGTTGTCGATGGCCAAGCGGGTCTGAAGCTGGACTCTCCGGAAAGTCACGAATGGGCGCCGGTTGGGGAGGGGGTGGGAGAAAAAGAAAAGGCAGCTGCGGCCATTTCAAGGCTCCGAGCTCAATGTTTCTAAGGTGCAAGACTTGAGTTGCAATGATGCCGCGATGTCCTGGTGGCCATGGCAACACCGAGTATACAAAAATCACATAACCATTGTTTGAGAGATCGCATATTTTTAGCCGAACCAAAGCAGATGCGACTACTAATAATAGCACAAACATCCAGTTGTCAGCACAGCCCTAGTATAAACCTTAAAAATGAACATGTTGTATTCTCTCAGACAGGAAATAGAGGAAAGTAATGAAAACAAGATAAAATAAAAGTAGGATAATTAAGTAAATGGAATTGTTGTTGGGTAGAGTGTAGGGTGAAGCTAAAAGAGTTAGTATTGTAGTAGAAGTAGAAGACAATAAGAGAAGAAGACTGTTGTTTGGACTGATGGTCCAGACTTAAAGACTAAGTCTATTGGCAAGTTTACAGACTTGCAAGTGTAACAAGTGTATAGATTAATTACAGTACCTGTCGGTAGGACTTTACATGTGAGGTAGGTAAGTTCCAATATTTCTCCTTATTAGTAGGATTACCACTGTAACCAAGTGCAATTCAAAAGTCAAAGTCGATGTATTAAGAAAGAACTAAGTTGGGCCACTGCTAGTTAATAGCCCAGATATTTATGTTTCTAGACAGTTGTGAAAATCACCCTTTGAATGACTGGACAGTCAGTCAATAAATGGTACAAGTTACAGACAATTGCCTTCTACTTGGCTGTATTTGTTAGATGGCCAGTAAAATGGTCAAGTTTGGTTTAGATAAACAGACTTTGATTTTTGTAAGTTACAATTAAATTAGCCATTGGTTGCAAACAACTATACTTTAATTAAATTGTTGATGTTGTAATATGTTCAGTTGGTTTTATATTGGTTTGTACATTGATCTAATTAACATTTTAATATTAGTGATTTTTATTTGTATTGTCAAGTGAAATTCAATCAATGACTTTCGTATTGATTCAATTATCAAGTTGAGTATTAAGTTTAATTACGTTAATGAAATTTAGATATCGTAAACTTATAATTGATTTCGGAGAGACTATATGGATACAAAGATGAGAATCTATGTTGCCACTCAATTTTGGTGTATATTGTAAATATCCGTCTCCGAATTTCCGAATTTCCGAATTTGAGTATATTATGTATAAATTTACGTATGGTTTTCAAACATATACAAATTATAAGATTGTACTATTTGGTTTTATTAGCCAATTAGTATAACGACAACTTATGGCTTTATTATTTAAGATGTTAACCATTATATAAGCTTTTAATATTATGCTAAGAGTATAAATATTGTACATGAGTAAGGGTATAGGTATACTTACGATGAAGGGTAAGGACTAGTATATAGTATTAGGAAAGCACGTACCTATACCTTTCATATCTTATATGCCCTGCTTCGTTGAGTTTTACTCTGGTTTAGTTTTTTCCTCTTTTATTATCAAATACTACAACTGATTCAATAATACGGTACCCCACCTGACCTACCAATATTTGATAGCTATAAGCCAAAATTACAACGAACCAGACTTTATTGTTCAACCAATCTATAAAGCAAAAGAATAGAAAAGTCACTAGTATGGCAAGAGCTAGTATAATCTCCCATTAATAACAAAGAAAATGCCTCGCCTACTAACTTTATTGTTTTACAACTTTATAATCTTTTACTAACTTCTCTATTAATTTACAACCATCAACCATTAAATCTTCTTTATTTTCCCCCTTAATATGTATATTATTACTTACGCTATACGCCTTACGCCTTAAATTTACGCTTTAATTCCTTATAAGTAGGCATAAACTGTTTACTTTAGGTTTATACCTTAACATACTACCAGCACCCGCAACGCCACGTTATACGAAGCACAAACACAAGCCTATTATAACATTACGTATCTTTTTTACAAAACTTAACCTTATTTTTAACAAATGCTCTTCATTTTCACTCGCCTCGTACGCTTATTTAAATCATTATGAAATTTTAAGTTGAGATAGAATAGGCTGAAAGATTACAATAATAAATAGCGGAGATAAATACGGATTTTAATGATGAAATTAATGCTATTAACTTCAATCTTTCATTATAAATCGAAAATGACCAAATTAATATAATAAGTCGTTTTAAAACCCTTATCCTTAATCGAAATAAACGCTCTTACTGCAGTTTTAAACGCTTATAACATAACCATAAACGCTTTTAATGCAACTATAAGCGCCTTTAGCGTAACTCTAAGCACCCTCGACATCACAGTTATAAGGATTAAAACACTCCATCCTTCTAATCTTCTATCAACGGCTTTTGCCTCTTAAAATGTAAAGAAATCGATATATGTAATTTTAAGTATTTTAATCCCCTCGATATAGATATTATCACCATAGGCTAAAATATTATCTTTATCGACGTTGAAAGTTTTTAAACCCGTATGAAAAGATTTACTAGGTTAAATTCTGACTTAAAAAGATAAATTGTTTCTATATTTAGTACCTTATTATAAAGCTCCATCATTTTTGATTGAAATACCGAAATTATTCATAGAAAATATATAATAATAATTATTGTTCAACTTAAAGTTGTTATAACCATTTCAATATACCGCTATTAAATAAACTTTAACTGTATTACAAAAATGATAATAAAGTGAATCTTTACTCTATAAAACGTAATAAATAAGAAATACAACTTTGGTAAACATATCCGAACTAAATATGAATATTTACAAATTATACATACTTATAACCAAAAAAATAACAATTCGTATAAAATTATAATTAATATATGGATTTTCCTAAATCTAAGTATATGAAAAAATCCGCTGCCGCCTAACCAGAAACGAGTACTTTAAAAATACATAGTTTATATCAAAAAGTATAAAACCACTTTGTTAATGGTTGCTGATTATAAATACTCGTATTATAAGCCTACTATTAAAAATGTCGTAAGAGGTGCGATTTGTGCCACTCGTAAGAAAACCCTCAATATAAAAACTCGAACTCATATATAGATGAAAAAAGACATGATAAGAACTTTGGTAAAAGGAGTTACCACTGTAATTATGATGTTTGTGAAAGTCACGATACTTCTTATGCTCGCGACAATCGCGTTTGAGAAAAACGCGAGCTTCGCGATAAATACGAAAATCATAACTAAAAACACCGCAATAATAATTGCCGCAGTAACCGTGAAAGTCGCTACCACTATAATGATAATTATCGCCGAGCACAGCGCAATAATGATAAAATTCACAATATTTAATCAGATATAAATAATATTAACTATTTTTGATTAAAGTCAAAATACATTCGAAAATTCCTATTTATCCTTCCAAACAAGTAAGGTAAACTTTCTAACCAAGGTTCTTACCCCTTTAAACAAACGTATTTTCATAAACTACGATCATATATACAAATTACGCAATGTTTGCTTTAAACATTTAGATATTTAAAATAAATAAAAACATTATCACAACTGGTTATAAAAATACATTATATATACAAATTAATAACTATGAAATTACTAACTTTCAATTTGAAAGATACCACGTATTATACGAATAATCTAGAAATTATCGTAATTGAAACTAATAATAAGTAAATTGTTGGAATAGCAGTTAAATGAAATACGGTTAAGTTAACTATATTTATAGTTAGTTGATTGTACCCAATGCAAATTCACTGCAATCTCAGGGATTAACTGCAATTCTAGTGTAGTAGGTGCCCACTTCAAAGTAGGGTACGAGCCAAAGTATTTGGCTATACAAATTAACGAGTATATCGACTAGAAGTCTGCCGAACTTAGAACTTACAATATATTAGAACCAATTTCAATGTAGCACCAGTTACTTCGACTATAATGATTTGAATCGACTACATTGCAACAATAAAGACCTATCAGCACTAATCCATACTTATTAGGTTCATTATAGATAAGTTAGATAGAAGAAGAATCTACATTCCAGTTACGCTCTATGTCAAACAGCGGCCAAAAGTAAAGGAAAAATTCTTGCGAAACGCTCCTATAGTATTGTGTCAGCTTTCGCGACAGTACATAGGAAATGCCTCTGGATTTTGTTAGCTATGGCAGCAATTAAGGAACAGGCATCGGTATCGTTACCTAGAATACCAAGAAACTTTTACTAGACCATTATTAAAGAAAAGGCGTTGAGATTAACCATTAAAAGTCTCAAATCCGTCAAGATGGCAAACAGCTAAGTTAATACTATTACGGCTATTATTACTGCAAATTTCAAAGCAAAATCGACTAAATCTTACAACCTTTAACTACAAACACCAACTTTAACAGAAAACCTACAACCCACTACTTTACACTACTCTTTTTCCCCTACACCTCTTAATTTTTATTATAATAACTTTAAAACACGCTAACATTAACACTGTTAACGACATCGACCGAAAAAAAGACACCAATAACCTCGTTATTATGTTTGTTAAACACTACGACGAAAACCTCTGGTTTATAGACCCTAACAAAGACTTTTCAATTAATTATTTTACTAACATAATCGGCTCCTACATTTTCGACTCAAACCCCACCGAAACCATTTGAGGACCAAAGGCACTTAAGTACTTTCAAAAATACTTTAGAAAATAGAACCTTGATATGTGGACGATAGAAAACAAGTATGTTAAAATTAAGCTAAAATTAAGTTCGTAGACTAAAGTATTAAACTCCCTACAAAAAAATGGAAAAAAGGTAACCTGACAAACATACTTTACGAATACACAACAGATAAAAAACCTTAATAGATCAAGGTTAACGGTTAAAGTATCGCTGGCAATAGCGTTTTTTAACCCTTTTACACACATTCATAAGGTTTTACCTAAGCCTAAATGATTTTCTTAAACCCTTTTGTTTAAAATTAACGGTTTAGTACCACTAGCCGTAAAAACTCAATAGACCAACACGTTGTAAGCCTTTAAATTTACCAGTTAATTAAGTAAAAACCTCGACGTTCCCTTTAATATCAAAATAAGTATTACCAACAACCCCGCAGCGGAAACATTTAAATCTTTTCCCTTCAAGCCCCTTAATACGTTCTATTTTCATAGCCAAATTAAGGGGGAAACGGCTTTATGCACGAGCCTATTATAGATACAACCACTAGCTTTTTCCTGGTAAATTTAACTAAGGGTAAATACCCTACCTACCCTACCTACTCAAACTTTTTATAATATCGGTTGAAGGAATCAAAAGGCCTTTACGATAGGTATATCACCCTTCCTTTTCAAAATGTCCCTATAGTAGATGCGGATTACGCGGAAATTACTATATTTGTTAAGATTTGAGGAGAAAAGGGAAAATATAACGGTAAGCCATATAAGCTCCTCGACATCAAGTTACGCCAATTTTTAACATCTACCGCCAAATAAGGATTAAACTGTTAGGTTTTTACTAGCTCTATTACAATATTTTTACCGGCTAGTTCGAGGATTACTACCATCGATACTTGACGAATATTTCTCTTTTTGAAAGATTTACAACAGTTTTAAAGGTTATTTAAAATAAAATATTAACTTCGCCTAATACCATATAAATTGAAATATTATTCACTAATTTCACATATTAGATTATAAAAAAGAGTGGAAAAGTAAGATAAACCTCTTTAATTTAATTCTTAATAAGCCAATACTCTACTAATAAGTAATAGTGAATGTGGGAATAAGCAAAGACATAATACGTCAATAAGTTTAGCAAGCTATTACATATTATAAAAAGTTCGAATATGTCTTATAATACCATAACGCCACCTGTAAAAGGTTTTTCAATTAATTACGTTTCTCGTTAACGACTGTAATGGCTTGGGTCTTAAACTATATTAGTATATACCCCTAAGTTCCAAAGTTTTAAGATAACAAGAAAGATATATACCCCCCCCCCCCCCCATACGTATTACATCGACCGTAAATATGATAGGGTTAATTAGTACGGTTAATTGAAAGCCCAAATATAAGGCCGAAGTCAATACGCTACATAATGAGGGTTTTTAGGATTACCAAACAAATTTACTTTAATGTTATAACCTAAGGACCAACTGCAGGTTATGGAATAGGCCAGCAGTCCACTGCGCTATCAGAAGCCTGATGTCCAATACATCAAGCTAGGGATCTCTCTTATGTAAGCACCCAGGGTTAGGGTTTGGACCGACAGGACCGCTCGCGGTCCAATCGACAACATTGAGACCGAAGGAAGCGACATCGACTTCAGCGGTCTAGTACTGAAGACGGTATGAAGTCACGGATATATAAGGACACGGTCATCACCACACAGATAGTATTTCCTTCATAGCTCTTCAGTTGTCAATCTAAGTATTCAGTCTACACATCTGAATAGCCTAACGGCTAGTGATCATTCTACAGCACAAACAAACATCTTCTTGATATTGCACCTTTGTTACCTCTGCTACCTTACTGCTAACATAAGCCCCCTAACACCTTCTATTTACTTACGGGTATTTAGTGTGATCATTCCATTTAAACGCCAAGAAATGTTAAATTTACGGCAAAAAGAGTTGTTGATTAACACGTTATACGACTATCAATCACGAAGACAAATATATAAGGTACTATATATAATTCCCCTTTACCTCTCCCTATAATTACATGAAATATCTTAAAAAACGTAATAGTATAAAAACTTAACAGTAGGAAAATAAACCTACAGCTATTGATTAACACGAAAATACCGGTACCAGTTCGAAAACAACATAATAATTCGTCAACCACGTTTTTTAAAACCGTCTAACAGGTAAAAGACCCCATCGTTGACATAATGATAAATATCTAACCTCATATACCTGTTTACCATTTAAGATCGTTACGCAAAACAGGTATTCTAATATATTATGCTAGATACTAGGGTAACACAATATTGAATAAAAGGATATTCGTAATATGTCACGTTATAAAAGAATAATAATACTACTACGGAACTTAACTATACGAATACCGGTAAAATTAAGGTCGAATTTAGCCTTGGGGAAAAATTTCACTAGAATAGAAGATTATAATTACCGTCGTTAATTTTATTATTTTCCATATCTTAAAATCCTCTAATCTCTTCTTTCTTTAGCTTGAAAACATAAGAAACCTTGGCACTAAATTTAACGTTTAGACTGAGAAACTAATTTAGGTCGAAGGCAGTAAATAATTCCTACTTAGCCTTAAATAAGGGTGTTTCTAGTTTCATCTTCAAGGACCAAACGTAATAATGTTAAACTTAATAAAGTCGGAACTTTTTTAACTATATTGTAAATTCAATTACCCAGTGATTAAAATTCCCTATAAGGTTTCAAAGGCGATTGGTTACGAAAATATTGACTTGTAACGCTAAAGGAAATTAAACGGATTAACTATTACTGCCAAAAAAAATTCCTGAACCCCCTTAAAGCTCAAATTCACGATGAAAAAAAATTAATATTTCAATTTTGAAGTTTTCATAAACGTGTTTTACCTGGACGGCAAGCTAATACTTTACGTTATTAAGTTTGTTACGGCTTTTTACGACGTCAAGTTCCTCAAAACTTTCACAGAAAAGGAAATATAAAAGGTAATACGTATTTTGTGGATTAATACGTACCTTTAGCTACCAAATGTGCTACTTTACAATGCTAGTACCGACTTTACTACGATAAAGTTTCAAACTAATACCAAATAGATATGGATTTATTGTAAAAAAAAGTCTTTATTACAGCATACTAAGGTATTAATAAGGTCTACAAGGCTTACACGTTTTTCCAAAAAAAACCTACAATATCCTTAACTTAAAAATTAAAAGCTTTACAAGTTAAAAAACAAGGTATTAAATAGCGGGAAAGGTCTTTAACAATACTATTAGCTCCAAAGGTCTTATACCAACTTTATTGGTATTTATGGCCTACCTATATATAAAGCCCAAGTTATTACTATCGATAAATACTCAGAAACATACTATAATGTACAGCAAAACCCTAAAAGAACTTCGGAAAAAATCGGTATGCTACGAGGTAAATGATATTCTTAACACCAAGAACAAACCATTGACAAAAAATATGTTATCATTGCCCCTTTAAAGTAAAGTCCTTGTGTAATAGAAACTAGGTAAATGAGATAAACCTTATTAAATATTAACTATCGTTAACAACTCTATTACTTTTCAGACCACACAGGTTAAACTGTAAAAAAAAAAATCTTAAATCTAATTAAAATCCCTAAGTCGATAACCCTTGAGCTGAGCGAATTAGCTAATACAATCCTCCTAAACCAATTGTTAACAAGCTAATAAAACGTCGAATTTATAAAAAAACGACCTAAAAATAGGATATAAACTAAATAAAAGAACAGTAACAAGGATTACAAACTTGGGAAGGCATATAAAAGATCTTATGTATCTTAAAATGAAAGATTTAACGGGGAATTTACCTTTAAATTACGTGTTAAAAGTACTATTAATACACTAAGTAAACACTTTAAGGGAAAGACTGGTTAGAGGTTAACTGCCTTTTTATATGAAGGGTTATTTAACTGGTGTCGTTAACACAATTTAAAGGCCAAAAAATTACTATCTTTAAGTCAAAGATAATTCATGAGGTTGAGGGAAAACCCACGGATTGGCCGTACGAAAAATCACGGCTAATCGCATAAGGGTACGGTAATAAAGGTAAAGACTAAATCATTATAGAATGGACTACAATTTACAAGATCAAACAACATTTAATCTTCGTAATTCCTACTAATTTAACACTTTATATCAACAGTAAATTCACATTTAATAGTCGAGATATAATGTAAATATATATGTAATCTGCTAATGGTTTCCAACGAATTGTACTACTAAAACTATAGAAAAATCTAAAGGATAAGTTTTTAGCCAGTACAGTAATACATTGCATTCAAACTATATATGGACTAGCCGAAGTAAGAGTCTACTAATTTTTAACGTACCTGACGTACTTCAAAAAAAGATCAAATATGCAAGCTTTAATATTTAATCCGTACCTATTAATCATGTAAGGTAAAGACTTCAATATTGTAGGTATACAAACAAATCATAACCTTTTTCTTAGAAATACAGGGTTTATAGCAGCGAAACAGCATACCATCGAAAAGTTAGGCCTTTAAAATTGCAAACCAATTAAAACGTTAACTAAATGCTTATAATTATACTTTCATAAATCTTCAATCCGTATCTATGATATTAAGGTTGAAGATACCAACGGAATATATATTAACATATGCCAAAAAAGTCAAGTTACGAACTTAACGACTATCAATAAGGCTGATAAAACAAGATCATAGAAATATTTTAGGTATACGGCTCGTATAGCTTATATTACCACGTTATACCAACCGGGAACATAGTACGACCTATTCATCACAGTACAGGTATAGCAACCATAAGACAAAAACTTTGACAGGTTAAATAAAATGATTTAGTAATAACTAGGAAACTAAGAAAAATGTATTAATATAGTTGCATAAAAGCTGATAACAGCGAAATTAATGATTTTTACGAACAGATCTTTTGCCAATAATATTAATTTACATCGAAAATAGGTTGTTTTATAATACTCGTCAATGAGAAAAGGTTTAAAGACCAATTTATAATTACTGGAAACCTCATAAAATTTAAATTTGTTAAGTATAAACGTATAATACAGAGTTTATTGGTATCGTAGGTATATGACATAATGGTAGGCTTTAATATCGTTATAGTGACTAAAAACACGTTAAGGATTATGAAAAAATAGCTAAAACTACCTCTGATACTTATAGTAGTATATATAAACTCCATAAGCATCTACGAATACCTATTAAAATTAGGTATAACCAATGAAAAACGTCTAATAATAAATCTAATAGCTTTGAAACGGTATACGAAGCCCGGTAAATCGTTAGGAAAAATAATCCTGCTGACGCTATAACTAAGTTATCTCAAAAAAGAGCTTTTGAAAGGTTTGTGGATAATAATGGACTAATCATACGTATCGAAAACTAAGTTAACAGGCCACCCGGTAAGTTCAAATTATGTACTAATGAATAGGGATATGTTAGCAATCCGAAAGACTGCTAGAGGAATAACGATTGTAACTTCTTTAATTAGCATGGTAAAATTGGAGGTTAATATAAGCTTGTGATGGAAGACTTGTTTATGAACATAGTTAAAGTCGAGACTCGGTGCTGTAGGGCAATTAAAGGTACTTAAGGTCAACTAAAATACGAAAGTCAACTGAAATTAACAGGAGTCTGGCCAGTTAACAAGGAGTTAATTCAGTGACAACCAGAAAAGTTTGGTCGACTATACCAACATACGCGTACGAAATAAAAAGCCGCCAGTGTTGGAATAATAGTAATTGTAATACAATACGTCAACTTTACTTACAGTAACATTGACTATAATAACTGCAAGTTGAGTGTATTGTTTTGTATAGGCCTACTGTATTGGCTGCAAGTTAAGTCTAGTATTCGTCTATTTCATACCAGGGCACATGACAAGCAATGGTCCATACAAATTACTGTATAGACTAGCTAGCGGTCTGCCAAATTTAGAACAATAAATCTACCACTTGACCATGCAATGCTACTGTTACTTCGACCAATCGAATCGATAATATTGCAACATCTAAAGCCCTACAAATAGTCAATGTAATATCTATACGTCATAAAAATAAATTAATACCAATAGTGGTCATATTTTTCTTATTTAAAGTTAATCAACTATTAGGTAATAAAAGGATTTGGTTGAGTTAAGTATGAATGACAAAAAACCATAAGTACGTTAAAACTTCCTAACTAGCATGTTAGTTAATGTCGACCATCTTAAGGTGAGATATAGTGCTTAGGCGCTACTCTACCCCTATTAAATCGCAAAGGCTTTTCCAGAAACAATTTATTCAAATCAAATCCCAATCGCTAACTATAATGTGGGGGAAGCTGTGGAATGACTAATAGCAACTATAAAACCACTCTACTCAAGCTGCAACATCCATAAGTTATATTACCTTCAAAGTAACGACTTTACTTAAACTATATATAATAGCTATAAAATATATTAGGTTACCAACTCGCTTCTAGAAGAGGTCGACTATATGGTTAACAAATAATTCGCTTTGAAACCGTTCGGAAACAGATAAGGATTATAAAGGTTCTTCTCGGTAATAAAGCTAATAAGCTCTCCGTTTATAAATATGAAAATTACGAAAAAACCGTTGAATTACACAGTATAATACAAGCTAAAGATAAAATTCAAATGATATAGAGATAATAACTTCGCGGCCCGGGTAAAAGATAACAAAATAATCATATATAGCTTGTATTAATACGTTGATAAACGATTCGTAAATTGGAACCCAAATACGGTTACATAAACATTAAACGTTATTATCATTTACTGCATGTTTTTAAATGGAAACCTTCAATACTCGATCCTTATTAACGCGAATATCGACAGGAAATCCGCGATTACCTATATGTATGATACAAATTGAACGAAGGTTGATAATATCTCGAGTAATAACGGTGTTCTAGGTATTTTAATAGTTGGTTTTGGTAAAGAATTTGTAATCTTTAAGGATAGAATCGCCTTTAATAGTAAGCCGAAATACACGTGAACTGAGTAGTAGTGCAATAGCGACCTATTTGCGGCGAAGGAGCTGTACATATAGCCTAGGGGGCGAAGGTCAAAAAAACCCTTAAAGATATCCTAAGTTTATCGTAAAAGTATATCGGGTCGTATATAATTCATTCTGTAGATATTATTAGATATCACTATAGTTAGAAAGCATAGGAGACCACGTTTGTGGAGTACATAGCAGTGTGTCACACTGCAGGATACACTTTTGCAGAGTATATAATAGTGTGTCACGCTACAGGATACACTCTTACAGAGTGCATGAAACGTGTCACACCGCAAGAGGGACTATAGCAGAGTGTATGGTAAAGTGCCACGCTCTAGGTGAAAGCTTATAAGCTCTCACCAAAAACGTACACTCTCTGAATTCCTTTTCTTCGCCTAACATAACTTATCTTACCTGACTACTTAAACACTATACTGTTTTTTCCATACATTAACCTATAAACCTTACCTATACTAATTAGTTGTCAACTCAATTGATTACAAATAGCCTGGGAAAGAAAAGAAGAATATTAATTCAATACATATAGCAGGATAATATGAAGGTTCCAACTATTTCATATTCTAATACTACGATTTACAAAGAAAAAAAACACGGAAGTGTAAAGAAACAATAAAACCCGAAGTAACTTTAGAAAGAAAAACTTTAATATAATATCATTGACTTGATTGGTACCTTTTAACTACTCAAAACCCCATTGCACCACCACCAACTCGCGTAACACTTTAGACATATCTAGGCACTTCTTGAAACACGTCTTATCACGAATCGGTCATGCAAGCCAAAACTACCAAGTTTCGAACCCCTTTACTAAGACCTATACAACCAAAACTCAGCATTTACACAGCTCGCACACACTTCTAAAACGGACAAAACAACTTTTAAAACACTCCAACAAACTCGGAAAGCGCTCAAAACAGTTTCTGAAACGCTCCTACTAAAAACACATAAAAAGTTCAAAGCACTTTTTAAAACGCTTCAGCACATTTCAAAAGCGCCCAAAACAACTTTCGAAGTGCTTACTAAAACACTGAAAACACCCTAAACAATATCCGGCGCTCCCATATCATTTTAAACCTCATACTAATTCCCTACTCTAAATACTCTACTCTTTCCCTTCATTCAACTTACTACACATCATTCATTTGAGTTATTATTTATGAAATTTGAATTCATTAATCACTTGACCAGTTCAACGCTTATAACCACCAAAAAACTAATTTGGAACATTTGACTAGCTTGTATGACACCTTATTTACATTTCATTTATACTGGTAAACGCTAAACGACTTTTTTTAGAACGCATGATCACACCTTATATTAAACGCATTATCACGCCTAATTTTTCCTCTTATTTACTCTTACAAGCGCCAGACTCCTAATTTAGCACGCTTTGTCACATTTTATTTCCCTTTCATTTTACATATTACAAGCACCAAACGTCTAATTCGAACCGTTTTGTTTTGAAACCACTTTGATTATATCTTTTGAAACACACTCGAGTCTCATTTACTATACCTCAATAACTTTCACAAAGTTAAGGTGCATCCAGGAAGCGACTACAACGGCTTTTGAAGTGCTTCGATACATCTCGGGAGCGATTATAAAAGATTTTAAAACGTTCCAATGCATTTCACACTCCAGAAATTATGGCTCCTCTGTTAACGAGCCTAGCTAAAGTTAATAAGTACATGGACCTTTTATCATAATATATAACCATCCGAAAAAGGGTTTTAAAGCTTATTCACTTGAATTTGTGGGATGTAAAAGCAGTTGTAAAATACTTGGACCCGAGAATTGTGAATACGTACCTTATAAGCGTCATTTGTCGCTATTTGAATAGAGATACTCAAGGTCTTAATATATTTAAAGATTTCTGTAAAGAGTTTGCGAATCGGACGTTGGCAATATGTTATATAGTGAACCAATTCATCCCGAAAGTGTTATGGGTATAAATATAGAGGAGAGAAATTAATATATATTATATTAAAAAGTTGTCATATAGAAGCGTTAATTGCAATATCTTAGCTTAAGTAAATATCAAGTTTAATCGAAAAGAAGATATTGGAAATGGATTTTATGAGAAGAAATTAGTGAGATATATATAAAGAATAACTTATTAAAATATGTTTGATAACATCTTGCATTCGTAGAGCGAAGGATTTACTCGGGTTCAAAGGAATAAAGGGCCGCGAAAATTATTCTTCGTTCGGGTCCAACGGAAAAAAAAGATTTAAAGGTCATCTTACTCTCGGGATTAAAAAGGGGAAGGGCCGTAAAGGTCATTCGGTACTCAAATTTAAGAAAAGAAATACCGTAAAAAAACTATTTTAAGAGCCATAAAGATCATCCGGTACTCGAGTTTTAAAAAAGAAAGTACCACAAAATCCATCACTTACTCGAGTTTAAAACTTACCTATTGAGGCTAATATTATGATCCGACCTACGATGGTAAGCTAAGTGAGTGCCAAATTGAATTTACTATTGAGGTGCGGAGGAAGACTAAAAGAGGCTACCATGGCTCAACGTTCAGGGCTCTTGGGCAGAGTCAATGCCCAGCCCGTTACGTACCCTTACACGTGCCGTATATGGACCGTACCCTATCCGTGTATAGGCCGTATCTAGCCTATAACCGGTTCGCGTCTGGGCTGAACTCAGGCCTATCCCGTTACGAGTAAAATTACGTAACCTATAGGTTTAATAGCCAACGGCTTAAGTCTATAATATGCCCCCTTTTCCCCGTATGTTATAAAGGCTGCGACGCATTTTTGGATAAACACCGGATGCGAGCCGTACCCGCCTAGTACGCGGGTCGAGCGCAAGCCTGTAATACTACATTCAATATACCGTATAACGTTTCAGCCGGTTCATCTTATGTCGCTGGCGCCGTATAACGTATCTGTTAACGCGTTGTATAAAACTTCCTTTTTTCCGCCGGCACCGTAGAACGCACTCGTTAACGCATTATATAAAGTATCTTTTTTACCGCCGACGTCGTATAAAGTACCCGTTAATATGTGGTAACGCGTCATATAAGGCATTTTTTTTTGCCGCTGGCGTCGTATAACGCGTTTATTAACATATTGTGTAAATTTATAATTTTACTTTTAATATCGAGTAATACGCTTCGTATAATATGTAACCCTTACAGAATCCAGTCCGTTAATCCCTATAAATACGAAAGTCTTTACGTAGCTTTTAAAATTTCTTCCTTTTTCTTTTTATATTATCGCCCCCCCCTTTATCAATTGCTTCGTCATAACTTTTTTCATTTTTTTTTTTAAGTCAGCTAGTTATTTAAACCTATATATCTTCATTTTTTCTCCTAGCTTATTATTATAGCCGACGTATTTAACGGTTTTAACCTCGGTTACATTATTGCCGGCACCCTCGAAAAGAACGACGAGCCTCTGCATAACGTATATTACTTTCTAATATAGCAATACTTTATTGTGCATTGCCTGTTATAGCCCATTTACGTTTTAAAAGATCCTTTTATTTTCGGAAATAGTAGGGATAAAAATAAGTTTTTTTCGTTATACGTTAAGGACGCCTATATATCGTATATTAATCGGCTTTTAGACTTTGGCGTTCCCTTATTTTACGTTTAAGTTTATGGTATATAAGAGTATCGTATATATCGAAAGGTTTATAATAAAGTATGATTATAAAAAAACCTTATAAAAGGCCGACCGTTAATTAATTTCATTTTCGTAATATATTTAAGAAATACTTTTATTTACGCCCTTACCCGATTTACGTGTTTTTTTACGTTAATTAATTATTATGGCAAAAGATAACGATTATATCCTATCCCCCGTACGTAAGTGTTAAAGAGATATCCCGAGTTATTGACTCGTTTTTACCTTCGTCTTTTTCGAATTCATTAATTAGTTTATCCGGTTTTGTAATATCGCTTGGATATAAGGAATTCCTATTATACCGGCCGTATAAGCCGTTATACCTTTAATTATACGTTTACATCGCCTTTCCCTTTCGGGTCCACATTTACCACAAATCCCTTCATCGTCTTTTACTATATCGTTTATTTATCAAGATAATATGCCCTCGGCTAACCGAGTTTTAACGCGTAACGTTTTCGCTCTGGTCCCCTTTAATTACTGCCGAATACCCTCCCGTAATTTTAGCCTAAAAGGTTAAAATAATATAGTTATTTAGGTTATGTTTTTTATAACTAATATAGGTTACGGCCTACAAAATGTTACGAACGACGTTTAAAGTTTAATTATACGATTTTAGATTTCGTTCGTATCCTATTTACTAACCTTTTATAAAAACGAACTAATCGGGTTGACCACAAGTGGGCGTAAAATCGTATCCGGGCCGATTACGTTACCTGAGCCTAAATTAACGTATTAAAATCTTTAATAACTCGTTTAAAGGGTTACTTCTCATGCTCCGCCTTTCGTCTTATTTTTCGTTAACCGTTATCGTCGGTTTAATTTAACGTTCGTTCCTTTTAACGTTATCCTTTATCGTCGGCCTTGCATAACGTCTGTCCGTCCTTATATTATCCTTTATAAGCTTCTATTAACGCCCGCCCCCCCTCGCGTTATCCACCTTCCTTAACGTCGCCTCGAGTACGGCCGGTTTCCCACTGACTCTCCTTCACAACATCCACCAGTTTTCGTTATAACTTTTACCATCCCCCTTCCTTATTATCGCTTAACGTTCGAAACTAGTGACAATAGGGCTCCTAACGTTAATAATGCCAGTATTTACTAAATTTAAATAAGGATAATGATAATAAATAAGTAAACCTTCGATAACATATGGTAAAAGCTGTTATACGGTTGGATATTATTCGAAATAATCGGATAGTATTTATTTAGCCTTATCAAATGGATTCTAACTTTATTTAACAATAAATTATCCTTTTTCTTTAATAGTAAAGTATTATTTTGGGGGTGTACGTAATTCACCTTATATTTATCGTTTAATATAAGCTTAACATTGTTATCTAAATACCAGGTTGTTATAAACCCAAATATTTTCTTATATCGCTTCGAATTTATTTAGGGTTATAATATACTAATAATTTTCTAATAATTTCCATTTTGATTCATTATAGCTCTTTTACTTAATTAATACGTAACTAACTACGTTCCTCCCCATTTTTACCGTGAGGATATCTTATACTTTAAATTTCTCGTATTTACCTTTTCCTATATCATATGCTACCAAAATCAGTTCCAGGAAAATGTCGGATGAAACCTACGAAGGAAAGGGGTTCGAAGTCATACGTTTAATTAAATTTATATAAAATACCGGATATTTACCAATGATATTTAATACGACATTTAACGGTTTTTGAATACTAATTATTCGATATTAGTTATAAAGTTAATCAAATTCTTTTCCCAGACGGTTAGTTTTAATATTAAGAATGTTGAATTAAATTCAATCCCTTATTTTCTATCATTTATGCAAACGTTATTGACTATTTACCGCCGTTTTTATTTATTATTAAATATAAATCATTACCAACTAATTTAATTCCGTCCTTTTACGTAAATAAGTTAAAAATGTAATAATTTGTCCTGCTAAATTGGTTAACAATTTCGTATCCCTATTTACCTTCGAAATAAGTGATATTTCGTATCTATTCATTTAACGGTTTACGTTATATCCGGTAATCGTTGACTTCCGGTTATTTAATGTAAATTAATAAATGGGTAAATACGAAGTTTAATTATATTACGAAAAGGCGATCATGATATATAAGTACTTTGAAATATTTTGTTTACCTATTTAATGTGGTTATTTATTTATAAATAATATATTATAAATGAAAGTTATTCGCCGTTTACTCGGGAATGAAGTGTCGTTTAAAATACGTTTATCTTATTCGAACCGCAATTACTAATAATAAAAGTTAAAAGCTTATAAAATCTTTATTATATATCCCGAAAAGAACCTGCGTACGTATCTGTAATGATAAATTATATGATTTTTAACTAAATAAATTTAAAAAGATGATTTGTAATAGCTAGAAAATATCGAGGATCGCTATTACTAATTGGTAAATCGATTATAAAGTCGATCAAAATATACGTTTAATATCGGTCGGAAATAGGGAAAGGTTAATGTAGGCTTTACCGTAAAATACGACGAGGTTTCGTTTCGTTATATTACATGTATATTCGATATAAATGTTGAATATTTGCGACTATCCCCTTTTAATAGCAATTTCGTTTGAAAACGCGAAATAAAATGTTTTTACTCGAATAACTAATAATAAACGAGTTGTAGGTTTATTATAATATCTTCGTTATTAATAATTCCTAATTCGGTAATTATAAACAACTACGGTGACATAATACCCTTTACGGGTTAATCCCGTAAATTAAAATTTATATCAATTATTTTGCTTTAAGTAGAAAACGTTCAATACCCTCAGAAACCGCTAAGAAGCGAACGTTATATAACGGGTCGTTTGTTACTTTTTGATCTTACAATTTTATTAACGTACCCGGTGCGAAAATAGGGAAATTACTCGGCGTTAACAATACCGGCGGGTCTAACGCGAGCTAGAACCGCGACAGTACCGCCGGTACTATCGTATTTAAATCCCTTAACATTATCCCCGATAATAACCCGGGCGCGGGCCGGGTTTAGAATGGTACCGCTTTCGGCAGCCTTTTGAAAGCCTCCAACCCCCATTTTAAATAAATATTATTGTAATTTAGTAATTAAACCTCCGTTTCGTTAAACTCCTTTACTTAACCTGTCGTAATTTTTGTTTCCTTAATATAAAAATCCATTGTTATTACGGTTAATATAATAATGAAAATATGTTAAAAATTCCGCGTATAATGTTCCTTAACCTTATGCTTATTTTATAGTTTACGAGTTAACGTATCCAGATAGGCGCCCTAAATTATGAACTTGTACCATAAGTAGTATTAAAAAAAGAAAGGACCTCAGCTTATTTAACTTAGCGTTTCGAAATTAGTTGTGGTGATTTTTTTTAATCCTTTATAATCCGTTAAAATCGTAAATTGAATATAAATATTATGTAATTTAAAAAATTACGTTTCCAAATAAGATATTACTGCGAAGAGTTTTTTATCTTAGGGAATATAGTTACGTTTCGTATCCGTTAATCGTGCGGAATAGGAAGTTATTAGCTTTAAAATACTATTCTTGTCCCGTGATGACAAATACTCTTTTAACGCAGTTCCCAAATAATTAATTTCCACTACTATTAACCGACTTAAATCCAAATATGTTAAAATCTGGGCTGTAATGAAGGTCTTCCTTATAGTTTAAAGTACTTGTTTTTCTAGCTCCGTTTAGGCCTAACGAATGCTTCATTTCGTTAGGCGGATGAAATAATCCGTTAACTTTAAGAAATTATTAATTAAATTTCGATAAAAGTTGGTAAACCTAGAAAACCTCGAACCTCCCAAACCGTACGTAGTAATCTTTACTCGCGAATTAACCGAACCTTTTTAAAGTCGGCTTGGATACCTACTTTTACCATTATAATAAAGTCTAAATATTTTACTTTTTTAATTACGGAATTATACTTTTGAAGATTTAGATTCAATTTCGTATTAAGAAAACGTCTTAAAACCACGCGAACTTTCGTTATAAAGTTCTATTTAATATTTTTTTTTTCAAAAAAAGACTAGGATGTCGTTTAAATACATAGTAATATAATTATGAAATATATCTACTATTATATATTTAATATATTGTTAAAACGAAGTTAACGTTCCCATTAACTTAAAAGGAGTAATTAGCTATTTAAATAACCCGAATCGTATACGAGACGTCGTTAATTCCTTTTATCCGTGTATTATTCGAATACGATAAAATAACGTTCGAATATTTAACTTCATAAGTTATATCGACTTCGACAACGTACGTAGAGTCTTTTTAATTAACGTAAAGGACAACGGTTTTACTTTGTAATATTGTTTAAAATCCGATAGTCGATATAGAATCGTTATTCCCCCCCCCCTCCAGTTTATAAATTAATAATACCAACGTTGTTGTCTATAGGGAGTTTGTTCGAATTTCAATTTTATTTACCAACTTTATAACCTGTTGTTAAAACTTAAAAAGTCGATTTCGTAATATCGAATATAACGACCCTTAAAGTCGGTTTGGTAAAGATTTATTTTCGTTTGGTTCAATATAAATATAATAATCGAGTTTCCCTTTATATAAAGGTAAGGTCGTTACTTTGTTTTTATCGAATAGGTCATAAAATATCGTTAATTCCGGTGAAAAACGTAACTAATATTCTTTTTTCTTTCTAACTATAGTCTTCTCCGTTATTTATGATATCCGCGTTATTTCGCTAGATTCTATAATATAAATTGTTTAAAATAGGTTCCCTATACATTATAGCTTTTAATACAAACGTTACGTTAACCCAAGAAAAACCGAACTTATTACGCCTTATATATTTTTTATTTTAAAAAGTATCGATATTACGTCGATAACTAAGTCTTTTTAACTTTCAATTACTAAATCATTATCGCTTATATCTAAGGTTACCTATTAATATTATATCCCAAGCATTTTAAAAATTATATCCCGCGTTATTCCCGGAATAGTATATACCAATGTTGGGTTCAGCTATTTATTAATATTTATACGAAATTTAGTTATTTAAATAATAAGTTTACTTTACTGTAACCCTAATATCGTTTTGAAATTTCGCGAATATGATAACCGAATTTTCTTCAACCTTAACCGTTATATTGAAATCTCATTTATAATATAATAGTAATTATAACCAAAATAGATTCAAGTATTTAAGAAATATGTATTATTAAAAAGTATAGGTATAAAGATAGTTTTTTTTGCTTATATGTATTTGAATTCAATTAAACTACTTTTTACTCGATTTCATAATTACGTCATTGAAACTATATAACTTTTAAACGAAATTATATCCAAAAATTAGGTTTTTTTTGTCGCTGTTAATAGAAAAATTTCCTTTACCATTTTAACCTGGATCGTATATACCTATGTAAAAGGTAATACCGAGTAAAGATCGTAACTACATTAAAAGTGATTTAGTAAATTATAATATATGTAATGCTCCGAAATAAGCTTAGCTTAACGTTCCTTTATTATTGTTTACGTCGTTTTACGTCTTTGGTATTAAGTATAATCGAATAGATTTATTAAAATAACTAATCGCGATATTGAAAGGATTAGCTGCGATTATTATGGCCCTTTAATAAAGGTATTTAAAAGGCGTAAACTCCCGTTATAACCGTATTATTATACGGCCGTTAACTTTAAATAGGTTTCGTTAATTAACAATCAAAACACTATTTTAAGTTTAAAGACTTTAATTTGTTGGCGAATTCGCGGTATTTTTTTAAAGTTATAATATAGTTTATCCGATTGACATTTTCTGTGAAAAATTTGTTACGAATACATAACGATACGCAAAAATGTAAATAATTACCCCTTACGACTGAACGCTAATTTGAACCGCTTATTTAAACTAAAAGTATTTCGAATCTAATAGTAAATAGTACTTATAGGTTTCTATTATTTAAAACTAAAGCTTAGAATTCGACCAATACTTTATTCGTACGGTAAAGGTCGCCGAAAGTCGTCTTAATATAATTTAAAAACTTCCTTATATTATATATACCTTCGTATCTTTCGGCTTCGTAAGAAGCCGTAACCGTTTACTTTACCGTCGCCGTATAATATCCCTATACGTAAAAGAACGCGTACCGACCTTTTTTGATTTACATTTTATCCGCTTTTAGTATAAATTAGATCGTTTAATGCGTCGCTGCCTACGTGAAAATAAATCCGTTAAATTGAGGTTACTTATGTCGTTTTTGTTCGCCCTAAACCTGTAAAAACCCATCGCGAGTCGCAGCTAATTCGGTTTCGAGTTATTAAATCTTCGCGATGACTTAAGCGAAATTGGACGTAAAGTCGATAATTAAAGTCGATTAACCCGATTATTATAACTATTCAATAGTCGATGCAATATAACCTACAGTATTTAATAAAAGAAAGATATCGGCTTAAGTCGGCCCTAAAGAGGCCAAAAGTATATTTATAAAGATAAAGGACTAGGAATTCACCGACAGCGTATCCTCCCCGATAACGTTAAATTGTAACGTCAAATTATTAACGTTTACCATCGATTCGTCTATTATAAGTAATATTTTATCGAAAGGATAAAAAAAACCTTAATAATATATTATAATCCGACCTATAATAATAAGTTAAGTAGATAATAAATAGGATTTCCTATTAAGGTGCGGAGAAAAAATAAAAAAAACTACCATGGCCTAACGTACAGGGCCTTTGGGCAAGGCCAATGCTCAACCCGTTACGTACCCTCACACGTGCCATGTACAGACCATGCCCTATCCGTATACGGGCCGTATCTAGCTTATAAATGGTCTGCGCCCGGGCCAGGCCCAGGCTCATCTCATTTCGTATACAGTCACGTAACCTATAGACTCAATAGCCAACGGCCTGAGTCTATGACAGCTAATATCTTAAATAAGGATGAAAAATTAAGTCATCCGATAAAGGAGGAATTAAGAATCCACGAAAGCGTTTATTTTACATACAATGTAAATAACCATTTCGACTTAGATATAAGTGTCTCGGAAAAGGAAAACGGAGTTTCCGATGGGTATATGATAAATATCTACTTTTCAACCAGTAATAATAGCCATTTTGGATATGTTAAAAGCGCCTTAAAAAAGAAAACGGCGTTTCCGAAAGGTATATAGATAACGTTGTAATAGATAGAGATAGCTCTACTAATTGTATCGAAAACACCCCAAATCCGTTCAGCACCCACACATACATATATTCCCAAAATATAAGGAACAACTCTTCGAACCATAACAGGAGTACCCTAGAGAAACGAGACAATGTTTCTGGTGAAAATATAAAAAGTGGTAACGTTTTAGAGGGGCACATAGAAAATAGCCCTCCGAACCATAACAAGAACACTCTAAAAGTAGGAAGTGGCGCTCACGATGAGAATATAAAAAACAGCCTTCCGGACCACGAAAAAAACGTTTCAAAAGGAGTAGACGACGCTTTTAAAAGAAACGACGAAGATAACGAAGGGTTGTACGGACCTTATAAACTAATATCTACAACTTACAACCTATTTCACAACCCTCCGACATATTAATTTCCCACTAACAATAACGATAACATGTTTTTGTATTTGGGAAGACCAAGGATAAAATTAAATAAATCGCGAAGTCTAGCCCTGAATACGTATAGAAAAGCGATGAAGGCTAAAGAGTGACGCTTCAAATAGCGTATTGGAAGTGAAGCTAAAGCAATGCGCTCTAGATGGCGCATTGAAGGCGCTTGTTTCCATTAATACTACCTCCCCCGAGGTCGCTAGATAGGTTATATGACCTAATCCCAATAAGAAACATTTCTTTTACTTCTCTGCTGCTCTTTCACGAATCTCGCTTTATATTTCACGCTCTAAATTTATTATTTGTCGTTTAAATTACCTATATTACTCTCTAAATAAGAAATTTACCTCTTCAAAGATACATTTCCACTCCTTGAATTAATCTTTGCCGTTTTACTGGAATATTGTCACTTATAACACTTATTATTTGGTTCTTAACTAATATATCATCACTTTTTATATTTACTATGAATTATTTGTGTTATGATTATTTCAAAAACGATATTATTCATAGAGGTGTCAATATATAGGCTAGTTTAACTAGCACAATATAAAAATAGGGTATTTAAAGACTGCTAAACAAAGAGGGGGAGGGAGAATTGGTAACGTTATCCTCCTCGTCGTTTTCGTCGCTATCATCGTTGCTGGCATTACTGCCATCGTCGACGTCAACATTGACGTCGTCACGCCGAGGAAGGCTGAGTACCCCCTGCGTTTTGGACTATATTCCCTTAGGCAGGGGGAACAGGGAAAGATTATCCTCTTTATAGTAACGCACAGAAATGTCATCAAACTTACCTACGTAATATATACATAGGTTCGCCTGCTAGGAGGTGATAACAGTCTCTATTTTCGCCGGTCGCCAGTTAAATTTTAACGAGAAATTAGCTTTAACTTGGTTCTACGCATTGAAATAGTAGTTGTTAATTGAGAAAGCCAAGAACTAAATATTGAAAAAGTGGATAACAAATAATTGAGCTCCAGATTACATATTGAAATAGTATATAGTTTACCGTAAAGACAACAAGCGTATAGTAGAGCCTTGGCTAACGGCTTTCGTACTACCAGTTCGAGGGTATACCTGTTACCGCTCCGCTTGTAGCGGTGACAGCAGGATAAAACGCCCATATTCTAACGGTATTCGCTAGTATATTTTCCTGCGGCGGCGGACATAACATGTAGTACGCAGAGCGTATCCATTAGCGAACTAAAACCATTGAATTTAATGTTCTGTTCTGGCATTTTACGTATTAAAGAGGCCTTACAGCGTACCCTAACTAGCCGTGCCTTTAAGTGGCGGTTTTGCTCCACCATTTCGACCTCGTGTAGAAGACGTTAGTATTATTAAAAGGGATATTAAAAAGGGTAAACGTTACATACCACGTTATAACTCTGCGATATTGCGTTTATAGCGGCGTGGCGGCATTACGAGTAAAGGTGAGAGTTTTACCTGTAGCGAGTAGGTGAGGTTCATAACCTTAAAAGACCTTGGTTTTTACCCCTAAAGGGCAAAGAGAGGAAAGTAAGAGAAAAGTAGAGAAGTAAAAGGGGGTGTAACAGTTGCGGCGACGACGACGAGAAAGCGGAAAAGAAAAAAAGGGAAGGGTAATGAGCTGCTAGTGCTGGTATTAACGGGGCGGCGCGTGACAGTTGCGGCAGCCTCGGTACAATACTGTTTGCGCGCTACACAGCATCTTTTAAAGTGGTTTTTACGCGATATGCTATTTTAAATTGGAACTTATTAAAGATAATTAATTAAGTGATTAATTCATGCGAAAGCGTGGAATAGAAATTTGAAAATAAGTTATTTAGAAATATAAACATCGTATACCTAATTGGGAATTTATCTTGTAGGTATTAGCACGTTGTTCAAGAGGGAAAAAAAGAAATTTTGTTTAAATCGATAGTGATATACTTTTTTATACTAACTTTAAAATATGTAATTTCGACAATCATACTTCTACAATCATATCTTTATAAAGATTACCAAAATTTTGAAATAAGCTACTAGAACCTAATTATCACTACTAAGTTATGGATACGAAGCCTTACTGATTACAACCTACATTACACCATTACTACTGAAGTATAGATACGGAGCTTGTAAAAAAAAAAAAAAACTAATGTGTATATTATTAGATATTACCATAGTTAGCAAGCGTAAGTAACTATGTTTATAGAGTGTATAATAGCGTATCACGCCCCAAGAAAGACGTTGACATAGTGTATGGTGAAGTTCCACGCTCTGGGTAAAAGCTTATAATCTTTTACCTAACGCGTGCACTCTCTGGATGCTTTTCCTCTCTCTAATATAACTTATCTTACCTTAATACTTTAATACTTTACTGTCTTTTTTATATGTTAACGTACGGACCTTATCGACATTTTTTTTAAACCAGTTTAAAACGAAATGAGCAAAACCTTTCAACTAACAAAACTATAACTTAAAAAGTCGTTGTATGATTATAAAGTATTTTAAGTTTTCACAATTCTTAAAAATAATAACCAGGTGAGTCTTACCACGAAATTTCGCGTTCTATATTTCTAAACAGTTTACAATCTCCAGAAGTACCTTATCGTAAATTTCGAAATTTCATTTAATAGATAACAAACTACAAGAGTAGTGTGCTATTGAGAGGAAGATATCATAGTTATTACGTTAAAATAAACAACATCCTAAAGCTTATCTGAAATAGTTTTCTGCTAAAAAAGGTTTTCATTTGAGACCCAATTAAACGAAAAAGGGTTTTATAAAGAACGGAAACCTAACCCGCTAAAACACAACTTTTTTTCTCAAGTTTCTAACGAAAAATAACTCCTTTTTAAGTTAACCTGGTCAAAGGGTCTATTATAAAGAAGTGATCTCGAATGAATTAAAGGTAATAATGAGCGTATTAAAAAAACCTTCATACCCCTAATACAAACTTAAAATCTTTAAACTACTGAATGACGTATAACTTCTTCGAATCAATATATATTTCGATTCCGATCTCAAGAATGAACTCCAAATACTTAGTTTCTTATTAATTGAGCTTATATTTCAATATGTCGAGGTCTAATTTAGCGGCGTTAAAAGCATTTAATACTTAATTGTCTTTAATATCATGATTTTGATAGATCTTGGCAATGATAAGCCTTTAGATGTTGCAATGCTATAGATTTAAATCATGGTTGAAATAAAGGTAGTATTGCATAGTCAAGTGGTGAATGCATTGTTTTAGGTTTGGCATACCTCCAGCCCGTCTACACACTAATTTATATGGCTAATTCATTAGACTGTACCCTAGTTTAAAGTGGACACATATTATACTTAACTTTACAGTTGATACATTTAACCCATAAACAATACAGTCGACTTTCAGTCAGTATAGTCAACTTAATCGACAATACAACTGCCTAACTATACTTTAATTACTTTTGTTGAAACACTGGCGGCTTTTTCTTTTGTGCGCGTACGTCAATTTGATTAACTTCTTATTTATAGTAACCTCTGAAGTGCCTCGTTATCTACCGGCTAAAGCATTGTTCATTCTACATCTCAATCAACTCTAATTACATCCTTTTACCCCACGGTTCCGAATTCCGACTTTATCAATTCCCGTGCATAAGTTTTTTTCTAAAAGCTTATACGCACATTAAACTCAACCGTGCCAATCAATTAAGTCGCCGGCTATAATTATTTATCAGTCTTCTAATTTTCCAAAGTATCTCTACTTTCCTCCATAATTGTTATTATATAACCTCACTTTGCGAGATAGCTTTTCAATATATCTTTCGATACGTATGGTTAACTTATTACTATCTACAAATATTTTTAAGGCTTTATTCGATACTGACGTCGTTATAGCGTCCAACGGGTTGTTTTTGCTATTAATTCACCTAAACTACTCAATTTCCCTGCTTTCATAAGTTTTAAGCAGTGCTATCATGTTAATTATCAGACGTTTTTCGCTAGTTGCTCCCAATTTCGAAAGATATTCGAATAAGCTTTTCGAATCGGTACAAATTACAACCGTAATAGGTGAAATCTTTCATTGTATAATAACGATATTCAATATCTTCCTTATTATCATATCTACTTTAAAGTTAACCATTATACCGTAAACTTCTAAAGTTAAATGTTTCGCGTAATTCTTTTATATTTGAAAAATTTCAGTAAATTAATTTCTATATAATTAGGAACTAGTCCTATTATAGCCTATTCTTATTAACGATTGTCATAAAGTATCCGATTCGTAACGACAACTTTATATTATTGTCCAGGAAACCGTCCGTGAAAATAATTGATTTAACTTTAGATAGGTTGATTAATCGCGATCATATTAATCTCAAGGTCCTAATTTTTCATTCATTACTCTCAACTTTCATTCCGTCGATCGTTATCATTATCGATCAGATTTCAAATTTATCGCGCAACAAAAAGATTGTACAATACCTCCGATTAGAATAGTGTTTTAATGTAACTATTATGGGTAAGTCATTTCATATACTTTTAAGCTTTTACCGCGTTAAGTTCATTAATTGTTATTAGGTTAACGCCTCAAACCTTTTGAAGAAAATCAAGGTAAATATTAATATCTTTCAGATTATATTTATGGGTTAATGATTCATTAAATTTAAATATTTTTCTTCTGCCAACATTATGACCGACTTATTATCCCAGAACTTTTATTCTTTAATTTCAAGCTATTCCAATACCAAAAAACTAATAGTTTTAACGAAAAAGCGACACTTAATTCATTCACTTAATATGCCAAAGTTTTCGTTTTTCGTAATTAATAATGATGGGTTGTAAGTTAAGGATTTCATTTCTAAACCTAAATTAATGTGCAATTAATAAACCAGAAACTAGTAAATACCTATTTCAATCAATTTGTATAGCGATTTAACGTATCGTATAACCGTTTGTAACAAGTACTTGTCGCGAAGTTCTTACGTAAGTTCTAACAAGATGATACTATATAAATCAATTACTAATTTCAGATACGTTTAAGTAATATTACAGCCATTAAGAGTAAAGTTTCTCTTAGTTTTTGCTAGTGAATTGGCTGTCAATATAACTACTAAACGTTCACCAGTATTTTACATAGTTAGCAACTACATGAAAATCCAATTTTTGCTTTGATTACTGTATCCTTAAGGAATTATGCGTAACTTTTCATAGAGTCTCCATGTAGTTTTGCTCTGAACTTCATAAATAATCTTTGAATTAAAGTTCTTTTTATTTGGATTTAAGAAGTTGAGTTCGCGTTTAGGCACAAATTATATAATTCGTGAAATAATAAATCTATTAATTTCAACTCTACCGCTTCTTTTAAAGGGCATGCCTAAAGTCTTAATGATTTTTTGTACGCGAAGCTTGATAGCTAAATCTTCATTATTTTTATTTTTCTTATTGACCTAAGCAGTATTATAGATATGTCACAGCGTTTATTCCTTATCATTAGTATTATTTTGTTTGGTTACAGGCTACATCGTCGTTATTTTATCAATTTATCGATCATGAATAGGAGAGGGGGGGTTTGATTAGCTAATTAGCTTGACTTGAGGATCTTTATTATTGTATTTATCCTTACCGTTAGTAACCTTGATGTAGGGTTTAACCTGGGTTATGGGAAACGTCGCAAGACTATGAATAGTTTGAATAACTACTTCAAGGTTGACAATACTTAAGATCTGAAATACACCATCTCATTTGTCTGGCTGTTACTACAAGAGGACTTCGTTTTAAAATAGAAAAGTTAGCATGTCGATTATTGTAAGGATTTTTCTGATATTAAGGGTTTTATTAACTTGGGCTCTAACAGATTTCTTTCGTAGTTCCTTTAAAGCTTTTTCATACTCTTTATCTTTTTTCTTAGGTATTATTAATGGTGTAAATTTACTCTTTCAACAAGGATATACTTTAAAGACCAGTAATATTGGAATCAAGCCGTTAGGACCCATAATATTATATAGGATTTTTACTGCCATATGAAAACGTATTTTCTCGTTTGGAAAACTTATAATCTCTAACCTAAAATGTTGTACGATTTACGAATTAATACATGTTCTTTTTCGACCTTCCTAATACTACAATATGACTTAATAGGTACCTGTTTACATTTAATTCATATTATTTTAGTATAGGCTTAGAACTATACCGCCGTAAAGTTGGTGCCAACATTGTGGACAATAACGTTTATTGGGCTCAAATACGTATTAATCCATAGCATCCTGAACGGTTTCTAAGTTTTTTCGCCGATAACGACTTAAGGAATCTGGTGTCATGCAAAAAGGTAGCCGAGTTTACGACATAAAGAATAGGTTTATTGTTGAAATAAAATAAGTTACCTAAGATTTTACAATTAAAGTCTTCATTGTTTCACAATGTAAAATTAAATCTTCGGCGGGTTAAATGGTATATTTCAAAATATTGATAGGAAATTTTATTAGCTTTGAAGGCAAAGTATTCTATATCTTTATACTCTATGTACTTGAGAACTCTATTACTCTATCAATAGTTAGGTGATTAAAACGTCGATGTAATTTATATATTTCTGATTTTATTAGGTTTAATACCATCTCCTCTAGGCCTTAAATATAAAACTAAAAGTCATTATTATTAGAGGTGAAAGGGAAAATCCAACCGTTTTTAGCCAATTTGTTAGCGTTGACGTCAACTTTAACCTTGAGGATATTTATATATTCGAAGCGAAAGAGAAAGAAGGTAAGTGACTGCATAATATAGAATGTAATCAGCTCAATAAATATTTATACAGTCGTTAATCTCTTAACCATTATTATTCGCCTAAATTTAAGCTAACTTTAACGATGCTGTCATTATAAAGATCAATTTCAGTAACAAAAATACTTTCCCGTTGTAATATCAAATACTTATAATAGTCTCATGTTACATAAGTTGCTTCCTCTATATCTAGCATAATATTTTCAAACGTATGGTCCGCGTAATGATTACGAAGTTTAAAAGTGTTTAATGGGTTAGTTGTTTAATATTGATGGTAAATATAGGGGTTTTTACCAATTAAACTATATAGGAAGACATGGTTGACTAATTACTAGGCCGCTTTAGGAGTAATATTTATATGCCACATAACTTGATTTAGCGTATTATTATCGTTAGTAGCCTATTCGCCCTTATAGTCTATGATATTGTCCAAGTAGTTTTCACGAAAGTAACAAGGTACTAAATATAATACATTACCTATTATTTATAACGCTTAGCCGAAAGGTGGTAATGTCACGACCCAAGCATGATAGCGGGTCAGGAAGCGAGCCAGTGTGCAGCTGAGCCCGAAGTCCAACACAACAGGCGGGGAACACCTTTCCTTTGTTAGCGGAAATGACTAAGCCAATCATGTGATTAGGATCAGTGGGATCAGCACTGATCCAAGTGATCCAGTACTGAAAACAGTATGAAGGCATGGATATATAAGGATACGGTCAGCACCACATAGATAGTATTTCCTTTTTAGCTCTTCAGTTGTCAATCTAAGTATTTAGTCTCAGTATATTATGAATAGCTTCACGGTTTTTGATCATTACTTGCACGGTTGCGATATTGTTCACTCAGTACCTCTACTACCTTCTTGATAACATAAACCCTCTGACACCTTCTATATACCCATGGGTATTTAGTGTGATCATTACAGGTAAGTTCACCAACAACCCAACTTACTATAAATACTATACCTCTTACCACTATCATAACAATATTTTTTACGGTTAAGAATTTCAATCAATTCTTTCCATTATTATTACCAACATAACTTCTAATTTAAAAGAATCAAACCAAATCTTAAAATTTTCAGCCTTTCGTACTTATAATCAATAAAATACGTAATTGAAAAGTATTTGTCATCCCAGTCTCAGAAATTATTAACTTAAGGATACATACTCATTCAGTTTGATATGTGTGCTATCCAAGTCATAAACAAAGACCGCAACAAACTAAAAACATTGACAAGTAGCATCTGAGCTTTATAAGACGCATTTAAACTCGTTAACACCCGTAACAGATGCTTATACCGATGCGTAAAGTAGAACTTCACCAACATGTACTTTCCTCATACTTTATTAATATAACATCAATATATAAATTATTCAGTTAATGACATTCGTTATTATTTCCTTTGTTTATTCTTAGTCATCATAGTTGTTGATTTCGTTGCAGCCTAATACGTATAATATTATATACAATGGACGTCGTATTCGAAGTAATATTCTATTCTATGGTAAATTTCACGAAAATATCTCGCCTTAATTAGAATGGTTAGGTAATAATATTCAGCATAACGCGTAAAACCTCCCAGTAATAGTGAGTAGACATCTGAAATAGGAACCTCTATCTACCTACAGATTTCAAGACATAGTATCTTCATATCAAACAAACTATAAAATTTACAATTATATTTTCCCGAGTTATTCCAGATCTTGTTGAAATTCTTTGAAAACTTGTAATTGATATTAATCATCTCAACTGGTTGAAAAGAAAGGTTATGATAGTCGTTATAATTTTCGATAACATTTCCAACAATGAACTCAAACCTTTGATCCTTAGAGTCGCAGTAATGAGGGTAATTTACAGTCGCCTAACCCAAGAGGTAAAATCCTATAATAAGATCTATGGTTGGCTCATGTATATAAACATACCTGACGTGGGAAACTTCATCTGAAAAAACTTAAAGAGCTTGGGGAAACTTTAAAAGGCTTAAATGACTTATAGATCTTATATAATTAACTGCTAGATATTATCAACGTCAATTTCTATTGCTGCGTTGGCAACCGCTAATTCACGTAACCTGACTCCACTAAACGCATACTCGATCCATTGCGATGGGATGTTAAATCACCATACAGATCAATAGCTTCCTCATCATCGACTTGTGAAAAATTAATGCTAGCGAGGTTAAATGTTTAACTCAATAGGGAATTAAGGGGCGTTGACTCATCAAACGAATATAAGAACGTTCTTAGTTGTCAACGCCCATTTCTTTCCCTCAAAGATCTTGAAATTGAGGATATTTAAGTTAAGGATTTTAAAGTTAGTCTACAAAATAGTACAATTGAAAAAGGATGTTTACCAATTCCAAAGAAAAATATCTTTTCTATGACGTAAATTCTTTGTCTATTAACATCTTTCTTCGATTTGGTTTTAACTGAACGTTAAATTTTCTTCCACATATCAATTATCCAATGGTTACGAAACCCACGAAAGTCTTAAAGGATACGGGCGTCACAGCCAAAATCTTTTCCAAAGTCCATGTCGAAGATATACTAGCCAACGTAATTAGTAAATTATTCTTCAGTAAAAAACTCGACAATGTTTTCAATCCAAAATCCTCATTATAATACTTTTAAAGAACAGGTCCAAAAGCTTTTACTACCCTCATACATTCTTAATTCGGTGCCATCTTAACTTGATAGTTTGAATTAAAACATCTGACGATTTAAAAACGTAAAGACTAGACGATTGAGGCAAGAAAACTTGATTTTTTTGAGGCTTGAGACTTGACTTGGGCTTCAATTCGCGTGACGTGACTTTTGTAGCGCGACTTGATGATTCCTAGTATTTGCACTTATATAAATAACCTTGAAGTTTTTACTAACATATCTAATTAATTATCTCACATTTTAAAGAAGAAGAAATAGTGTAAAAGAGAAAGTTAGTGTAAAGGGAAAAGTTAAATTTATTTGTCGCCGAATTTGTTATTTACTATGGTGAAAATCTTGGACTTAGCGATTTTCTATTTAAAATAGTAATAGCGACGTAGCCATTTACCTATTTTAAAGTGCTTGGCAACTTGATGATCGCTTTCTTAACGATTTTAGATATTTATCGATTAATCTCAACGTTTGTATTCCAGAAGAATTCAATAAAGATTTCTTAATATTTTCAAAAGCGATACCATCGCCACCTATACTCTACCGTGAAAATCGATGTAACCTTGAAATTTTCTATACCTACTGCAGTAAAAACAGTTGCAATTCGTAAAGATTTTTCGAAAAAATATTTTCTGTACCTTATGATACAAATGGTAATCTGAAAGTAACTTCTTTTTTTACCTCGCTAATCTATTCTTAACTTAATAATCACTAATCAGTATTGAAAAATATTACCAGTAATAAGCTTTTATACATTAAAATGCTGTTTTTTCGAATCGTAGTCAAACTAATAGTAATATCACGTAGTCAATTGGTGGATGTATTGTTCTAGGTTTAGCAGATCGCTGGAGGGTCTACACACTAATTTGTATGAATAATTGCTTAGCCTGTTCCTTAGTCTGAAGTAGGCACATACTATACTTAACTTTATAGTCAAAACAGTCAACTCATGAGAAATATACTCAACTTGCAGTCAGTATAGTCAACTTACTTGATAGTACAGTTGACTGATTATATGACAATAACTATCTTTTCAATAATAATGATCAACAATATTATTCGAATATACCAAAATATTGTCGAGTGAAATGAAACAGAAAATATAGAGAAATTAATGTAACGAGTTATTCATATATTGATAAAACGTTACCGATATATTCAAAGGTGGAAAGAGGTAACCAATCATTCCCAAAATTAGAAACAAATGTGGAATGAGGTTTTATACTCATCGGATTCCTTAATACGAAACTTATAAAAAGCGACTTCAACGTTGAGATTAATAAAACACTTAGACTATGAAATATTAGCGAACTTTTCTTTAATAAATGGAGATGAATATTGGTAGACTTTTGTAATAATGTTGAATCAGCGGTAATCAATGTAAAAAAATCAAGCTGTTACCGGGTTTTTTTAACGAAAAACGTGTGAATACTCTTTAAAAAGGTATGTACGTACATATAACCTCAATCTAACAACTCAATTGATATTTTCCTCAACACGAGAAGCTTTTTCTATAAAATAATGTATAAAGAGCTCTAAGAACCTTCCAAAAACTAAAATTAATTATTGTAGGAAAAGGAGTCAAATTGAGTAAAGTAAAGTCAACTAAACTATCAGTTTAGTTGATTGTACTGAATACAAATTGGCTGCAATGCGTGGGACTGCACTGCAAGTGCAGTACAATAGGTGCCTACTTCAAAGTGAGGTATAGGCCAAAGCGTTTAACCATACAAATTAGTGTACAGATTGGCGAGCGATCTGACAAACTTAGAAATTTACAACCAACTTCAATGCAGCACCAGTGACTTCGACCACAATGATTTGAATCGACTAAGTTTCAACGAAAGGCCTATATCTATAGGCAGGCCTACCAACAATTATCGTATCAAAAATAATTTTATAATCGGCTTGTAAATAGTGTGTAAATAAACCATCCCCAAACCTTTTGTTGAATTAAGGTGTAACCTTCTTAAAAACTTCTAGGTGGTTATTGTCGACAATAACGGTTGATTTTGAGGTTAATATTTTTTTAATATCCTGAAAAAAGATAAACGCAAACCGCGTGATAACGACTTGGTATTTACGGTTGCGTCCAAGTATAAAGTGGAAAACATAATCCTTCATACCTTTAAATAACTTTTATATCAATACAAACTCATGTTCCTATAGGCAGTGATTACTTACTCAACCCAAACACAATACGTATTCCGAAAAGATATAGGTCACCTACTCGCATTTCATCCAAGGTTTACTAAAGATAAATTCGTATAATAAGTAAAAAATAATATAGCCCCGACTATGATATTAATATTTATCGAGTTAAACGTCCAAATAAGTTATAAAAGATGTAAGTCATAAACCAGTAATAACTATGTATTAGGTAGTGTTATCGAGTTATTAAAGTGAAATGAAAATATGTGATAAGTGTATTCTACGGGTATATTACTTACTGATACCATAATAACACCCCCCAGCAATATCTAATGAAACGTTTACAAACTGAATCAAATTACAACGTAAATATATAACAAATAAGGGGTAATTCATTAATTAAAAGAAAAGTATAGGGTCTAATGAAAATCCTCTTAATTTATATACTCGAATAGGTATAAAAATTACATTTTCCCCCTTTAAATGTCAACTAGGTAGTCGTTGATAATATAGTTAATATCTGTGTTAATTTTGATTCCAAAGACGCTTAGGCGTTATGTATCATAAAAAGGTAGGTTTGGATTCGATAACTATTTGCGTTGCATTTTAAGTATAAGTTATGATTTTTACAACGTAAAAATTCGGATTGATTCACTCAGGTAACGCTTTATTTAATACCGGTTAGAAAAACCTTTACGCTGAATTTTTTTTTTTAAATTATAGCGCGTGATTATATTACCATTACCAAATCCTTTCAAACCGCTACTACCATTACTAGGTCTACTAGTATAACCAACACTGATACTATTACATCGAATACTCAAGTTATAAATTAGTCTGTTTATAATATGGATACAAGTAACCCATTAGTTGTATTTTTCGGGTATATTGAATATTAGTAAAGAGTTATATATTGTATCGTTAATAAATTCCCCAAAAATAACAAACTTAACGGTTAACTTCCAGAAAATACTACCGTCAACTTCGGTTGACAAAACCTTGTAAACATTGAAAAAATGTATAGTTTTTGACGAACCCTTTGTTTCAAATACGTAAAATGAGAGATAATGACTTTTATGACGCTAGGGCTATTATAATACGCACGAAATATTGCTATAAAGGCGTTGTGATTACTATTAATACTGTTGCTGTCGCTGGTGTAATAACTTTTTATAATGTTTTTTACTATTCCATTCAACTATTGTTGAATAATTTCAAATTAATCTTCTTTATACTAATAAACTTTCGATCATTACGTTACTTACGTAATATTATAATCTTCTATACTGAACAATGTAATTTAATGTCGGAATATCGAACTTTTTAGTCGAAAAACTTACGTTTAACTCGTTAACAGCTAACGTTATTAGGCTAATCGTCGATTTTGAAATCCAAATCGGGGGAATTTGGAACGTCATCATCGGTTCGGGAAACACGACGAGATCTTGGATAGAAAACAACGCAAAGATTACGCTAATGTCGTTTAAAAGTAACGTAAAAGCGGTTTCCACTAAAGTGAAAAGTCACAACAAAGATATAAACGTGCCGTTAACGATTTCAAACTGCCGAATTATATTTATAAACGTAATCAATATATTATCATTATGACTTGTATGTAAAGAGTACTCATGAACTGCTTGGTAACTCTTAAAGAGCTCTTTTCGTAAGATTTCAATAAACAGTTTTTGTTAAGCGGTCAATTCATCATATTATGCAGTCAGAGAGCCTTCGAATTGATATTGTATATACTAGTTAATAAATTACTTTAAAGCTTATGGGTTTAGGTTCGTATTATCAAAAGATATAATAATAAGCTATAAGCGTTTGAAAGGAATTGGAATACGATGAGGGATAAATATAAAGAATTAAATATAAAGTAACTAGGCTAAAGCTTCCGTTTAAGGTAATATGATACTATTTGTAATCCTCGATAAAAAGGAAGAAAAAGAGGGAGGTCTTTACTGAAAAGCTTCTATAAAGATAGCGATAAAGAGTATCTCGGTTACGTGATTAATCGCATAGTGTGGGCATAGTCAGGATCAGCTAGGGGGCGATATAAGAGCATAGTAATCGTCAGGGCTAGATCCCAGACAACGACTAGCTCAGATAACAGCCTATAACAACTTAATACAGTATTTATAAATTATACAAATAAACGCCTTATTAATATAATCATTTACGTTAATGCATATAATCTGAATGTTATTCATCTCCTAGGATAGCTTAACTTAGTTTTCAATACGCTGTTACTGTTTGAACAGAAGTCAATTGCAGTATATTCAAGACAACTATACTTACAGTAAGTAGATTGTACTTAGTGTAAGCTGACTGTGTTGTTTGTGGAATTAACCGTATTGGTTACAAGTCAAGTATAGAGAGTTCACAATTCAGACTAAAGCATGGGCCAAACAATAGTACATACAAATAAGTGCGTGGACTAGCTAGTGATCTAGCAAACTTAGAAGTAACATATCACCACATTCAATGAAATACTGGTTACTTCAACCAGATATTCGAATCGACAAAGTTGTAACGATAAAGCCCTACCAACACTAATTAGTGATAATTATGTTAAATATAGATAAGCTAAGTAAGAGAGAAGGCTAATTTCCAGTTATTACGCTTTATTTAGACAAGTTAAAAGAAAGATTCTTGCGAAGCGTCACTATACACTGTGCATTTGTTTGTGGCAGCAAGTAGAGAAAGCTTGTAAACTCTGTAGTTGTTTGCGGCAGTCTATAATTAGTGATGGTATCGCTATTGAAAACACTAAAAAATATTCATTGAATCAGTCTTGGAAAAAAACGTTGAGATTAACCACCTAAATGTCTCAAGATCATCAAGTTATCAATGTTGTCAAACGGTTAAATCACTACTACTATTACGGGTATTATTACTATTACAAATTACAAATTGTAAACGTTGAAGTTCTACCACCCCTTGAAACAAAAATAACAACTTTAATGGTAAATTACCTACGATTTACCGCTTTACACCAATCCACCCCCCTATATTACTTCAATTTTTAGTAAAATAACTCCCAAAATGCTATTTTTAACATTGTTAAGGACACCTCCAGGAAGAAAACTATTGATAATCTTATATTTAGGTTCATTAAGCACTTTAACAAAGATTTATGATAAATAGACGTTGACAAAAACTTTACTCTTAAATACCTAACCAATTATATCAGCTACTTTATCTTCAACTCAAACTAACTGGATTCGATTATAGACCTGACGTATTTAATGACTTTTGTAAGAGGTTCAACGAATGGACTTCAAAGATATGGAAAGATGTAAATAGGAAAGTTAAAATTAAGCTGAAAGTTAAAATATATGAACGAAAAATTCACCTTTCAACAAAAAAATAAAAGGAAGGTATTTGGGCAAACTTATTATAGGAATATACAATAAACGAGGACCCTTGGTAGATATATGAGGGCAAGAATAAAGATATCGCTGGCGATAACATTTTTCAAAGCCCATATACGCGTTCGCGAAGTTCTACTCAAACCTAAATAAGTTCTTGAAACTCCCCAACCTAAGGTTCCCAACGCCCTAGCATCGCTGGCAACGATGAGAAATCAATTGATAAAGGCGTATCAAGTCCCTAAGCTTACGGCCACCCTTAAGTTTACTAGTTAATTAAGCAAAAACCCTACCAATAAGCCCATTAGTACCAACAAAATTATTACCACGTTTACGATAATTCTTCAGGTCCTCAATAGGTGTAATTTCAACGAATTCGCCAGTAATATTAACCAAAAAACAAGATTTCATTCAATTTCGAACCTATCCTACGCATAAATACTGGTGTTTTCTCTCCCAACTTTGTCGAAGGTAAATATCCCGTCCCTTAACACCAAACCCAAAATAACTAATCAAAAATTCCAAAACGGTTTTACGATTAATACATTACTTTTTCCCCTCAAAACATTCTTATAATAAATATGAACTGTATTGCGATTACAATTTTCGTTTGGATTTAATGATGTAAGAAAACGTATAACGGTATACTGTATAACCTCTTTAGCCTTAAGTTGCAATTTTTTTAACATCTACTGTCAAATAAGAATTAAGCTACCAAATTTCTATTCGTTATTTCCTAGTATCCTCACCGGCTAAGATAAAGGTTATTACCTCCAGTACTAAGCTAATTGAAGAGTTTCAAAGAATTTACGATAGTTTTACAAATCATTTGGAATACAATGTCAACCTCAAAAAATACCACATCAACTAGAACATCATTAAATGGTCCCAAATAATGGAACACAAGAAGAAGTCGGAAATGAAAATAAACCTCCTTGATGACATATTTAATAACCTAATACTATACTAAAAATAATAATGAATATGAAAATCAATGAAGAAATATTATGGCAATAAGTCCGCCAAGCTATTACGGGCTTTCAAAAGTTTAAATACGCCTTATAATGCTCTAACGCCACCTGTAAAGACCTTTTTTTAGCTAATTACGGTTCTTTTTTATAACTATAATAATAAAGGTACCAAACTCAACTGGTATGTACTCCTAAGCCTACGATTTTAATGAAAACGATGAAAACCTCGCTTAAACCTACTACTTCGACCGTAAGTACTTGTTATAACCCAGATAACGGTTGGATCAAGAAACAGGCCAGCAGGCAGCCGATCCACTCAGAGCCAGGTGTCCAATACATCAGGCGGGGAACACATAGGGATAGGGTTACGCCTAAGAAGAATCAGGACATAGATAGCATAGGCAAAAGACCGCCTATTCTACCTAGCAACATAGGCAAGTGATCTCGGACTGAAGAGCTAGATATATGAGGAACACACTCTCTAGGCATTTCCTAAATTCAGTAGATAGCTCTTTAGTTGTTAATCTAAGTATTCTACCCAGAATAGATTCACAGCTTTTGATCAGCACTACGAGAAGGACGTGTCGTTGATATTATATTACGCATACCACTGCAACCGACCTGCTAATATAAACTCCTCTGACTACTACTGATACTCACAGGTATTTAGTGTGATCATTACAGTACTGCAAACCCAAGTAATACGATTAATAGAAATCTCTAACCACAAAGTATAAACAGCATCTTACTTAAAGAAAATGATAATCAGGTGCTTCAAAATCTTGAAGTCAATTATACAAATTCCTTTAAAATTTCAAGAGGTATTAGATTTGTAGCAAACAAGATTATTAATCAACGCATCACATTACTACCAAATACAAATCAAACTAGTTAATATATCGTATTTGATACCAATTTATCCATAACTAGTCATATATTAAGTTAGTTATGAACCTTAAAGTTTCCAAGTTATAATATAAATAAAATAAGCTCAAAGCTATTAGTTAACATGAAAATTACAGTCTTAGTCTTAAAGTAATGCAGTAATTAGCCGACCACACTTTTTTATACTGCTTAATTAGTAAAGACTCCTATAGTCATTATAAAGATAAAAATCCTAGCCCTACACACTTATTTACTATTTGCGACCGTTATACAAAGAAATTCTTTCAAAGTATTATACCAAACACTAGGGAAATAAGATATTCAACTGGAGATTTTTTTTATCATTTACTATCACCGGCCAGTGCCCACTATATAGCTAGTATAGTGCATCTCTCGCTAATGTTAAAAGTACATATGCTGGCGGGAAGGCTCACAAATTGAGTGTTCCTATCCTACAACAACCTTCCTGTTCGAAAATTCCCTTCTACAATTAATACCGTACAATCCTTTGAATGAACTATGGCAAATAAAAGCGTTGTCTACAACTGAACAAATATATAAGATTGAATAGTAGCTAACTTTCGAGTATTTTATTGTACGCATGTGATAAATGTTGATGGAGTCTTATAATCAACCCTATTAGTTCTTACTGAGTGCTATAAACTTAGTTCAGACTACAAATATGGACCATATTTGTATAAGCTTATCCACGTGCTACGTAAAAGAGGAGAGATTCCGCTAGGTGTTTTGGAAAAGAATTTCAACTAAATATACCTATAAAGAAAAGTCTATCGCCCTTTACAGCCTTTAATTTTAAAACGTAAATATAAAATCCTTATCATGAATCGAACCACAAGCTAGCCTTCCAATTAAGGCTCTAAGGTACCCTACAGCTTGGCGATTTACTCGTTTAGCTAATATATATCCCACTTTCTAATTCTAAATATTTAATACATTGTTCTCGTATTTGATTGGCTTGAACGGTAGCATAATTATGTTTAACGGATGGTTTATAGTGTCGTATTAAGATAATAAGTAGGTTGTTAGAATAGTAGTATTTTCAGTGCAGTAGGTCAACTTTACTTACAGTAAAGTTGACTATACTGACTGCAAGTTGAGTGTATTGTTTGGTCTGGGCTTACTGTATTTTACTGAAAGTCAAATGAAATATGGCCCTTCTTTACACTAGGGTACCAGCCAAGCAATTGGACATAAAAATTACCGTGAAGACCGGCTAGCGGTCTACCAAACCTAGAACAATACATCTACCATTTGAAAAATGCAATACAACTGTTGCTTCGACTAATCGAATCGACAACGTTACAATGTTTAAAGCCCTACCAATACTGATCAGTACTTATTAAGTTAAGTACAGATTAGCCAAGTAAAAGAATAAGCTACTTTCTATTTTGCTTTGTGAAAGACTAAGGTAGAGGAAAGATTCTTAAAAAGAGCTTTTACTGTTGCGTTGGTTTTTACAGTAGTAAGTAAATAAGACTTTAGGCTACGTTGGTTTTCACGGCAGCTTAAAAGTAACGATGGTATTATTATCGAAAACACTAAGAAATCTTTACTAAAGATTCTTCTTAAAAACGTTAAGATTAACTATCAAAAATCTTAAAGTTCGGCAAGTTATCAAACGGCTAAGTCAGTGCTACTGCGGGTGCTACTACTGTAAAAGCGACTAAGTCACATGGCTTACAATAAACAAACTTCAACCTTTATCTACAACAACAACAACCCTCTACCTTACCTTCTACACTAAACCTACCAAACCTTTAACATTGTTTTTACTTTATTCCTTTCTCTTCCTTTACATTAATTCAAACGTAAAGACCGCTGATTCTATCGAAAACACCAGAAATCGCTAAAACGCGCCAAGAAATCCACTCCAAGCGATCCAACATCAAGTCGCTAAGTTCCCACGCAACTTTACATTAAAATACCAAGTTCCCACGCCTAAAAGGCACCAACTCCCTCGCCCTACAAGTACTATATAAGCTATAACCTTATAATAACAACAAGTTAAAATATATAAAGGCAATTAAAACCCAAAAAACTGTTTTCGTCAACTACTACAACGAATACCTTTAAATTATAGATGTTGATAAAACCTCGACTGAAACTTATTTGACTAATTACCTTAGCTAATATATTTTCAACGCGATGCTAAAAGACGACTACTTCCGCGGCGCCCGAGCTTTTGGAGATTTTCGTAATTTTTTTTTGATTACTATATACTGTGTATGTGAAAGATAATTTAACGTACGGTTAGTGCTTAACTTAAAAATGAAGTTATTTACCGTGGCATTTACATTTTCAAAAAGTCCATTAAACTAACCTAAACCTTTTTTAAATTAACTTAACGAAAAAAAACCTCCCCTAAGATCATAATCCTTAAGATCTATAGGAGAAAGACAAAGGGATTAAAAACCTTCAACGCTTTTATACACGTTTTAAGGGACCTTCCCTTTATCCCTGATTAAGTTAAACCTCTTTGTACGTTAACGATAAAAAACCTATTAATCTTCTTGGCAGTCGAATACCTTTATATAACAACGTAGAGTATGTAAATAACGGGAGTAGGGAGTGCGAAGTAGTAGCGACCAATACAATAAGAGGTATTATCGTCGGCATTTTCCACCGGTCAATTAAGTAAAATCGATAACTTCCTTAAAACATTTAAGTTTTTATTACCACTTAGGCCTTTAATTAAAACCACCAAGCCCCTTAAAAGCCTTTCCACGACAAGATTACCTATACATGCGAACCCACCACAAGTCTTATCACATGACTTTACCCTTTAGGTCAAGCGATTGGCAATTATCTTTTACATCGTGATTTGGAGGCTCTAAATCTTAAACTGTTAGGAAACACTAAAAAAAAACTGGGATAACTATTGCGAACTTCCCTTAAAACCTGTTAAGATAATTATCATTAATTACAAACTTTTTACAAACTGCGCTAAAATCTAAAACAATATAAAAACGTATAACGAAAAACCTTACAACCTTTTAAACACAAAGATAATACTCTTTTTATTGAAATAGTAGTATTTACAGTGCAGTAGGTCAACTTTACTTACAGTAAAGTTGACTATACCAACTGTAAGTTGAGTACAGTACGCCCCACTTCATACTATGGTACAGGCCAAGAAATTGACCTTACAAATTACAGTGCAGACCAGCTAGCGGTCTACCAAACCTAGAACAATACATCCACCATCTGACTACTATAATACTATTATTGCTTCAACCAATCGAATTGACAACGTTACAACGTCTATAGCCCTACAAATACTGATTAGTACGTATTAGGTTGAGAACATACAAGCTAAGTAAAAGAAGAAACTATTTTTCGGTTACGCTCTATGGTAACAAATAGCCATTAAGGTAAAAGAAAGATTCTTGCAAAGAGCCTCTATTAGTACTGCGCCAGTTTACAACGGCAGGAAATTAGAAAAGACTTTTGGGTTGCTTCAGTCTAGTATGGTAATCTAGAAGTAAGAGATGGTATTGCTATTGAAAATACCAAGAAACCTTCACAGATCCTTCTTAAAGAACAGCATTAAGATTAACTTCAAAAGTCTCAAAGTTCTGCAAATGAGAAAACAGCTAAATTAGTTCTACTACGAGTATTACTACTGTAAGAAAAATAACTAAGTTCCATAGCCAAAACAACAAATAACCTTCGCTCTTTGCAAACAACAAACGACCTTCGACTTTACATTTTACACCAAACCATTACCCCTACTTCATTTTTTTTTACTTCTCCTACTCCAATTCAATCGTTAAGATCGCTATCCTAAGCGAAAACACCAAAAATCTCCAAGTCGCGCAGAGAAAACCACGTCACGCGACTCCACACTAAATCGCTAAGTCTCATACGACTTTATATCAAAATACCAAGTTCCACACCTAACAAATCCTACAAAAGCTAAAACCTAAAGATAACTGCCGACAACGCTTACTTTGAAGCTATCACCGACTCTACTAGGAAAAAAGCAATTAAGGTCCTCGGAACTGCTTTTACTAAGTACTATAATGAAGACTTTTAGGCTTAAAATGTCGATAAAAACTTAACGGAAAAACACCTCACCAACTTTGTTGGATACTACATTATAAAGTTCGATAACGACCAATATCCTGACAGTTCTTTCCGTAAACAGCACGATCTTTTCAACGACTGAACTATTAATATATAAAAGGTAATCCAAAATTCAGTTAAATTACTTAAGTTAAAACTTAAGGGACGAGGTATTAACGTTTAAGTAAAGGGTATTATAAAGTTGTACTAGACGTTCTTAGACCTCACCTAACTTAAAAAATGCCCTTAAGATCCACGCCCTACGAGAAAAGGTATTAAGGAACCTTAACGCTCTTATATGCTATCCTGAGGACCTTTACTTTAGCTTTAACTAAATTTAGTCTCTTTATGCACTGACGATAAAGAACTTGTTAGCCTGTTTGGCAGCCTAGCGCCTCTACAAGACAGTGTGGAGTACTTATTTAGCGGCGGCATAGCATGTAAAGTAGCGGTCGCTAATTCCGTCAGAGGAATTAACATTGGCACTTTACACCAGTTAATTAAGCAAGATTGTTAAGCTTTTCAAAATCTTCTGGTTCCTCTTGCCCCCTACCACTTTAATCAAAATATCCAAGCCCCCTAAAATCCTTTTAATGATAGATTTGTCTATACGTTAAAACCTATTATAGGTCCTATTAAAGAACTTTACCCTTTGGGCCAAACGATTGGTAATTATCCTTAACACCGTACTTCGAAGACTCTAAGTATTAAATCTATAAGAAATAATGTTAATAAATATTGGGATAACTATCACGGTCTACCCCCAAAACCTGTTAAGAAAGTTAATATTAACTTCAAACTTCCTACGAACTTCGTGAAAATTCGGAACGACATAAAAAGGTATAACGGAAACCCCTATAACTTTTTCGGCACGAAGATAATGCCCTTTTTAAACATTTACAAGTGAATGGAAGTTTTTTCTTTTAATTTTCACTTATGATTCTCCGGAATCCTTAAAGGTTATGCTAAGAACTATGATCTAAACTTCCTAACTCGAGCAACTACCTTTCACAAAGTTTACGATAGTATAAAAGGCCACTTAGAATACGATATCTACCTAACCTAACATTATACAACCTAGGTCACTATACGGTAAATCACGATAATGGAAAAAAAGAAGGAAGAGAAAACACTAATAAATATACTTAATTAGATATTTAATAAGTTGATATTATATTAGTAAACGATCGAGAAAGTCTACACTAACGAATCTATACTTCGTAAGTAGGTACGAGTAGCCGTTAAGAATGTTAAAGAGTTTCAATACGCCTCATAACGCCTAAATACCACATACGAAGGCTTTTTTAACCAGCAACGTTCCTTACTTACAACTGTAATGGCGCGTATACCAAATTTGCTCGGTATATACCCCTAAGCAGGCAATTTCCCTAACGTGAATAAAAAGAACCTCCCGGTAGTTAACTACGTCGACCGCAAATACGGTAACAGGCGCTCTTAATACCTAAAGTTTGGCATATTAACTACAAATTAAAGGTAATAACCATATTAACTCCAATAGAACCAAAATTGAGACGAGCCTACTAACTATAAACACTATCGTCATGCTAATAGTAAAATATATTGGATTTATAATACGTTTAGCTGTTAGATAACCCGATACCCTTTAACCGAGAGAAACAACAAAAATTTAGTATACTATATTTAGTATCTTACCACTTGAAACGAGAATTACTTGGATTAAATAGCAAATTTCGAAGGCGACGAGCCTATTAACGGCGAGAATGCCCCTAATCAAATTAAATAATATAAAAATACTATTTCAGGAGCGGTTTAGTAATTATCTGACCACGCCTGTTTATATAATTTAGGTGGTAAAAACCCTTAACTTTATCCTAACCAATCCACTAACCCCTTATACACCTTTAACCTTCGCGATCGTTACGTGGATTGCACGTTTTAAGGTATTATACCAGATATAGGGGCGATAAGATATTTAATAAGAGGCTGTTCGTAATACGTGGCATTACGGAAGTAAAGCACCACGATTACTGAAATTAATCGTTATGATATTAGCAAGGCCAAAACTGGCTTCGAACCAGGCAAATAGCTATTGTTATTAGAGATAACTGTAACTTGACCTATTATAAAATCGATTACGTTTCACATCTTTAAACCCCCTACTCTTTTCCTTTTTACTTGAAGAATATAAAGACCCTTAGAGTTAACATTAACGTTAACGCTGACGAGCTGGTTAAAAACGACTAAAGGTTTCCCTTTGCCTTGAAATAAGGGTATCTATAGTTTTATTTTAAGGCCTTAAAACATTAATACCAAACCTAACAAAACCGTAAATACGTTAATTATACCGGCGCTTTAACTAGCTAGCCGTTAACAAATAATATAAAGTCCTAAAATCCTTAAGATATAAAAACTTGAAATACTTTACCCTCAAAGCTACCGAAAAAAATTCCCAATATTATCAAACGTATAATTAAAACCCTCAAAATTTAAATTTTTATTTACAAACAATAAAAACTTTAATTACGGGATCTTCATAGATGAATTTTAATTAAATAATAATCCTCTTTTTTATGTCATTAACTTTGTAACCTCTTTCTACGAAATCAAGTTTTTGAAATACCTTTCAACAAAAAATACGTGGAAAGCGTTAAGGATATTATAAACTAATACGTATTTAAGTCCACATAAAGTCGTCATTTATAATATAAACACCAAATTTTGGGTAGCGGAATTTCAGAAAAATGTTAAGATAATAGGTATTTAGTGTAAACAGGTGCCTGTAAAAGCTTACTAAATCGTTTATGAGGTTAAAAGGGCACAAGCCCTACTTCACCAAACATATAATATTCTTACGCTAGAAATTAAAAGCTTTACGAATCCGAAGGCACGTCTTTGAATAACGGTAAAGGCTTTAAATAATATTATAGGTCCTAACGGTCTAATGATAACACTACTAGTTTTTGGAGCGTAGCCATACTCGACCAGTAAATCTCCCCCATTAGCAAATATTTAAAAGAGAGTTATAATATACGGCAAGACTCTAAAAAAAACTATGGGAAAAATCGGCACGTCACCAGGTTAACGATACCTTTAATACCAGGAACGGCCCTTTAATAATCGACGTACTTATTTTGCCGTTATAAATTAAAGTCCTCGTATAACAGGAGCTGAGCAAATTAGAAAGCCTATATAAAACTTGAAGTATCGACGACTCTAAAGTAGTTATTAAAACTGTTAATAGTCTTATATCTTTTCGTATTACCCAGTTTAAACCTTACATTAAGGTTATTAACAATAAAGACTTTTCAATTAAACGACTGAGTTAATACAAGCTTTCTCCATCCATTATCGGTAAACCGATAGAACTCCGCCGGCGCAAACGCTTTCTAGAAGAGAGAAACGTTAAAAAGAAGGAATATATACCGAGTTGTATTTATAATACTACTTGGATAGACAGGGAAAAAATGAAAACGAAAACTTAACACTAAAGCTCTAAATATAAGGTACTATCAAGACCTTCGGCAAACCTTTTGAGGAAAGCGATAGGGTTTGATTCAACAGCCTACTAATATGAGAAGTTGTAAAATTTATGTTAAAGGTCTATTTTAACCTTTAAAACCTAAACTTTATGATTTTCAAGTCAAAGATTGTTTACTAGGTTAAAGGTATGACTACGGGGCGGCCGTACGAAAAGTTACGCTTAATAGCTAAGGAAACTTCTATAAAGACGAAATTTGAATTATTACGTAATCACTGACCATTTAGAAAATTAGCTAACGCTTCATAGCCGCTTTAACGGCAAGTTTACTAGCCAAAACTAAAGGCAAGTTTACACTTAATAGCCGAAATATAACATAGGTTCATATATAATTAACCACCGATCCATAACGGATTGTACTACTAGAATTACCATAGGAATTATGGCCTATTTATATTCCGTAAACGGTAATACGATATATTAAGCCTTTATAAAAATTAGCTAAAACAGGCATCTACTAGTTTTTATCCAACCAATCGCACTTTATATAACGATTAGATATAAAGTCTTTGATATGCGACCCGTGTTTACTGGTAACGTAAGAAAAATATTTCGGTTTAATGGGTATATAAATTAACGATACCCTTTTCATCGAAACGGCTAAATTTATAGCATTAAAATAAAGGGCGATTATGGACTCTAAATTCTAGAATTATAAGCTGGGAACGATGTTAATAAAAGATAATTAATTTAACTTCATGGTATAGTTACTTCGTATGTTTGGTATTAATGCTAACCTTAATTTTTGATAAAAAGGTTATGGTACTGATTTAATCATAATCGACAAGATTAACGATACTAAGACCTACCGGTACCTAAAACAGCGTGCTCGTAGCAGCTATATTGCTACCTCATGTTAACCAAAGGCCTCCTACGATCTTTTCCTTACGGCGCAAATATAAAATCCAATAAGCAATAGATTTGACCGGCTTAATAAGAAGATTAAATGATAGATATGAAATCATGATCGAGGGATTAATATAGTTCCGATCGACCCATCGAAGGCTAAGCTAATAGTCTTTACGGATAGGTTTTTGATAAATAACACCGACTTATTTTTACAAATTAGCCTTTTAACAACCCTTGTTAAAAATAAGCGAGAGGACCAGTTTAGTAAGATTGATAACCTTATTCATTAAACCTTTGTCGAATATAAAAAGATTGTACGAAACGTATTAACTTTAAAGATATATGGTATAATAGCAAATTTTAATACAGGTGTAATATTATGGGAAACCTTTAACGTTATTATCAGACAACTTAAGACTCCTTAGATCACGGTTGTAATCTATACCGATTCGAGAAGCCTATTCGAATGCCTTTCGAAACTCGGAACTATCAGTGAAAACCGCCTAATAATGGACGTAATAGCACTCTGCGAAGTCTACGAAGCGAGGAAAATTAAGAAGTTTCGATATATTAACGGCAAAAACAATCCTACTAATTCCAAGACGAATATATAGCCGAAAAAAGCCCTTCAAAGGTTTCTAGACAACAATAGACTAACCATACGTATCGAGAGCTACATTAATAGACCGCCTGGAAAACCTAAATCACGTGGCGGCGGTTAAGAATATGCTGGAAAATTAGAAAACTACCAAGAAATTAACAATACTAACTGATTCAATTGGCACAGCTAAAGTAAAGGATTACATAGGTTTATAGCAGAAGACGATGCTAACTTTTTTGATTGGCACGGCTAAAGGAAAAGATTGCATGAGTTTGTAACAGAAGAACTTTTTGTGGGAGTTAATAAAGGTGGACCTCGGAACCGTAAAGCAATTAACGGCAAGTACAGTCGATTTTCATACAATTAAATGCAATTCGTTGTGAAGGCCAATTGAAACTGACAGGGGTCTAGCCAGTTAACGAGGTCGCGATTCAGTGCTTACCAGAAAATATTAGTCAACCATACTAACGTACGCGCACAAACTAAAAAGGTTCCAGTGTTAGAATAGTAGTATTTATAGTGCAGTAGGTCAACTTTAGTTACAGTAAAGTTAACTATACTGAACTGCAAGTTAAGTATATTGTTTTTTGTGGGCTTACTATATTAGGTGTAAGTCGAGTACAGTATGCTCCACTTCTAACTAAGGCACAGGCTAAGCAATTGGCTATACAATTACTGTGCAAACCAGCTAGCGGTCTGCCAAACCTAAAACAATACATCCACCACCTGAATACTGCAATACTACTGTTATTTTGATCAATCGAATCGACAACGTTACAACATCCAAAGCTCTATCAACACTTTTTAAATATTTACAAGTAAATAGAGATTCCCCCTTTTGGTTTTTGCGTACGATTTCCCGGAATTTTTACAAGGTATGATAAAGACTACTACCTAACTTTCCAAACCCGAACAACCAACTTTTGTAAAGTTACGATAATATAAAAGATTACTTCGAATACAACTTCCACCTTACCTAATATTATATGGACTAATTTAATACGATGTAAACCATAATAATAGAGAAGGAAAAAGAGGACGAAACACTAAGAAACATACTATATGAAATACTTAATAAGCTAATATAATGTTAGTAAATATTGGGAAAAGTATACATTAACGAAACTATACATCGAGAACAGGTACGAGTAATAGTTACGGGCGTTACCAAGTTTAAATACGTTTTATAACGCTTAAATACCACTTTTAAAGCCTTTTTTAGCCAGTTATGCTCCTTCCTTTTAATTTAAATAACACGTGAACCAAACTCTCTTAGTATATACCCTGAAATCGACAATCTTTTTAACGTAAATAAAGAAAACTTTACGGTAGTTAATTACTTCGATATTAATCACGGCTATAGGCGCCCTTAACGCTTAAATTATAGCCTAAAGGTCTCAAGCTAAAGGTAATAACCATGTTGGCAACAACAAGGCTAAAATTTAAATAAACCCATTAACCGTAAAAACTTTCGTTATAATAATAGCAATATATATTGGATTTATAGCAAGTTTAGCTTTTAGTTAACTCGTTATCCCCTCGTTGAACACAATAATAAAAAGGTAATATACTATATTTAATACGCCATTACTCTCAAATAGAATTAATTGAATTATATTAAAAGTTTCCAAAGAGATAAGGTAATTTACCGCGACGATACTCTTAAGTAAAATAAAAAATATACAGATATAACCCTTAGTACGGCTTAATAATTAGCCAACCACGCGTTTTTGTACCGTTGAGGAAGTGAAAACCCTTACTTTTACCCTAATTAAGCCTCCAACCCATTACATACCTTTAACACTCGCAATCGTTACACAGACCACGCGTTTTAAAGCATTATACCAGACATGAGAGCAATAAGATACTTAATAAAATGATATTCGTAATACGCAGTTCTACCGAAGGAAATTACTATAGCTACTAAAATTAATCGTTACGATGATAATAAAACCAAAGTTAACTTCGAATTAGGCGAGTAATGAGTACTACTAAGGATAATAGTAGTTTACACTATTATAAAATTAATTGCATTTCAAATCCTTAAGTCTTCTATCTTTTCTATTCTTTATTTGAAATATACAAAGACCGTCAACATTATCATTGATGTTAACTCCAATGAACTAGTTGAAAACGACCAAAGCTTTCCCCATACCTTTAAGTAGGACCATCTATAATTTTAAATTTAAAGCCTAAAAGTAATATTATGAAACCGAATGAAGTCAAAATTACGTTAATTGCAATGGCGCTTCAACCACTCAGCCTTTAAGAGGCTATAAAAAGGTTCAAAATCCGTAAAACATAAAGATATGAAATAATCTTTTTAAAAGCTATCGAAAAACTACATAATCACTGCCAAATACGTGTCTAGGCCCCTTGAAAATTTAAGTTTACAATAACAGGCGATAATGACTTTAACTACGAAGTCTTTATTAATAGATTTTACTTTAATTACAAGTATTTTTTTCATATAGTTAACTTCGTAACCTTTTTTTACGAAGCTCATTTTTTGAGCCCCTTTCGGTAAATGATACGTGGAAAACACTAAGGATGCTATAGATTGACACATACTTAGGCCTACTTAACGTCGTTATTTACGATATCGGTACCAACTTTACAGCGATGGAATTTCAGGAAAATACTAAGATAATAGGAATTTAGTGCAAATAAGTGCTTATAAACGCCTATTAAAGCATTAAGAAAGTTAAAAGGGCACACTTATTACTTATCAGAGCGTATAATATCCTTACGTTGGGGATTAAAAATTTTACGGATTCAAAAACGCGTTTTTAAATAGCAGTAAAGAGCCTGATTGATATTATAAGTCCCAATGACTTAATACCAACACTACTAATCTTTAAATTGTACCCACACCTAACGAGTAAATCATCTCCATTAGAAAGTACCCAAAAGTAAACTATAGCTTACGGCAAAGTATTAAAAGAACTACGAAAGGAATAGGCGACCCGTCAAGTTAACGTTGCCCTTAACACTAAGAACGGCTTTATGACTATCGACGCATTTTCTTTACCATTATAAAGTGAAGTCCTCGTGTGGTTAGATACGGGTAAATGGGAGGTTTTATACAAATCCTTAAATATAGATAACTCTAAACTAATTATTAAAATTACTAATGGCTCGGTGATTTTTTGTAACATCCAGGTTAAACAATATATTAGGGTAATTAATTAAAAATACTAATGAGCTAAACGATTAAGATAATACAAACCTTACTTAATAGTTATCGATAAACCGATAAAACTCCGCTGATGCCGACAACCTCCATAAAAAAGTATATTAAAAAGGAGAAATATATACCCGGCCGTATTTATAATACTACTTAGGTAAACAAGAAAGTAAAGAATAACAAAAAATTTGTATCAAAACTTCGAGTACAAGGCATTATTTAAACTTTCGACAAAAACTTTAAAAAAGTAACCTAAGAGTTGTACAATTTGTATTAAAGATTAATTTTAACCCTGAAAACCTAAATTTTATAATTTTTAAATTCAGGATTATTTACGAGGTTAAACGCAAGATTAAGGGGCGTCAGTATCAAAAGTCACATCTAATCATTTGATGATATAGTAATAAAAGTGAAGACTGGATCCTTATGTAGTCGCCAACAATTTAAAAGATTAACTAGAGTTTAGTAGTCGCTTTAGCAATAAGTTTACTAACCAAGACTAGAAGGAAGTTTACAATTAATAGCCGAGATATAACGCAAATATAGACATAATTAACAACCTACTTATAGCGGATTATCTTGCTAAAGTTTCTACAGGAACTACGTATCATTTACCCTCTGGAGACGGTAACACCATATATCAAACCACAATATAAACTAGCCTAGATGGGCGTCTATTAACTCTTAAACTATTAATTACACTTGAAATTACTATTATGTATAAAGTTTTTTATAAAACCCATAACTATTAGTAATGTAAGAAAATGACTTCAGCTTAATAAGTATACAAACTAACGATACCCTTCACTTTAAAAAGGTGACCTTTATAACTTCGAAATAGCAGGCGATTGAGGACTTTAAGTTTTAAAACTATAAGCTAATTACAATTTTGGAAAAGGGTAACCAATTCAACTTTAACAGATCGTTAATCCTTGTATTAAGTATTAATACCGGCCTTAACTTTGGCTAAAAGGGCCAAAGCATTAACGTAACTATAATCAATAAGACTAACGTAGCCAAATCTCAATGGTATCTAAAATAACATACCCGTGGTAATTACATCGCCACTTTATATTAACTAAAAGCTTTTTACGACCTATCTATTACAATAAAAATACAATATACAATCAATAATGATTTTGACTAGCTAAATAAAAAGCTTAAATAATAGATGCAAAAATCAGATCGAAGGCTTAATATAATCCTAATAGACCTGTTAAAGACTAAATGAATAGTTTCTGAAGATATATTCTTTACAAATAATACCGACTTATCCTTACAAATAGGTTACTTAATCACCCTTACTAATAAAGATAGGCAGGGGGGTGAATTAAGCATTAGCAGAAACCAAATTTATTGGATTATTATTGAATATAAAAGCATTGTACGAAACGTGCTGGCTTTAGAAGTCTACGTCATAATAGTAGGCTTAAATATAGGCATAATTGTTATGGACTTAGGCTATGAAACGTACAGTCTGAGTCATGAGTCATATGATTGTACATATTGTAGTGCACGATGTTGTATCGTGTTATGTCTTACCCCTTATAGTATGGTTAGCGTAATCCAAGACATCTGGATTATTAGTACTTTTGACCTGGTGGAAAGATCAAAGGGGCTAACTCTGGTCAGCTGATGGAAGCCACATTGACCGGCTTGAGCTTATTTAGTAAGACCATTATAATAACACAGTGAAAAACCCTTAAAGTTATTAGCAGGTAGCCAAAGATTCCTCTTGTCCCGGTGGTAATTTATACCAACTCGAAAACCCTGTTTGAATGTCTTTTGAAGCTCGATACTAATAGCGAAAAACGCCTGATAATCGACGTAATGGCACTCCGCGAAGCCTATAAAAGGAGAGAAATTAAAGAGTTCCAGTAAATTAACAGGAAAGACAATCTTATTAACGCTATAACGTAGGCATCGCCGAACAAGGACTTTAAAAGGTTTTTAGATAGCAATAGACTAATCATACACATCGAAAGCTACGTTAATATGCCACCCGTTAAGGCAAAATCATATAATGGTAGTCAAGGATATGTTATCGAATTGGAGGACTGCCAGAGGATTTACGATAGCGACTTGTTTCATTAGCACAGCTTAATTGAAGGTTTGTATAAGCTTGTAGGGAAAGAACTTGTTGTAGGAATCGATAAAGTCGGACCTTAGAGCTGTGGGGCAATTAAAGGCAAATGGGGTTAATTCGAGTACAAATTGGGTTAATTCGAGTGAAAATAGGTGCAATTTGATGTGGAAACCAACTGGAATGAACAGAGGTCTGGCTAGTTGACGACGTTACAATTTAGCGGCTACCGGAAAAGATTGGTCAACTATACTAGCTTGCGCGCACGAACTAAAAATCTGCCAGTGTTGGAATAGTAGTAATTGCAATATAATAGGTCAACTTTACTTATAGTAAAGTTGACTATACTGACTGCAAGTTGAGTGTATTGTTTTGTGTAAGTCTATTGTATTAGCTGTAAGTTAAGTACAGAATAAGCCTACTTCACACTAGGGCACGGACCTAACAATTGGCTATACAAATTACTGTGTAGACTGGTTAGCAGTTTGACAAACATAGAACATTACATCCACTACTTGACCAATTAAATACTACTGTTACTTCAACCAATCGAATTGACAACTTTTCAATATCTAAAACCCTACCAATAGTGACGATTTTATAAATTTTTGGAATCTATTATTAACGATCGCGACTCGGATTCAATAGGTTCTTTTTAAACGACGTTATTTTTTCAATAGAAGTAAACCAATTTTTATCGACGGTATACCACTTAAAAATGAACAACGATACTAAACGGAGAAATTTGGAAGTTTGAAAACACTTACAAATTATCGTTGTATTTTTGTGATTCAATTATGTATTATATCTTTTAATTTTTCAATCAGTACGAAATAAATGGGAGTAAACGGTTATTAAGTTCAATACTAATGGACTAGTAAATAAGTACGAAATATCTCCTATCCTTAAAGTGAATGAGGATATAAAGTCGTTGATTAATCTGGTGAAACAAGCTTTTAAGTTTTAAATATATCTATAAAGGGATACAAAACTTATTTAGGCGAATATAATATATTTATTAGTAGAGCTTTAGACGTTGCAACGTTGTCGATTCGATTGGTCGATATAATAGTAGTATTGTATGGTTAAGTGGTGGATGTATTGTTTTAGGTTTTATAGACCGCTAGCCGGTCTACACTGTAATTTGTATCCCCAATTGCTTGGTCTATACCCTATTGTGATGTGTAGCCTATTGTACTCAACTTGCACCTATTACAATAAGCCTATACAAAATAATACACTTAACTTGTAGTTAGTATAGTTAACTTTACAGTAAGCAAAGTTGACCTACTGTATTACATATAGTACTATTTCAACACTGGCGACTTTTTATTTTGTGCGCGTACGCCAGTATAGTTGACCAATTATTTCCGGTAAGCGCTAAATTTCGACCTCGTTGACTGGCTAGATCCTTGTTAATTTTAATTGACCTCTGCATTGAAATGCACCTATTTACATATAAATTCACCCCAATTACCTTTAATTGCCCCGCGGCTTCGAGGTTTGATTTTATCAACTTTTACAAAAAGTTCTTTTGTTACAAACCTTTATGAACCTTTAACTCGCATATGCTAATCAAACAAGTCAACATCGTTAATTTTCTAATAGTTTTCCAGTTTTCCAGAACATCTCTGACCGCTGTTACGTAATTTGAGCTTGCCGGACAGCCTATTAACACAGCTGTCGATACGTATAGTTAGTTTATTACTGTCTATAAACTTGTCTAGGGCCGTATTCGGGGATGATTTCGTTATAATATTATCAGGATCGTCTTTGTCATCAATTCCTCGGAACTCCTAAATTGTAATGATCACACTAAATACCTATGAGTATATAGAAGGTATCAGAGGGTTTATATTATCAAGAAGGTAGCAAAAGTGCTGAGTGAACAATATCGCAACCGTGCAAGTAATGATCAAAAGCTGTAAAGCTATTCAGATGTGTAGATTGAATACTTAGATTGAAAATTGAAGAACTATGAAGGAAATACTATCTATGTGGTGCTGACCATGTCCTTATATCTTTTATTCTTTATACCGTCTTCAGTACTATCCTGGGTTAGATCATACTAGATCGCTATGATCCTCCGTTCTCTGGATCATCTTGGATGGCTATGATCCTTCATGATCCATCACGTGACTTTTCTTAGTCATCGTGGCTGACATAAGAGATGTTCCTCGCCTGATGTGTTAGGCTTCTCAGTGGTGCAGTTGCATACTAGCCCGTTTCATAACTCAACCGCTATCTGGGTCATAACATTAATCTCCCTCCTTTGGTAGGCTTTACAGAGTGTTATAATATCGATTATCAGGCGTTTTTGGCTAGTTTTTCCGAGTTTATAAAGGCATTCGAACAGGCTTTTCGAGTCGGTATAAACTATCACCGGGATATAATGAATCTTGAGCTATTTGGTAATAAGATTAAGGGTTTTCCACAATGTTATACCTATATTAAAGCCTGCTATTATACCATAAACCGCCAAAACTAACACGCTTTATGTAATCCATTTGTATTTAATAAAGGTTTAGTAAATTAAGCTGCCAATAATGCTAAATTAGTCTTCTCGCCTATCTTCGATGACGAGAATTATTAGAAAGTCAATCTATAAAGACATGTAGGTATTGATTATAAATGAAATATCTGTAAAGATTATCTTAGCACTCGATAGGTCGATTAAACCTAAATTAATTACTAGGTTCAGGTTTCGCATCTATTACTTAGTCTTTTTATCAAGCTGTTCAAAGTCGTTATTCGTTGGCTTTGATACTTGGGCCATAATGAAAAGGATATAAAAGGCCTCCTGTTAGCATAAAGTGGCAATATAACTACTACAGGCATGTTATTTGAGGTAACGTTAGGCCTTGACTATGTTAGTCTTGTCGATTACAGTTAAATTAATACTTTAGCCCTTTTGGCGAAAACTAAAGCTAGTATTAATACCGAATATGCGGATGAATGATCTGATAAAGTTAAGTTTATTACCTTTTGCCCATATCGTTACCGGCTCACAATTTTAAAACTGAAATTCTTTAATTGCCTGTTATTCTAATACCACAAATCTAGATATTCTAATGAAAAGGATATCATTAATCTGTATATCCACTAGGCCGAAGTCCTTTTCTTACGTTACCAAAAAATACGGGTCGTATGTTAAAAACTTTATACCTAACCTGGATTTAAGGTGCGACTAGTAGGTTAAAATCCAATAAACGCTTGCTTTAACTAATCCTGTTGATAGGGCCTTAGATCGTTGCAACGTTGTCGATTCAAATCGTGGTCGAAATAACATCAGTATTGTATTGATAAAGTAGTGCATATATTGTTCCAGGTTTGGTATATGACTAGACGGTCTGCATAGTAATTTATATGGCCAATTTCTTAGCTTATTCCCTAGTGTAAAATACAGCGTACAGCAATTGACTAACACTCAATGCGGTTAGTCTACATAAACAATATACTTAACTTGCAATTTAATTAATTTTACTATAAGTCAAGTTGACCTACTGCATTGTATGTATTACTATTCTAACATTTGAGACTTTTTAGTTTGTTCATATACGCTAGTGTGGTTGACCAATCTTTTCCGGTTATTGTTAAATAGTAACCTCGTTAACTTGCCAACCCCCTGTTAATTTTAATTGACTCTTTTACTGAATTATATGCAATTTGACCCTGTTTGACCTTCATTACTCCGTTTTTTCGAGGTCCAAATCTATTAATTCCTACAAAAGTTCTATTGCCACAGGCCTTCACAAACTTCCACTTTAGTCGTACCAGTCGAATAGATTACCATTACAACCTTGACTTCTTTAACAGTCTTTTGGTCTATCACCACAACCCTAGTCGCCAGCACGTGACTTGGGCTTGCCAAACGGCCTATTAACGTAGCTCTTGATACGTATAGTTATTCTGTTACTATTCATAAACCTTTCCAGGGCTTCATTTAGTATTTCCTTCGTTATAGCATTTGCGAGATTGTTTTTTCCGTCAATTTATCAGAATTCCTTAATCTCCCTTTTTTTTGTATACTTTACGAAGTATTATCACATCGATTATAAGGCGTTTTTTAATGGCAGTTTCGAACTTGGAAAAGTATTCGAATAGGCTCCTCGAGTTGGTACAAATTACCACCGAAATATGAGAAATATTTAATTTCTTAGTAATAAGGTTAAGGGTTTCCTATAATACTATGCCTACGTTAAAACCTGTTATTATACCGTAAACCTCCGAAATTACTACGCTTCGTGTAATCCTCTTACACTTGACAAAGGTTTAGTAAATTAGGTTACCGATAATACTAAATTTGTTTTTCTATTTATCTTCGTTGACGAAGGTTATTAGGAAGCCGATTTTTAAAGACAGGATAGTATTATTTTTAAAGTACCTATTAGTAAAGATTATCAAATTTGACCTCGACAGGTTGATTAGAACTATATTAACCCCGAGGTTTAGGTTTCTCATTTATAACTTAAGCCTTTTATTTAGCCGGTAGAAGTTTTTATTTGCCGGATCCTATATTTATGCCGCGATGAAAAGATCATAAAAGGCTTTCTATCAACATAAGAAAATAATATAGTTGCCGCGGGTACGCTACTCTAAGTACTATTGGGTTCAAACAGGTTGGTTTTATTAATTATAGCCAAAACAATGCCTTAATCCTTATGGCGGAAATTGTTGCTAACATTAACATTAAATATACGGATTAACGATCTATTAAAGTTAAGTAAACCGATTTGAAATTTTAGAAATTAGAGTCCTTCATCGCCTATTGTTTTAATGTTATATAACCAAATGTTTTAACGAAAAGGGTATCGTTAGTTTACATATTCACTACACTAAAGTCCTTTTCTCATGTTACTAACAAATACGTGTCGTATATTAAGGACTTTATCTCCAACCGTGATTTACGGTGTAACTGGTAGGTTAAAAACCAATAAATGTTTGCTTCAGTTAATCCATATAGTAACTTAATACATCGTATTAACGTTCCTAAAGGATAAATGATACGTAATTCTAATAGCAACTTTAATATTACGATTCATCATAAATCTATTACTAATTACGTATAGACTTACATTAAATTATGGTTATTAAACATAAATTTACCTTTAATATTAGTTAGTAAACTTGTCACTAAAGCGACTACCAAGAGTTAGCTAATCTTTTGAATAGTTGGCGACTGCGTAAAGATTCAGTTTTTGCCTTTTTCGATATATCCTTAAACGATTAAACGTGACTTTTCATACGGCCGCCTCTTGGTTTTACCCTTAGCTTCGTGGATAATCCTCGACTTAAAATCGTAATGTTTAAGTTTTAGAGGTTAAGATCAGTTTTCGATACGAATTGTATAACCCCTAAAGTTAGTAGGCTATTAATTTCGACCTCATCGCTTTCCTTGAAAGGTTTGCCGAAAGTTTCAATAATTCCTTTTACTCGAATCTTTAATACTAAGTCTTCGTTATCCTTTTCTTTCCTGTTTACCCAAATAGTATTATAAATACGACCTGGTGTAAATTTTTCCTTTTTACCGTTCTTTTTCTTCGGGGGTCGTCCCCCATAGTGGCTTTTAATCAGCTTATCAATAATTGGTAAAAGAGGCTCGTATTAGCTCAGTTGTTTAACTTAAGGGTTTTTATAGTTAATAGCTTTAATATAAGACTTAACTTGAGTGATTCGAAAAGATACAGAATCGTTAATAATTTCAATAATTACTTCGGCATTTATAATACTTAAAATGTTTTCGGGCCCTCCTATTTACCTAGCTTCCGTTATACGAGGACTTTACTTTACAACGGTAAATCAAGTACGTCGATTATTATAAGGCCGTTTCTAGTAATAAAGGAAATATTTACTTGGCGGCGCGCCGATTCATTTCATAGTTTCCTCAAAGCTTTTTTGTAGGTCGCAACATGCTTTTGAGTACTTACCGATAACGGAATTTCACTGGTTAGGCGTGAGTATACTTTAAAAACTAGTAACGTTGGTACTAAGCCGTTAGTGTCTATAGTATCGTTTAGGCCTTTTACCGCTATTTAAAGGCGTGCTTCCAGGTCCATAAAGCTTTTAATTTCCAATATAAAGATATTATATGTTAGGCGAAGTAGTACGTATACCCCTTCAACCTTTTTAATGCTCTAGTAAGCTTTTACAGGTACCTTTTTATACTATATACCTATTATCTTAATATTTTCCTAAAACTCCACCGCCGCAAAGTTGGTATCAGTATCGTAAACAACGATATTAGGTAAGCACAGATACGTGTTAATTTATAGTATTTTGAGGGTTTCCTACGTATCTTTTGCCGAAAAAACTTTAAGAACTTCGTCCCGTAAAAAGAGGTTATAAAATTGACAACATAAAAAATAGGCTTGTTATTTAAGTAAAACACATTAACAAAAATCTCGTAATTAAAGGGTTTGTAGTTTTTTAGTATAAAATTAAATTTCTAGAGAGCTTGGGTATACGTTTAACAATAGTAATAAAGTCTTTCGATGAATTTTAGGGCAACGTATTCCATATCTTTATACCCTACTGACTTTAGGACTTTATATAGCTTATTAACAGCTAGGTAGTTAAAGCGCCGGTGTAATTGAAGTATTTTCGGCTTCGTTGGGTTGTTCATCACTGCTTAAAGACCTTAAATATAAAGTCATAAGTGCCCTTACTTGAAGGCGAGGGGATACCTTTAGCCGTTTTTAATTATCTCATCTATATTAACGTCGACGTTGACAACGAAGGTTTTTATATCTTTAAAACAAAAAAGGAAAGTGGTAAAGAACCTGTGAATATAAAACGTAATTACTTTTACAATAATTTAAATTACCGTTCTCTCTATGAACAATAGTTATTTACTTTTTTTATAGTTAACTTTAAATTTATTAACGTTTTAACTATCAATTTTAATAGCTGTAGTGTTTTCCCTTCACAATACCACGTACTATGAATAGCTTCTTATTAAGTACCTAAATATCTCTATATTTGAAATAATACCTTAAAACGTATAGTCCGCGTAACGATCGCGAAGATTAAAGGTATGTAAGGGGATAATGGCTTAACTATGTTAAAGATAAAGATCTTTGTCACATAAACGATACAGGAAGGCGTACTAAACTAGTTATTGGACTGCGTCAGGAATCTCATCTTCGTGTTAATTAATTTTCTTGGAAATATTGTCGCCGTCAATTGACTCTTCGCCCTCAAAATCTGCGACTTAATTCAAGTAATCTTATTTAAAAGTGGTAGGGTACTAAATATAGTATATCACCTTTCTGTTATTTCTCTCGGCGGAGGGGTTTAGAGTTAACTAACAACTAGACTTGTCACAAATCTAATATCTTTTACTACTATTACAACGATAGTACTTACGGTTAACAGGTTCGCTTAAAGCTTAGCCCTATTAATGCCAATGTGGCTACTGCCTTTATTCTGTGGTTAATGGGATAAACCTTAGGCGTTAAGGACGCCCATAACCATATTAATAATCGACGTGATTAACTATTGTAAGGTCTTCTTCATCTATGTTAGGAAAGTTACCAGTTTAAAGGTATATACTAAACGAGTTTTGTGTACACGCCACTACAATGATAAAAGAGGAACGAAACTAGCTAAAAAAGCCTTCACAGGTAACATCTAGGCGTTATAAGGCGTATTTAAACTCGTTAATTCCCGTAACTACTACCAATACCTGCTTGTAAAGTGTGGCCTCGCTAATTTAAGTTTTCCCTATTACTTATTAATACTATATTAACTTGTTAAACATCTAATTAATGACATTAATTGGTATTTCTTCCTCTTTCTTCTTCGCCATTATCGTAGTCCACCATATAATAGCCTAATTTGTATAATATTAGGTTAGGTAGACGTTATACTCGAAATAGCTTCTTATACTATCGTAAATTTAACGAAATGTAGTGGCTCTAGTTTGAAAGGTTAGATATTGGTCCTTGGCGTGCCTTGTGAGGATTCCGGGGAATAATAAGTGAAAACCTAAAGGAGGGACTTGTATTTACTAACAAATATTTAAAAAAGGTATTATCTTCAGGTCGAAAAGGTTATAAAACTTCCCGTTATACTTTTTTATATCGTTCCAGATTTTAGCGAAGTCCTGAAAGAGCTTGAAATTAATGTTGATTATCTTAACAATTTTTGGGGCAGGTCGCGATAGTTATCCCAGTCTTCCTTAGTATTTCCTGGCAATTTAAGTCTTAGAGTTTCGAAGGCACGGTATTAAGGGTAATTGTCAATCGTTTAACCCAAGGGGTAAATTTCTGTGATAGGACCTATAGTGGGCTTTCGCATATAGGTAAACCTGCCTTGAAAAGGTTTTTGAAGGGCTTGACGATTTTAAGTAAAATGTTGGAGGGGAAGGGTGATCTAAATGTTTTGAAATACTTAACAAGTTTACTTAATTAACTGGTGTAAAATGTCGACGTTAATACCTTTAGCCGCGCGGCCGTTGCTTTACGCGCTTTTCCACCGTCAAGGGCGTATTTCGCGCTATCACGTAAAGGTGTTAGACTGTCGAGCAGTTTAATAGGTTCTTTATCGCCAGCGCATAAAGAGGCTTAACTTAGCTAAGGGTAAGGGGGAGGTTCCTTTGATCGTATGTTAGGACATTAAGGTTTTTTACAATCTTTTCACTTAGGCCATGAGTCTTAAAGGTATTCTTTTAGTTAGGCTAGGTGAAAAGGTTTTTATACTAGCTTTATATTACCTTAAGCTGGTTAATAGGCTTTTTTCATTTAATTTTTGTCTTAATTTTCATTCAAATCCCCTTTTTCACTAAGGTTTATATATTTATAGTCTAATCGGTTAAAAGGTTACAGAAGTTGTTAAAGACGTGATTAGGGTTATTAGTATTATTATATTTAACGATGTAGTAACGAACGAAGTTAGTAAGGTGTTTTTCAGTTAAGGTTTTATTAACGTCGTGTCCTCAAAAGTCGTAGTTGTAATACTTGGTAGAAAAATGTCTAAGGGCCTTAATTGTTTTTTTGCTGGAAAGTTTGGTAATGAATTTAAAGTGGGAGCTTACGGTAACCATCTTAACGTAATAGCTTGTGTAGGATGTATAGGATGCGTAGGGCGAGGGAATTGATGATCTTGGGCGTAGAAACTTGGTGTTTGGGCATAAAGTCGCGTGAAAACTTGGAAACTTGGCGTTAGGTAGCGCAACGTGGCTTTCTTAACGTAATTTGGTATTTTCGCTGAAAATAGCGATCTTAAGAATGAAATTGGCCTAGGTAAAATAAAAAAATAAAGTAGAGGTAAAGGTTTGGTGTAAAGGGTAAGGTCGAAGGTTGTTTATTATTAGTAAAGAACGAAGGTTATTTGTTGTTTCAGCCGTAGGACTTAGTAATTCTTCTTACAGTAGTAGCACCTGTAGTAATACTAACTTAGTCGTTTGGTAACTTGCCGAACTTTAAGACTTTTGACAGTTAATTTTTTCTTCTTTAAAAAAGATTTGTCAATATTTCTTAGTGTTTTTAATAGAGATACCGTCGGTACCTCAAAGCTATAATAATAACCGACGTAGCCTAAAAATACCTTTTACTTATTAACGTAAAACCCAATGCAACAGTAAAGGCCATTCGAAAAAATCTTTCCTCTATTTTAACGTTAACGTAAAACGTAATAACCGAAAAGTATCCTATTCTTTTACTTAGCTAATCTGTACTTGACTCAATAAGCACTGATTAATGTTGGTAAGGCCTTAGATCGTTGCAACATTGTCGATTTGAATCTTAGTCGAAATAACAGTAGTATTGCATTGGTTAAGTAATGGATACATTGTTTTAGGTTTGGCAGGTCGCTAGCCACTCTGCACAGTAATTTGTATAGTCAATTGCTTAGTCCGTGCCCTAATGTAACGTGCAGCGTACTGCACTCGATTTACACCCAATGCGGTAAGTCCACATAAACAATAAACTTAACTTGAAGTTCAGTCAACTTTACTGTAAGGAAAGTAGACTCACAGCACTGCATGTAGTACTATTCCATCAAATCCGTATAATAACTTAATATATCGTATTATCATTGAGAAAGGGTAGGTAACACGTATTTTCTATAAGCACTGCATGAAGTGCTATTCTAACAAATTCGTATAATAACTTAATACATCGAATTACCGTTGCTAAATGATTGGTAACACGTAATTTATATAACAACTTTAACAGTATAATCCGTTGTAAATCCGTTATTAACTACATATATATTTACGTTATATTACCGCTATTAAACGTAAACTTACGTTGAATTTTAGCCAACAAACTTGTTGTTAAAGCGACTACTAAGCGTTAACTAATGTTTCAAATCGTTAACGATTACGTAATGATCTAGTATTTATATTTATCATTGTATCTGTTGGTAGACAGTAGACGTTGCAATGTTGTCGATTCGATTGGTCTTTGAAGTAACAGTCGTGTTGCAGTAGTCAGATGGTGGATGTATTGTTCTAGGTTTGGTAGACTGCTAGCTGGTCTGCATTGTAATTTGTATGGCCAATTGCTTGGCCCGTGCCCTAGAGTGAAGTGCAGCATACTGCACTCGACCTACACCCAATGCGGTAAGTTCGCACAAAGCAATACACTTGCAGTACGGTTAACTTTACTGTAAATAAAGTTGACCTACTACACTATATGTAATACTATTCCAACAGTATCCTTAAACGATTAAACGTGATTTTTTGTACGGCCGCCCCGTAATCGTACCCTTAACCTCATGGACAATCCCTGATTTAAAGATCGTGATATTCGGGTTTTAGAAATTGAAATTAGCCTTCGGCATAAATTATATAACCTTTCGAGTTAGAAAGCCATCAATCTCTACCTTATCGCTTTCCTTAAAAGGTTTTCCAAAGGTTTTAATAATCTCTTATACTCGGAGCTTTAATGCAAGTCTTCGTTATAATTCTCTTTTTTAGTTACTCAAATGGTATTTTAAATACGACCCGGTATATATTCCTCCTCTTTAATGTTTCCGTTTTTCAACAGTCATTCGCGCCAGCGGCGTTCCGTCGGCTTATCGATAATGGGTAAAGACAAGTCCTATTAACTCGGTCACTTAACTAAAAGATTTTTATTATTAACCGCCTTAATATGGGGCTTAACCTGAGTAATTCAAAAAAATATAAGGCTGTTGGCAGTTTTAACAACTATTTCGAAGTTTACGATACTTAAGATATTATATGGACCCTTTTATTTACCTAGTTTTCGCTACACGAGAACTTTACTTTGTAATGGCAAAGTAAGTACGTCGATTATTATAGGGCTTTTCCTAGTATTAATGGCATTATTAACCTAATGGCATGCTGATTCCCTTCGCAATTCCCTTGAAGCTTTACCGTAATCCGTAAAACGCTTTCTGATATTTGCCAATAGCAGATATTCACTCGTCAGGCGTAGGTACGCTCTAAAGACTAGTAGCATTAAGACCTAAAATATCGTTCAAGCCCTTTACCGCCATCTAAAGACGTACCTCTGAATCCGTAAAACTTTCAATTTCTAACGTAAAGATATCATACATTCGGTAAAGTAAGGTGTATACCCTTTTAACCTTCCTAATACTTTAGTAAGCCTTTACAGACACTTATTTACCCGGAATACCCATGATTTTAGTGTATTCTTTAAATTCGTCGCCGTAAAGTTAGTGTTCGTATCGTAAATAACAACGTTAAGTAGGCATAGGTACTTGTTAATTTATATAATCCTTAGTGCTTCCAACGTATCTTTTGCCGAGAGGGATTTCAGAAATTCATCTCCATAAAAAATGGTTGCGAAGTTGACAACATAAAAAATAAGCTTGTTATCAAAGTAAAACACATTAATAAAGACTTTGTTGATAGGGCTCTAGACGTTGCAACTTTGTCAATTCGATTGGTCGAAGAAACAGCAGTATATCATGGTCAGATGGTAGATGTATTGTTCTAGGTTTAACAGACCGCTAGCTGGTCTGCACAGTAATTTGTATGGTCAATTGCTTGGCCCGTACCCTAGTGTGAAGTGAGGCCTACTGTAATCGACTTACACACAATACAGTAAGACTATACAAAACAATACACTCAACTTGAAGTTAGTATAGTCAACTTTATTATAAGTGAAGTTGACCTACAGCACTGTATGTATTACTATTCCAACAATATATTGAATAATGGTTAAAAATATCGGCAAATCGTGATGACATTTGGCGAAACGATATAAAATAAATGATTAGAGTTAGCCTAATTTACGTAATATTAAAACAAACTATTTTAGCAAAAAGTTTAACTAATTATATAATAATTACCGTGTCATTGGCGTTTTGAACCCGTCGAATATTATTTTAAATATCATTAAAAAAATGCCGTATATTTTACATAAATTTGCTTAAATTTGAGGTTAGGGACCTCTTTACCCTATGAGGTTTTTCTGACACACGCCCGGGATTAATCCTTATCGCGTACGATACAGGAAAAAGTATATACGAAGAACTTAAAGTTTAGGATATTTGAGTTACGAAAACAGGATGTGGTACTATTAATTATGTATTGCTTAGTAAAAGAGTTATAATGAGGCGAAATATCAGGTAGTAGAAAATTGCTAATATATTAAAGCTTTGGATAAATTAAGATGGAATAAAAGGATTATGGCATTATGATGACTCGCTGTTCCGACATCGGTATTAAATATACACTTAAAATATTATATCGGGTAAATGGCTTTCACTACGAAAATATTATAATATTAAAAAACAAAGGAATAAAACTTCATTACTATTTTGTTATAATATAATATATAGGGATGGGTATATATTACCCGGATTTTTCGAATAGATATTTGACCGTGAAACGTCCTTTATCGAAAATCCCCTTAATTTCACTTATAAAATATTATTATTGTTATCGTAATCCTCTAATCGATAAATCTGATAACGTTAAAACTCATATTATAACTAAACCCGGACATTAAGGGAGGCCGACGAGGGCGGGTGGCATAAAGCGGAGCATTTATTAGGCGACGTTAATGGGGGTAATCAATGTAGTGTGGGGCGAGTATTAGGTAAAGCTGATAAAGGTGGATAACGCTAAGTAAGATAGGCACTGGGGAAAACCGACGAAGGCGAATAACGCGGGGTAGGACAGGGAAAGTGAGTTTGAGGCGGGATATAAAGGACCATAATACGTTAGTTTATGCTCAGGTAACGCGATCAGTATAAATACGGTCGGTAATTCGCTTTCGTTTGATTCTGTTAGCACGCTCCTATATAAGGTTCGCAAATTAAACGCTGACAAATAAATGTATTTTACGATTAAGCCTTAAATATCGTTCTTTACATTTTGTAGATTATAGCCTATATTTGTTGTAAAATATGTAGTTTACGTAATTATATTATTTTATCTACTTAGGATGGATCAATGAAAATATTTATGACGACTAACGGCGAAAACCAGGGTAAAAATATTTCGAATTAATATACGATCAGTAAAAGACGTACGGTTGTAATGAACAAGAAAGAACAGTAAAGGCGGATAAAGGTGTTTTTGAAAACGACAAAGCCGGAAGGAAAGTACGGCAAAAGCGTATAGCCAGAGTTATAACAACTTATATAGCCGGAATAGTTAAAACGTCTTACGCGCAGACGACATTACGAAACCGGGTAAACTAATTAACTAGTTTAGAAAAAGTTAAAGCGAAAACGATTCTATAACCTAGAAAATTACTTTAACAATTACGGACAGATGATAATAAAAAAACAACGTTTTCAAATGCTATGATAAATTATCATAATAACGTATATAATGAAAGTGAAACTATAAATAAATTTATCTTTTCAATACATGATGAACGGAGTTAATATACGGTTGGGATTCCTATTAAATTCATTTCAAGGTTTAACTTGTTACATATTTTACGATAAAAGCGATACCCTAAAACTCGATAAAGATGTATATGAGTGAAGGGTCATTAAAAATTTAATAAACGACTGATGTAAGATATATAAGTATTTTCAAGTTATAAAAGCCGAAGTTTAACCTTGTACTTATTATCGCCAAATACTAGAATGTTACTTATAACGTGAGGGAGCTACGTAATACAATTAACGATAAGAGTATTTAGGTATAAAAGGACGATATACCTTCTAAGTTTTTCGTTGTTACCAGGTATATTTGTATTTGTATAACTTATACCTAAACCGTTTAATATATCAGTTATAATAACGGAAAAATATAATTAGTAAAAGAACAATGATGGTAAAATGAAAATTACAATGAAGATTAAAAAATACCACTATAGCTTAGGTTATTATAAAATAACGTAACAAGAGTAAGCAAAAAGAGAAAAATTGGTAAATAAAAAAAGGACGAAAGTATTACAAGTTATGATAGTGACCATTTTTAACGGCGTAAGCGAACCGGGAGCGGTAAAATCTATACGTTATATGGTGCGTCAGAAGGCGAGTTATATGGTATAGGGGGTTCGGTATCAACAAAGCCTATACGTTATACAACGAATTAGGAAACGAATTATACGGCGTATTGAAAGGAGCGTTACACGGCGTAGGTAACTTGAGATCAATACGCCATGAAATCTATATGACGCGTTAGGAGGCGCATTAAATGACTCGTGTCCGGTTCGCGCCCGGCTCGCGCTTTATACAGATACAGATTGTACTTAGTATTTAGTCTACAAGATACCGTGATTTTAACGGTTTTTCAATGAAGAGGGGAGCATATTATAAATTTAGGCTATTAGCTATTGAGTTTATAGGTCACGTAAATATATACGCAATGGTATATATCGTATTCAGCCTGGGTGCAGTCCAGGCGCGGTCCGCAGGTATTACGTACGAGGATACATGTCGAGCCGTGCATGGACCGTGTATATAAGTTCTGTATAAAGGATCTCTATAGTCTTTTCTAGTCTTTCTTAGTACTTCAATTGTTAACTCCATTTGACACCTACTTAGTATACCTTTGTAGGTCGGACTATAACAGATGGCATGGAAACCTATTTAAATGGAGAATATATATTGAAGAGGAGGCCGGTACCTAAAATGATAAGCCTTGGAAGATATATACAATGGCATGGTTATTTTAAAAGGGAAATTTTAATGAATACCTAGTCCTTTAGTTACGAGCTGAAAGCATTACCAACATATCAGGTAATATTCTTAAGGAAAGCGACCGAATTAAGATCTATAGCATTTTATATAAGGAGTTTTTTAACTCGTGCTAATGGCGTAATTTAGAAAGCAAAACGTTACGATTTTCAAGTTGAAGATAGTTTATAAGTTTAACAGTCAAACTACGGACCGGCTTTGCGAAAAGCTAAGGTAAATCGCTCAATGATACGGTAATAAAGGTAAAAATTGGATCCTTCTCTAATCGCCTACGATCTAGAAGATTATCTAGCGTTTGATTGTCGTAATTACTGTCAGTTTAAATGTTGTCGTAAGCGGTTAGTTTACCCTCAATAGCTGTGATTTTGCGTAAGCTTATACGTAGTTCGCCACGAATTTTGAAAATATTGTATTTTTTAGAGTTATCGAAGGAATTGATTGATATGTTTCTGGTGAAAAAGGATATATAATACGTAAATAATTTACACGCATTGGTCAAAACAGATCCATATCAGTTTTTAATGTATTGAATTACTTTATTAATAAGTTTAGTATAAATATATTAAAGTTCAACCCGTGTTTATTAATTATATAAGTTGAAAATTTTGGTATTTTTGGTATGTAGACTGACAATACCTTTTCCCTCAAATACGTTGGGTTTGTGGTGGCGGAATAACGTGTTATCCAGATTTCAGGTGTTGAAAAGTGTAAATTAATCAAAATGTTGGCCCAAAGTATAATATCTAACTTTAATAGATTGTTAATCAATATTTATAATATTAACAATATCCATAACACTTATCTTAGCCTATGTTGGAAAGAGTAAGCTACGAGTTTAGTGACGATTAGCAAGACCGACAAGGTAAAACTATAACAATAATTGGAACAAGGGGTTCCAGTGGTTTATATTAACACGTTATTCCAACTGAAGGTATCTTAGGATCTATCCATTGCGATAAAAATTGAGTATTTATAAAAGAAGAATTTTAATATATTAAACAAACGAATTGAATGGTAAATAGATAAATCGGATAAGGTCATTAATATAATACCGGTTAATTTCACGATCTCAAAGTTTATAATTTTCAAGGACTGATTTTTAATGAATATTTATAACTTTATATTGTAAATCTGATTTTTTATAATTTTCGTTAACAAGAAAGAATCTACTGAACAATTTACTATCACTGGTAACCTCGTATAATTAATATCTACCAAGTGTCAACGCGTAATACTAAGCTTATTGATATTGAAGGTTTATAACATTATAATAAATTTTAATATCGGTATGATAATGAACGGCATATTAAGGATCATCATCAAAGAAACTGGATTGTTTTAGATACATATAGTCATATATATAAACTTTCGAAACCTTTACAAATACTTGTTCAATCTGTATATATTTCATAAAAAATGTTTCATAATACAGGTAAAAACTTCAAAAGGGTATACAAAATCTAGTAAATCGTAAGTTCCGGTAAATCAATAGCAAAAACAAGCCTATTGACGTTATAACTAATGCTAGACTTTATAGTGTCTTGGAAAGGTTTTTAAACGGTAATAGACTAACCGTAGGAATTAAATACTACGGGAATCACTCTCTAAGTAACGTGAAGAAACAGGGATACCACAGAAAATTGAAAAAAAACTACCAGGATGTTATAACCCAGACAATGGTTGGGTTAGGAAACAGGCTAGCATGCAGCTGAGTTACGGAGAGCCTGTAGTCCAACACATCAGGCGGGGAACATCTCTTATGTAAGCAAGGGGACTAAGCAAGTCACGTGATGGATCAGTATGGAACAGTTACTGATCCAAGGTGAGGCTACATAGATCACTAAGGATCAGTCACCGATCCAAAGTAAGGCAGCACTAGATTAGTGGGATCAGTGCGGTGATCCAAACGATCCAGTACTGAAGATGGTATGAAGGCTATAGGATATAAGGACACGGCCATCACCACATAGATAGTATTTCCTTCATAGCTCTTCAGTTGTCAATCTAAGTATTTAGTCTACACATCTGAATAGCCTCACGGCTTTTGATCATTACTTGCATGGTTGCGATATTGTTTACTCAGCACCTCTGCTACCTTCTTGATAACATAAACCCTCTGACACCTTCTATATACTCACGGGTATTTAGTGTGATCATTACATAGGATAACCGTATCAATAGTAACGTATAATAAAAGAATATTCGGACCTATTGGTATAGGGTAAGTGATTGATAGCGTGCAAGTCTGTAATACGTATAAGTTTGTGGCGAAAGACTTGGATACGGGAGTTAAAGAAGTCGAGACTCGAGATGGTAAGATAAAAAGCTATGTTTGAACTAATTTTCGGCATAAATTAATGAGAATTAATATGGGTTTTGTGAATAGGATTAGGTGGAAGTTTAAAGCTTACCATGAAACAAATAATTAGCCATATTGGCATATGCGTACAAAACAAAAAGCCGTCAATGTTAGAACAGTATTTAATTGGAGTACAATTAAGTTAAATATACTAACAATTAATTGATTGTAACAACTACAAATTGACTATAGTTTTCGTATTTTCATTGTGATTAATACAAATCAAGTATAATAAGTAACCACTTCAGAGTTGAATACGGGCCAAGTAATTGACCATGAAAATTAGTATACAAACTGGCTAGCGGTCTGCCAAACTTAGAAGTAACTCATCACCACTTTCAATGAAATACTAGTTACTTCGAATAGAGATTGGAATCAACTACGTGGTAATGATAAAGGTGCACCAACAGTTTAAGATATTATTAATACACCTAGTAAGCCTTTGAATGAAAGCAATCGAGTTAAAATCAATTCCTTTTTATACACAAAGTTATTTAATTTGTATCATTAATGTAATTTGAAAGGAAAAAAGTAACTATTTTTAAATAGAAGATAATCCACTAGGTCAAGGAAAAAACCACGGATCAGTCATACGAAAGGTCAAAGTTAATCGCTTAAGAATATAGTACTAAAAGCAAAAAATGGATCTTCATTTAATCGCCTACAATTCAAAAGATCAGTTAACGTTTTATTGTTGTAATTATAACTAGTATTGGTAGGACTTTAGACGTTGTAAAGTTGCCAATTCTATTGGTCTAAGTAATAGTAGTATTGCAATAGTCAAATGGTGGATGTATTGTTCTAGGTTTAGCAGACCGCTAGCCGATCTACATAGTAATTTGTATAGTCAATATATTCCCGAGTATAAAGTAGGCATATACTGTACTTAACTTACAACTAATACAGTAGTCCTATACAAAACAATAAACTTAACTTGTAGTTGGTATAGTTAACTTTACTGTCAGTCAAATTGACCTACCACACTGCAGTTACTACTATTCCAACACTAGCGGCTTTTAATTTTTTTATACGCACGCGAGTGTGGTTAACTGATCTTTTACGTTAACCATTCAATTATATACTCATTAACTATCCAGAACCCGGTTAATTTCAGTTGATTTTCATACGAAACTAAACCCATTTGGACTTAATTTCACCGCATTCACCTCGAATTGTTCCACGGCTCCAAATTCCAAATTCATTGGTTTCTACAAAAGGTTCTTCTCCCATAGGACTTTAAAAACTCTCAATTTAACCGTGCCAATTAAAAATGTCGTTATCTTTAGTTCCTTAGTAGTCTTTCAATTTTTCAACGCACTCCTGTTTACCGGCACATGACTTGACCTTGCTAGGCGGTCTATCAACGTAGCCCTCGATGTGTATAGTTAATTTATTACTGTCCACAAACTTTTTAGGAGCTTTATTTGGTAACGATTTCGTTGTGGTTTTCATAGGATTGTTTTCCCCATCAATTTGCCTAAACTTCTTAATTTCCCTACCTTTATAGGCTTATTGAAGTGCTATCAAATTCATTATCAAGCGTTTTTACTGGTGGTTCCGAGCTTCAAAAGGAATTCAAATATGTTTTCAACTCGGTACAAATTACTACCGGGGAAAAAAAAACTTTAGTTACTTTGTAATAATGTTAAGGGTTTTCTACAATGCTATGCCTATATTAAAACCCGTCATTATGCTATATATCCCTCAAGCTAGCACGTTTCATATAATACTTTTAATTCCATAGGGTTCTAATAGATTAGGTTTCCAATAATGTTACACCGATCCTTCTGCTTATCTTTATTAACTATTGTATCAGAAAGCTAATTTGTAGAAACAAGTCGGTGTTATTAATAAAGGAACTATTTTGAAAAATTATTAACTTATATTTAGACAAATTAATCGGAATTATATTAATGTCTTGGTCCAAATTCCGCATTTACAACTTAAACCTTTCATTTAACCGATTAATATCTTCATTTATCAGCTCTTATACTTATACCGCGATAAATAAGTCGTAGGAGGCTTTCGGTTAGCATAGGGTAGCGATATGGATACTACGAGCACACAATTTCAGGTACCGTTAAGCCTTGGTTACATTAGTTTCATCGATTGTAATTAAATCAACGTTTGAACTTTTTTTTGGAGAAAACTAAGGCTACTATTAACACCAAGTATATGGATTGACGATCCGTTAAAGTTAAGTCGGTTACCTTTCGTTAACGTCATGACCGACTTGTAATTATATAATTTGAAGTCCTTAATCACTTACTGTTTCGATACCATAAAGTTGATCGTTTCGAAAAATAGGGTATCGTTAGTTTATACACCTACTAGGCGGAAATCCTTTTCTTATGTTATTATAAAATACGGGTGGAATGTTAAAGACTTTATTCCTAAGCATAACTTAAAGTAAAATTATTAGGTTGGAAATTAACAAACTCCTATTTCGGCTAGTCTGTATAGTAACTTGATATATCATATTAGCATCCCCGGAAAGTATATAATACGTAATTCCTATAGTAACTTTAATGAAATAATTCTTTATTAATCGGTA
>JASMMZ010000004.1:25121693-25160761 GCA_038502455.1 Anisogramma anomala | reverse complement strand
ATCTCGGATAATAAATGTAAATCTTCCTTTAATCCTATTGAGTAAACTTATTACTTATTTAATCACTAAATGTTATCTGATCTTTTAAATTGTTGTCAACTATGTAAAGATCTAATTTTAACATTTATTATTGTATCTTCAAGCTATTAAGAGTGATTTTTCATAAGGCTGCCCCGTGGTTTTTCCTTTGATCTCGTATAGAATCCTCGACTTAAAGATCGTGATATTTAGATTTTGGAGGTTGAAGTTGGGTTTGGGTACAAGTTGTATAAATTTTAGAGTTTAAAATCTATTAATCTCGACCATATTCCTTTTCTTAAAAGATCTACCGAAGTTTTTGATAATATCTTATATTCGATACTTTAATACTAGGTCTTTTTTATCCTTTTTTCCTCTGTTTTATTAATTAATATTATCAATGCGACCCGATGTGTTTTCTTTCTTTTTAACATTCCTATATTTTTTTGGAGTTGTTTGTGCTGGCAGCGTTTTATTGACTCGTTGATAATAGGTAAACGAGGATCGTATTCACTTGGTCGTTTAACTTAAAGATCTTTATTATTAGTTATCTCATTATATAGCTTGACCTGGGTGGTACGGAACGTTACGGAGCCGTTAATAGTTTTCATAACTACTTTAATATTGACGATACTTGAGAATTTTATACGAACTCTTTTATTTACCCAGCTCCCGCCATATGAGGACTTTACTTTACAATAGCAAAATAAATACATCGATAATCATAAAGCCGTTCCTGGTATTAATGTTATCATTAACTTAGCGGTATATCGATTCCTTCTGTAATTTCTCTAGTTCTTTGCCGTAAGCTATAACTCATTTTTTGGTACTTTCTAATAGCAGAGATTTACTCGTTAAACTTGGATACGCTCCAAATATCATGAGCGTTAATATTAAGCCTTCAGGTCCCATAGTGTTGTTCAAACCTTTTACCGCCATTTAAAGATGTTCTTTTTAGTCTATAAAGCTTCCAATCTCTAACGTAAGGATATTATACGTTCGGCGAAGTAATGCGTATAGCCTCTTAACTTTTCCAATGCTCCAATAGGTCTCTACAGGTACCTGCTTATACTAAATACCTATTATATTAGCATTTTACTAAAACTCTACCGCCATAAAGTTAGTATAAGTATCATGGACAACGACATTAGGTATACCCGAATACTTATTAATTTATAATATCCCTAAAGTTTTCCACTTATCCTTCATCAACAAAAACTTTAAACATTTAGTTCCGTGAAAAGATGTTACGAAGTAAATAATGTAAAAAAAAAAACTTTTAATTTAAATAAAATATATCGATTGAAACCTTATGATTAAAATCTTTATGATCTTTTAACGTAAACTTGAATATTTGGGGGGATTAGACTTACTTTAATAATAGTGATAAAGCTTTTCAATAACTTTTAAAGAAAAGTATTTTATACCTTTATGCTTTGCGGATTTCTAAACATGATATAGCATATTAATAGCTAGGTGATTAAAACGTCGGTATATTTCATGTATTTCTAACTCTTTTAGATTCAACACTGTTACCTTTAGGCCTTGAAGATAGAATTATAAGTATAACTATTTGAAGGCGAGGGAAAAACTCTAGCTGGTCTTCATTAACTTATCGAAGTTAATATTAACGTTAAAGCTGAAAGTCTTTATATTCTTCAAATGAAGAAGGAAAGGGGTGAAAGACTTAAGGATATGAAATGTAATTGGCCTGATAATAGTCTAAACTACCGTTATCCTTAGTAGCGATAGTTGTTTATCTAAGAAAAAGTTAACTTCAGCCTTTTTAACATTTTGAAGATTAATCTAGGTAATCGTATTATTTTCCCTCCGTAATATTACGTATTATAAGCATTTTCCTGTTAAGTATCCTACAGCTCTTATGTCTAGTATAATACCTTAAGACGTATATTTCGCGTAACAATCGTGAATATTAAAGATATATAAGGGTTCAGGGGCTGAATTAGAGTAGAGGTAAGGGTCTTTACTACCTAAGCGGTATAAAAAGACCTAGTCAGCTAATTACCAAGCTGCGCTAAGAGTAGTATCTTTATATTACTTGATTTATTTAGGAATATTGTTGTCGTTAAAAGCCTTTTTACATTTAAAGTCTACGATGTAATCCAAATAGTTTTACCCGAAAGAAACACTGTATTAAATATAGTATATCACTTATTTATTATTACATGTGACATGAGAGTAGTGAATTAACCAATCACAGAATTTATTATAAATTTAATATGTTTTATAATTATGACGACGATCATTTTCACGGTAAATAGGTCAGTTCGAATCTTTCATTTATTAGAGTTAAAGTAGTTTTATCTCTTAATTGAAAACTATTAAACCATATTTTAAAAGTTGTGGGCTTTTATAACCCTACTTGCAATCGATATAATTAACTACCATATGTTTTTTTTATTTATGCTGTAAAAGTCGTTACTCTAGGGGTATACATTAAGTAAGTTTTGTTTGCGTGTTATTTTGGTTGTAAACGAGGAATGTAACTGGTTAAAAAGCCTTTGTAGTTGGTATTTTGGCGTCATAAAGCGTATTTAAACTCGTTAACGCCTGTAACGGCTATTTGTACCTGCTTACAAAGTATGGATTTACTAATGTGAGCCTTTCCAATAGCTTGTTAACATAACATAAACTTGTTAAATATCTTTTTTAGTATATTTAATAATAATTTCTCTTTTTCTTTTAGCTATTATCGTTGTTTACCTTATAGTAGTCGAATTAGTATAGTATTAAGTAAGATGGATATTGTATTAGAAGTGTCTTTTATACTATCATAGATTTTGTTAAAGGTCATTATTCTGATTAGTAATATTAGGTAATAATCTTTAGTATACCTTATGAATATTTCGTGGCAAAATAAATAAAAACGAAAAAAAGGAACCTTTATTTACTTACAAATATTTGAAAGAGGTATTATCTTTGTATCAAGAAGGTTATAGAGCTTCCTATTATATTTTCTGCGTTATTTTACATTTGAACGACGTCGGTGAAAGTTTTTAATTAATATTAATAATTTTGATAGGTTTTGGAAAAAGGTGTCGATAACCATCCTAGTTTTCATTGGTATTTTCTTATAATTTCAGTCTTGAAGCCTTGGAGGTACATTGTTAAAGATAATCTCCAGTCGCCTGGTCCGAAGGGTAAATTCCTATTATAGGTTCTATAATGGGCTCACGCGTATAGATATACTTACTGTGAAAAGGGTTTGAAACAATTTGGCGATTTAAATTAAAGGATTGAATGGTAATAGGGACTTGGAAGTTTTGAGAGACTTGACGATCTTACTTAATTAACCGGTAGAAAACGTTAACGTCAATACCTTTTACTACGTTGACAACCATTATCTTAAGCGCTTTTCCACCGCTAAGTGCGTACTTTGCGTTGTTACGGAAAGATGATAAACTATTGGGTAAATTAATAGGTTTCTTATTGTTAGTATGTAAAGAGGCCTAACTTATTTAGAGGCAAAGCGGAGATCCCCTAAAAAGTATATAATGGCTTTAAAGTTATAGTTCCTTGACTCCATTACTTTTCTCTCAAGGGTTCTAAGGATTGTGGTCTTAAAAGGGGTTTTTTCGTTGAACCAATTTAAAGAAAGTAAGGCTAGTTTTATAGGGGTCTTTTTTGGAATATAAATGATACGGCGGATAGCTTTTTCATTTAGATTAGTTTGAACCGTATACTGGATTATTTTGAACATGTTAAAAATCCAATAAGTAAATAACTTACGGAAATCTCGAAAATTGCGGGCGCTGCGACCGTAGTCGTTACTAAAGTCCGCGTCGAGGATGTACTAGCCAATGTAATTGGTTAGGTAAACTTTAGTCGAGGTTTGGTTAACATTCGTAATGTAAAATTGTTCGTCGTAGTGTTTGGCGAAAAAAGTTCCGATGGTTTTAATTACTTTTATATACTTTTAGCTTGGTGCTATCTAAAAGTTCTGGTTTATATAGGACTTGGTGGTGTGGCGTGGAGTGAATTAGGCGATTTTAGAACATAGGGACTTGGTATTTTGGCAGAAAGTCGCGTAGAAACTGAGCGACTTGGCGTTAAGTCGCGCAGCATAGATTTTTCGGCGCTACTTGGCGATTTTTGGTGTTTGTTGCTTAGGGAAACGATTAATTCAACGTAAAGAAAGAGGGAAAAAAGTTAACAAAGGGTAAAAGTTTTATATAGAGGGTAAAGTCAGAGGTCGTTTGTTACTGTTGGTAGAGATCGTAAGTTGCAAGTTATAAGCTGTAAGATTCGATCATTTTTACAGAGGAACACCCATAGTAATACTATTATAGTCGTTCGCCAACTTGTTATTTAAGACTTTTAGCGATTAATCTTAATGTTTTTCAAAAAGTATCTATAAATATTTCTTGGTGTTTTTGATAGTGATTCCATTACTACTTCTAAGCTGCCGTAAAAACCGATGTAACAGTAGAGTTCTTTTGTAAGAATATTTCCTCTACTTTGGTATTTCACAAAGCGTAACCAGAAAGTAGCCTTTTCTTTTACTTGGCTTATATATACTTAACCTAATAAGTACTGATTAGTGTTAATAGTGCTTTAGAGGTTACAAAGTTGTCGATTCAATTGGTCAAATTAACAGTAGTATTGCAATAGTTAAGTGGTACATGTATTGTTCTAGGTTCGGTAAACCGCTAGCCGGTTTGCACAGTAATTTGTATGTTCAATTTCTTGGTCTATGTCTTAGTGTGAAGTAGACACATACTGTACTTGACTTATAACGAACACAGTAGGCCTACACAAAACAATACACTCAACTTACAGTCAGTATAGTCAACTTCACTGTCAGGAAAGTTGACCTACTGCATTGCAATTACTACTATTTCAACAACTAGTTTAACTATTAGAATGAACGTTACATTCACCCCCAATAGCTGTAACATTACTTAAAAGTACACGTAATCCGCCACCAATTTTCAACTGATTACACTACTAAAACGACCAAAAACCTTGACGTATAAGTTTCCTACTGGAAAAGTAATACAATTTATTAAGCCTCTTTGTGGATTAACTGATATAGGTATTGATTAATTTTTGACTTACTTGACTATACGAATACCGGTAAAGTCAAAGTTGGTTTTGAATTTAAATTAAAGCTCTCTTGAATAGATAGACGATTATAAATATCGTCATTAACCCTGTTATTCTTCATATTTTTCAATCTCCTATCCCTTTTCTTCTTTTCGTTAAAAATATAAAAAACCTCGGCGTTAAAATTAATATTTAAATCAATAAACTGGTTTAAATTAATAGAGACAAAAGGGTTTCACTAAATTTTAAAAAGGGGTACTTTTAATTTCACTTTTGAAGACCTAACATAATACTATTAAACTTAATAAAATCGAAACATTATCAATTATATCACCGGTTTTACTACCCAGCGAATAACTAGCTTTTCAAAATTTTAAAAGCGGCCGGTTACAAAAATGTAGATATACTAGCATTGAAGGAAATTAAACGATTTTACTATTACTAACAAATATACTCCCAAAACCCTCGAAAATTTAAATTTTCGTTGAAAAAATTCAAAACTTTAACTCCATGGTTTTCGTAAATATATTTATGTGAACGATTACCTGGTATTTAGCTTTATTAACTACACTAGAGCGATTTATGGCGCAAAGTTCCTTAAAAATATTACGGCGACGGAAATATAAAATTTATCACGTACTTTATAGATTGATAAGTACCTAGGGTTACCATATATACAAATTTACGACTCCGGAATTTAATTTAATAGAATAAAGTTGCAAATTAATATTGAATGAATAGGGATTTGGTGTAAATTGATCCCCTTTAAGGTCTATTAAGTTATTGGTAAAATTAAAAGAACTTACGCTTTTTTAATGAAAGATTGCGATATTTTTACCTCAAAAATTAAAAACTATACAGATTTAAAAAAACAAGGCTTTAAGTAACGGTAAAAGGCGTTAACAATACTATTCAACCTAACGGCCTTTTACCAACTTTATTGATATTTAGGACCTACCTACGAATAAGACTTTAATCTCCAACATCTCTAAATACCTAATACTGTATTATAATATATAATAAAACCCTAACGTAATCAAAACAAGAATCGACACGATATTAGGTTAATAATTCCTTCAATACCAAGAACGAACTATCTATAATAAACGTGCTATCCTTAACATTTTGAAGTAATGTCTTTACATAAAGAAATACAGACAATGAAATTGGGCTAAATGAAAATTTAAGTATTATAAACTCAAATATAATAGTAAAAACCTTTAACGGCATAATCACTTTCCGGAATATATAGGTTAAGTTGTAAAAAAAACCTTTGAGTTTGATGAAAACCCCTACGTCGAAAACATATAAATCGAACGAATCAAATAATATAAATTTTCCTAGCCGAATATCAATAAGTCGATAAAACGTTAATAACGTAAAAAACCACTGAAAAAAATATATATATTAAAGAGGATAACGATAAAAAAAACCTATACACCCGAGAAAGAAAACAATAGCATAGATGTTTCAAAAAAAGAAAACTAATGGAGAACTTACCTTCAAGTTACGTATTAAAAGTATTATAAACATACCAGGTAGATCTTTTTCACAAAAGACCGGGTAAAAATGATCAGCCTTTTTACACGATCACTTATTCAATTTATACCGTTAAAATTATTCAAAGGTTAAAACGGTACAGTTTTCAAGTCGAAGATAATTCACAAGGTTAAAAAAACAGCGAAGTAAAATCCCATAAAAGAGGCGAAAGTGAAACGTGTATAAAGTTATGTATAGGCATCATGAGATGTACTGAAATGAAAAGGGGCCCCTCTGTATATAAGCGGTGGTTTGTAGGTCATTACCCCATATAAAAGGGAGTCTTATATTAATACGATCCCAAAAGTTGGATTTTTAATTTAATAACCACATAATCAAGAAGAGTAAACGTTATTATATACTCTAATACCCTTAAAACCTTTTTTTTTAATATACATATTAATATAATTTGTAATAGTAATACCAACGTGTAAAGGTTTTATGATATGTATGTGAGCCTAACACGTTCGGACGCAAAAGCTATTAATCCCTCAACGCGTTAAACTGTAATGATCACGCTAAATACCCGTGAGTAAATAGAAGGTGTCAGGGGGTTTATGTTAGCAGTAAGTTAGCAGAGGTAACAAAGGTGCAATATCAAGCAGATGGTTGTTTGTGCTGTAGAATGATCACTAGCCGTTAGGCTATTCAGGTGTGTAGACTGAATACTTAGATTGACAACTGAAGAGCTATGAAGAAAATACTATCTATGTGGTAATAACTGTGTCCTTATATCCTATGGCCTTCATACCATCTCCAGTACTGGACCGTTGAAGTCGCTGGTCGCTTCCTATAGTCCTATGTAGTATCGACTGGACCGCTCTTCAGTTCTTGCGGTCTCAACCCTAACCCTGGGTCCTTACATAAGATATATCCCCACTTGATGTGTTGGACATCAAGCTTCTGATGGTGAAGCTGGCCGCTGACCTGTTCCATAGTCTGCAGTTAGTCCTTGGGTTATAACATAAACGCGCCCTGGAAACAACCCCACCACCTCCCCCTTTTTCCTCAACTTTTCTTTCTCCCTCACTCTTTACCCCTACCCCTTTAAACTATACAACTAACCCACGCCCTGGTGTTAGAGCGTAGCTTTATACGGATTATATATGATCTTTGTTAATGGAGGCTAGTAACGGGGCTTGCGTTAGGAGAGGGGAACGCGTAAAATATATCTATTACATGCATATAAACCCCGAAATACCTTTAATACAAGAAATTCATATTGATGTAAATTGGTAGTAAGCAAACGTAAAATAGGGTGTATTTCCGTTCTTTTTAACGTCGCCGAGCCGTTAGCGACTTATCGTATCGCTATTATAGCGAGTGTGTTTTCCGGGTGTTTAACCGCTTTACGATAGCCCCTTTGCGTCGCCGTAGAGATGATAGAGGGCGGCACTATATACACCGTTACAACTACCTTTATTTGGAGCAACGGGGCCCTATTATTAGGGGGGCTTGGGTAAGCATAGGCGGTAATGGCGACAAAATTAGTAATGAGGGGTAAATGGATTCTATTTTTAATTATCCCGTTACTCCTTTCTTCATCGTCACCTTTATTTTCCCATGCGCACCTGCCACCATCGTTACTCCAAATACTTCCACGGAACTTATAACCCCTTTTAGAAAGAGAAGGGCTCACCGAATGGCAACCATGAAAGGTTTTTATAACGTATATTGAAAAGTTAGTAAAAGAACATGTTTTTAACTTATTGGTAGTACTGTAACAATATTAGTATTAATAGGTATATATATATGGGGCGGCGGAAATTATATGTAAAGGCTGGCGGGCATAAAACTTATTCGTTATCGGCGAACGGTAATCTCGGCTTTATAAAGTTATAATTTAACTTTGATTATCTTTTGAACAAAATTTTATAATGCGGAAGAATCCCGAAAAAAATTAAGGTTTAAAATGACTTTTTTTATATCAATGTTTTTGGTTTATCCGTTGAAAAATTTCTCAAATACCTGAAGTCAAAACTTTTGAACTTTGAATAAAACCGGGTAATATATTAGGTAAATTACCTTTTGTTTACTATCGTGTTAAGAGTAACTTTCCTTTGTTTCGAAAAGCTGAAATCTTTGGAAGTTCGATACGAAGTTCCAGTACCTCCATTTGATCGTTGAAAACAAATATTTAAAGGGTCGTTATAACGAGGTTAAAAGTTAAAAGGTACCGAACCTACGAAATTTGTCAAATTAGGGTTTAACTTATTTATATATATAAAAACTCAGCGTTAATATTATAAAAAAACCCAACTTTTTTGAAACGTACTAATAATTTTTTCATAGTTTCAATTTAGGATTAGAAGAACGATTTCACCCCGTAAAAAAAGTTTGTTTATTGTTTTAAAAGTGGGTGAGAGATTTCGTGCTAAAACTCGCAAATTTATCCGTAATTTGTTTCCGTCGATACCTATGTATTTAAACTTTTATTTTTCTATAATAAGGTTTGGATACGATATAACTACGGAGTAAAAGCTCTAGAAAGCCTATAAATAAGTGACGGAATTGTCAATTGAACCTTATATTATAAAGTTCCTATGAACGTATATTGTTATCTTCCCCACAGTAATACATATAGCCACCCTAAGGTGTTGGAACGCGCTGATAGACTTCGTATTAAAAATATGTGTAATGAAGTGAAGGTTACCGAACCCCTTCATAATTATCCACCCGTTACGGTAAACTACATATTTATATTTAAAGTAATAGCGGTCGTCTAAAAAGTATTCGAATTATTTAATAAAAATTTTAATATAGTATTAATCGAGATCAAAGTACTAGATTGAAAAAGTTAATATACCGTTTTTCTAATTTACAAGCTCGTAAAGGGTTCGAAGAACCTGAAAAAAAAACCGTGAAGTAAGTGAAATAGGCTGTAAAAATTTAGGAAATTCATTGTTAGCTACTAAAAGAAGTGTACGTGCCTTGGTTGGTTTACGCCAACGATGTAGGAAAAAGAGTGTTTTAATGTTAGTAGATGTATTTTGCGTTACGCGTATATAAAGCCGCAAAAAACGCCGGAATATTATAATAGCGCGGAGGGCCGTTTGCCTATCAGATAATATATCCGTAGGAATTTAAGCTCCAGTTTTTATAAACTCTGTAATAAACGTCACCTCGATACGTTGTATAAAGTGGTATTTAATACCAAGGGTTTTTAACCAAAAATTGAAGCATTGACGTTATTTTTTAAAGGCGACTTTACTAAGGAGTAAGTTGGAGTCCCTAAAGGTAACAACGTTAGGCGAAGTCTTATATAACAGGGCAAACGCATTTTCTATGGCGACGAGTGAAATTGTGGCCTGTTTTTCAAATTCTTTTTATCCATTATTAAAGTATTAACTTTCGGCGTACTAGGTAAATATAAAAAAGATTACAGCGATAGCTATTATATGTAAAGGTATGGTAAAAGCTCATACCTCGTACGCGAGAGTTCTTTATGATGTCGAACGATTTTTAAAGCTTTTATTATGCGTTTCCTGATATATATCCGCCCTAATAAAAACGGTCGAATTAAAACCTTAACTGTTATATATTAGGAAATTTGGTATTGGTAAAGGGGTTCTTAACTGTGTAGACTGGTTTTTTAATAGTAAGAACAGAATTTTATTTATATTTCGAAAAGTCGATTAATATATAGCAACCGATAATATGTAAAAGTTTTCATTTTTTTAAGGAGAAGATTAATCTATAATTAACCGCTTAATTATCTACCTCCTGCAGGTGGGTTTCAAAAATTATAACGTTTCATTCTAGTCAATCCGAAATCCGTAAATAAATGACGCCGCTAATATAGATGAAATCTAACGAAGGAAGTATATCGCGAAATCCGTCATATAAATTATATAAAGTATTAAAAAAAAACATTATAAAGTTCCGTGATCAAAGTTAAAAAACCCTATAGTCGCTGTTTATTATTAAACCCTTATTACTCTATGAATTAAAGAAACGGTTATCAAAAGTAAATAAGTCGAGGTAAAATATTAGACTTTTTATACTTCAAATTAAACGGTTATAAAGTAAAATATCAAATTCCCTTTAAATATTTGGAAATAAAACCGATACGACCTTATTATTAACGAAGTGAAATTCGATATAGTAAGTAAAAGATGTAACCAAGTTTATAGTAAAACTTTTTGGTATCCCCTTTTTATATTGGAAGTTAATGAAACCCTTATTCACAAGGGTTAAAAATATACGCCGAGTTAAGATACGTTTTAACCTATTGAAGTATATTAAAATTGAAACGATCAGTTTTCAAAAATGTGGTTAAAATAGGTCTCGATCGCGTATCTTGGGTATTATCAAACCTTCGATTATCGTTTTTTTGCGGAAAGACTCCCAAACGTAAAAATTTGTTGTAAAAGATATATAAGAGTCTTGCGATGTAGTTTTAATAAGCCGTAAGTAATTATATCATTATATTATAAGACTCAGTGTATATATTGCGAATTCAGACAATATTACGTCGTACCTCTTTTTCAAAAATATCGAACCCTTACGGAATAACATATTTGGAATCGTCATAGTCGTTTAAAGGGTCTTCGTCGATGTCGTTAACAGTTAAAAACCTGTTAAAATGTCGTTTTGAAGGATTTAGGCTTATCGATCGGCGTTAAAAACGAGGCAACCCTTTACTTTGAACAAGTGGGTCCGTAATAGTGACAGAAACTTGTACTAGCTGATAATATCGTATATTTTCCTAATATTGGCGGCTCGGTTAAGTTTTTTTTTTATATAAATTTACGCGTGCTCAGTTTACTTCAATTAGAATTTTTTTATTTGAATAGCAATCAAATACAGTACAGTCAAGTCAACTTTACTCGCAGTAAAGTTGATTATACGTACTGCAAATTGACTGTAGTTTTTGGAACTGCACTGCAAGTGCAGTGTAGTAGGTGCCCACTTTAAAGTATGGCATAGGACAAAGCTTTTGGCCATACAAATTAGTGTACAGACCGGCTAATAGTCTGCCAAACTTAGAACTTGCACACACTAATCAGCAATATCAACGCAACAATAGTTACTTCAACCACAGTGATTCGAATCGACTACGTTGCAATGATAAAGGCCTACCAATACTGATCAGTACTTATTAGATTAAGTACAAGTTGGTTAAGTAAAAGAAGAAGTTGCTTTCCGGTTACGCTTTGTAATTGCGTAAGGTAGAGGGAATATTTTTGCGAAGGGCCCTGAGACTACGTTTTTTGCTTATATGTAGTTAAAAGGAAGACTTTTAAGTGCGTGTGCTGTTTACAGGTACTTAAAAGTGGCAACAGTATTTCTATTATCGAAAACACCAAGAAACCCTTACTGGACAAGTTTTAAATAAAAAGCGTTAAGACTAACCGCTTGAAAGTCTTAAAAATTATCAAGCCGGCAAGTTGGCAAACGGTTAATTTAGTATTATTACAGCTATTACTGTAAGTATTACTATTGTAAATCGTAAAAACAACTAAATCTTACGACCTTTAACTTATACCAACTTTAACAGTAAATTTACGACCTACTACTTTATACTACTCTTTTACCTTTCACACTTTTTAATCTTTGTTACGATATCTTTAAAGCACGTTGAATTTGATATTATTGACGACCTTACCAGAAAAAAGGCAATTAAGGCCTTCGGAGCCACCTTTATCAAGTACTTAGATAACAACCTTTAGATTTAGGAAGTTAACGAAGACTTTACCCCCAAGCACTTTACTAATTACGTCGGTTGTTTTATACTATATGTTGAATATAACGATTAATATATAAACATTAAAGCCCCTTTTAATTACATCGAGTTGTTTTAGAAACTAGGTATTTCTTATATGAAAAGAAACAGAAAAGTTAGTAAAGCTATAATTGAGGACCAACTTACGTAAACGAGTGGTTTCATTAGCCTTAAAGGTAGGTAAGGACGGTAGCCTTATCGATATACTTTAGGAGTTCGTTACAAATGAAAGCCTATAATATACCCAAGAACATAGAGGCAAAGGGATTCCTAGCAATAATAACTCTTAACGACTGAAAATACTTTTTTAAAGACCTACCTAAGCTAGGATGATTTTTTCAAACCTATTACGCGGGATTTTCAAAGTGCTAATATTACTAGACGTAAGGAATTAAGTAACCTATACCCCGTAAGCTTTTAAATCTACTATTTAATTAAGTAAAAATCTCGGCGGACCCTTTAATACCAAGAGAATTATTACTAAGTCTCTTACGACGGAAACCCTTAAATCTACTTCCCTTAAGCTTTTAAAAACGTCTAATTTTAACAGTCAAGTTAAGGAAAAACGTGTTTTACATGCGAACCTACTATTGGCACAACCACGAGCTTTTCCCTTCCAAACTTAGCCAAAGGTAATTATTTTACCTATTAACACTAATAAATTTAGTCCTTACTCTATTTAAGGAATATAAAATATTTTTACGACCAGTACATTACCTTTTCCCCTCGACGTATTTTTATGGTAGATACGGATTGTACGGAAATTATTAAGTTAGTTAAGATCTTGAGAGGAAAGGAGAAGTATAACCGTAAACCGTTTAACTTCCTCAACGTTAAATTTCGCCCATTTTTCAATATTTGCCGTTAGATAAGGGTTGAATTACTAGGTTTTTACTAGTTATTTTCCAGTATCCTTACCGGAAAAGCCGAGGATTACTACCTCCAGTACCTAACAAATTATTCCTTTTTTTGCGAAATCTATAATGGCCTAAAAGGTTATTTCTAGTAAGATATTAACCTTACTCAGTACTACACCGACTGCAATATTATAAAGTAGTCCTACATTTTAGATTACAAGAAAGAGTCGGAAAGCAAAATAAACTTTTTTAATCAAATGCTAAACAAGCTGATACTTTGTCAACAAATAATAAGGAAAGTGAAATCTGGCGAAGGCACCTTATGCCAGTAGTTCCGGCAAGCCGTTACGGGCCACAAAGAGTTTGAATACGCCTTTTAATACTCCGATACCACTTGCGAAAGGTATTTTGATTAATTTCCTTTTTCGTTAGCGACCGTAACTACTTAAGTTTCCGGCTCGTCTAATATATAACTTTAAATTTCGGAATTTAGTAGCAAGGAAAAAGACCTCCCTTATTTATACTATATTGATCGACGGTATAAAAGGCCCGGATATTAAGGTTAACGAAAGGTTCGCACCTTTACCTGAAAAGGAAGATACTCCTTTTTCTTAAGGTTTTTAAGCCGGTTAAACAAGTTTACTTTAAACGTAAATAAATATTGGATTTACGGTAAGTAAAGCTGCTAGTTAATACATTATACTTCCGCCGAACGTAAAGTAAAATAGGTGATGTATTATACATAATTCCCCTTTACTCGCAATTAGGATTATATTAAGTAGGTTATATAATTTTAAAGAAGTGAAGATAAGGAGAAAGAAAACAGTCTAAAGGTTATCGGCTGGCACGAAGATTTTGGCACCGGTATTAGCCTGGAAATAACGTGATAACTAGCCGATCACGCCTTTTTATACCGCTTTACAGGTAAAAATCCCTGTTACAGACATAACGATAAAGACTCTGGCCTTATATACCTCTTTATTATTTAAAACCGTTATATTGAATAAGTTTTTCAGGGGATTATATCGGATACGGGTGAGGTGCGATATTTAATAGGAGGCTATTCGTAATACGTCGCGTTGCGAAGATATACTAATATTGCTACGGAATTTGACTACGCGGATGCTGGCAAATCTAAGGTTAGCTTTAGCTTTAGAAAAGAATTATTTTTACTAATATCGACGACGTTACAACTATTTTTAACACTGTTGTTTTCCATATCTCAAAATCTCTTACCTTATTTTTCCTTTACCTGAAAGATACACAAAACTTCGATGTTAACATTAATGTTGAAATTAACGAATTAATATAAATTAAGGCCAGTAAAAGGTTTTTACTTAGCCTTAAATAAGGGTATTTCTGGTTTTAACTTTAATGGTTAAAAGTAATTATATTAAACTTGACGAAGGCGGAACTTCGTTAATTATATCGTGGGCTTAATTACCCGGTAATTAACAGGCTTTACAAGGTTTTAAGAGAAGTTAGATACGAAGATATGGATTTACCGGCGTTGAAAGTAGTTAAGCGGTTTTATTATTGTTGTTAAACATAATTCTAAGCCCCTTTAAGGTTTAAGGTTACGTTAAAAAAGACTAAGACTTTAATTGAAAAGTTTTTTTTAGATGTTTTTTAACTGGACGGCAAGTTAGTATTATACTTTGTAAACCTTGTTACGGTTTTTTACGACGCCAGGTTCCTTGAAACCATTACGGCAAAGGAAATATTTGAGATATTACGTGTTTTATAGATTAATACGTACTTTGGGCCACTAAATATATCGGTTAACGATATCTATAGTAACTTTGTTACGATAAAGTTTTAAGCTAATATAAAGTTGATGAAGATTTAGTATAAATAAGTCCCCGTTAAAGTTTACTAAGGTATTGATAAAGTCGAGAGGGTATACGCCCTTTTGTAAAAGGCCTACTATATTTTTACATTAGGAATTGAAAGCTTTATGAACTAAAAAGCATGGCTTTGAATGGCGGTAAAAGGCTTTAACGATATTATTAATTTCAACGGAATTATACCAACTTTATTAGTATTTAGGGCTTATTCACGTATCATAATTAAGTCGTTACCTTCGTTAAATATTTAAGAACGTGCCATGGTGTATAGAAAAGCCTTAAAAAAGCTGAGAAAGGAATTGATACGCCATTGGGTTAATGATGTCCTATTAGAATAATATTATATGCAGTGCAGTAGGTCAACTTTACTTACAGTAAAGTTGACTGTACTTCAAGTATATTGCTTTATAGAGACTTACCACATTGGGTGTAAGTCGAGTACAGTACGCTGCACTTCACTCTAGGGCACAGTCCAAGCAATTAGCCATACAAATTACAGTGCAGACCGGCTAGCGGTCTGTCAAACCTAGAACAATACATTCACTATCTGACTACTGCAATACTACTGTTACTTCAACCAATCAAATTGACAACGTTGTAACGTCTAAGGCTTAATAATACTAATTAGTACTTGTCTGCTAGGTTAAGCACAGATAAGTTAAGCAAAGGAACAATCTACTTTTCGGTTACGATCTAAATTATACAATCATTGGGGTAGAGGAAAGATTTTTGAGAAGGGCCTCTATTTCTGCATCGGTTTTCATAGCAGTAAGTAGAGAAGACTTCTAGGCTGCGTCGATTTTTACGGCAGCTTAGAGTTAGCGACGGTATCGCTATCTAAAACACTAAGAAATCTTGATTAATCCTTTTTGAAGACGTTGAAATTGACTGTTAGAAGTTTTAAAGTTAGGCAAGTTAGCAAATAGCTAAGTTAGTATTGCTGCGGGTGCTACTATTTCAAAAACGATTAAGTCCTTACGTTAAATAACAAATAACCTTTACCACTAACAACGACCTTCGACCTTGCCCTTTACCCCAAATCCCTGCCTATACTTCACTCTTTTTACTACCCTTACATTAATTTAACCGTTAAGTTCGCTGCTTTCAGCGAAAATAATAAGAATAGTTAAGTCGTGTTAAGAAAGCCACGTTGCGCGACCTTACTCCAAGTCGTCAAGTCACCAAGCTTTCACACGACTTAACGCCAAAACACTAAGCCCCTACACCTAAGAGCACTAAGTACCTCGCCTTACACGCCTGTTAAGATGTCTACCACAAGCCCTCACTTTTAGGCTATTATCGATCCCGCCTGGAAAGAAACAGTTAAAAGCCTCGGAACTATTTTCACCAAGTTTTACGATAAATAACTCTTGATTATAAACATTGACAAGACCCTTAATAAAGTTTACCTGACTAACTACGTCGGCTAGTATATCCTCGAAACAGACTTTGGTAACGACTATAGTCGCAGTTCTCGTACCTTTTAAGAATTTCGCGAGTTTTTAGTTACTGAACTTTTAATATGTGGAAGATAATCTAATGTTCGGTTAAAGCCAGGTTGAAAAAAAGCTTATATGCCGTAGTATTTATATTCCGGATAAAATACCAGTGTGACTGGTAAAAACCTTATTCAAACTGGCTTAATAAAAAGATTTCTCTTAAGATCCTCATCCTCAAGACATTTAAAAAAAGGAAAGGGGGTTGAGGGATTCCAACGCCTATATACATGTTCCAGAGGACCTTCCCTTTAGCTAAGCTAAGCCTTTTTACGCGCGGACGATAAGCCCATTGATATGCTCGATAGTTTAGTTCCACTACGTGACAATGCGGAATACGCCCTTAGCGGTGGCAGAGTGCGTAAAAAAACAGCTGCCAACGCGGCCAGAGGTATTAACGTTGGCTCTTTATACTAGTTAATTAAATAAGATCTTCAGGCTTCCTAAAACCTCCAAGAATCTATCGACCCTTAGTACTACAATCGCCAAACACCTTAAGAACCCTCTCACTTTAGACTTGCCTACACACGTAAGTCGACCATAGGCCTTATCACAGGATTTTACCTATCGGGCTAGGCGACTGGTAATTACCCTTAACACCGGATTTCGAAACCTCCAAGATTCAAGCCGCTAGGAAACACCAACTAAGCTTAGAATAACTATCGCGACCTCCTTCTAAAACCTTTCAAAATAGTTAATATTAATTACAAGTTGATAACAGACTTCTATAAGATTTAAGATAATACAAAAAAGTATAACGAAAAGCCTTATAACCTTTTCGACATTAAGATAATGTTTTTTTTAAATATCTGCAAGTAGATAGAGGTCCTACCTTTTAATTTTCACTTACTATTTCCCGAAATCCTTACAAGTTATACCAAAGACTACTACTTAACCTTCCTAACGAACGCCACCACGTTCCGCGAGATCTATAATGGTATAAAGGGTTACTTTAAACACAACGTCTACCTTATGTAATACTATACAAATTAGGCTACTACATGGTGAAGTATAATAATAGCTAAAAAAAAGGATAAATCACTAATTGATATTTTTAATTAAATACTTAACAAACTAATAATGTGTTAAAAGGTAATGGAAAAAGCTTACGTTAGTAAATCCACACTTTGCGAACAGGTACAGGCAGCTATTACGAACGTTAGTAAGTTCTAATACGCCTTATAACGCCCAGATGTTACCTATAAAGGCTTTTTTTAACCAGTTACGTTTCTCGCTTACAACCGTAATAACACGCATACCAAACTCGCTCGATATATATTCCCAAGCCGGCAACTTCTTTAATGTAGATAAGGAAAACCTTACGGTGTTTAATTACGTCAACCGTAAATACGAGCGCCCATAACGCCTAAAGTTAGGTTTATTAACCTCGACCTTAGATTGAAGGTAATACCTACATTAACGTTAATAAGATTTAGGTGGACCCGTTAACCGTAAGCATTATCGTTGTAATAATAGCAAAACAAATTGAATCTGTAGTAAGGCCGATTATTAATCAACTCAATACCCTTCCACCGAATGTAATAATAGGAAAATAGTGTACTATGTGTAATACCCTATTATTTCTAAACAAAATTACTTAAATCAGTTTACAAATACTAAAAGCGATAGGATAACTAACGCTACTAACGACCTTAAGAAGATTAAGTAACACGAGGATATTGTTTTTAATACGGCAATCCAATAACTAGCCAACTATACCTTTTTATACCATTTAGGTGGTAAAAATCCTTACCTTTACACTAATTATACCCCAAACCCCTTACATACCTTTAATCTTCACGATCGTTACGCGGATCACTGTTATGACCCAACATCTGCAGGGTGCACCAGCGGCGGCCCCGCAGCAGATAACGAAGGAAATCGGTTGGACACAGCCTCTCGGCAGGCACCAGGGATCCACAACAGACACACCGTACACAAGGGTTAGGGTCAGCATGGTGTGAGACTCGATGGACTCGGTATCGAGCCAGTCGAGCCTACACTGAAGACGTATGAAGGTGCGGATATATAAGGACACTTTCATTACCAAGATAGATAGTATTTCCTTCATAGCTCTTAAGTTGTCAATCTAAGTATTCAGTCTACCCTGAATAGCCTCACGGCTTCTAATCATTACTCGCACGAATACAGTCTTGATATTGCACCTTTTTTTACCTCTGCTACCTTACTGCTAACATAAACCCTTTGGACACCTTCTACATACTCACGGGTATTTAGTGTGATCATTACAATCACATGTTTCAAGGTATGATGTCAGATACTAGGGCAGTAAGGTACTTAATAAAAGACTATTTACAGTATGTGATACTGCGAAGGAAAAATACTACAACCACTAAGATCGATCGTCACGATATTAATAAGGTCAAAGTTGGTTTTAGTCTAAGCAAACAACTATCTTCATTAAAAAAAACGGTAATTCGAACTATTATAGAAACGATTACGTTCCATATATTTAAGTCCCTTACTTCTTTCCTACTTTACTTAAACAATATAAAAACTCTCGGTATTAACATTAATATTAACGTAGACGAACTGGTCAAAAACGGTCAAAGGTTTCCACTCGCCTTTAAGTAAAGGTATTTATAATTTTATCTTTAAAGCCTGGAAATAGTATTATTAAACCTAACAAAGCCGGAGATATGTTAACTATGCCGACACTTTAACCAACTAACCATTCACAGGTTATATGAAGTCCTAAAGTCCGCAAGGCATAACCATATAGAATACTCTACCCTGAAAGCTATTAAAAGGCTTTATTACCATTATTAAACGTATACTTAAGTCCCCAGGAAATTTAAGTTTACATTAAAAAAATAAGGATTTCAATTGAAAAATCTTTATTAATATACTTTACTTAAATAATAAGCCTGTTTTTTACGTCGTTTACTCCGTAACCTTTTTCCACGAAGCTAAGTTTCTAAAATCCCTTTCGACAAAAAATACGTGGGAAACGTTAGGGATATTATAAATTAACACGTACCTAAGTCCACCTAACGTCGTCATTTACGATACCGTTACTAACTTTACGACGGCGAAATTTCAAAAAATATGTTAAAATAATGGGTATCTAGTATAGAAAAGTACCTGTAAAAGCCTACTAAAGCATTAAAAAGGTAAAAAAGGCACAGGCCTTACTTCTCCGAATGTACAGTATTTTGACGTTGGAAATTAAAAGTTTTACGGATCCATAAACATGCGTATAAATAGAAGTAAAGGGTATAAATGATACTATGGGCCCTAACGGCCTAATACCAACGCTATTGGTCTTTAAAGTGTACCTATGCCTAACGAGTAAATATCCACCTTCGACAAATACTTAAAACGCATTATGGCTTATAATAAAGCTTTAAGGGAACTGTAAAGGGAATCGGCACGCCGCCAAGTCAATAAAGCCCTTAATACCAGAAATGGGCCTATAACAATCTACATGCTTACTTTACCATTGTAAAGTAAAGTCCTTGTATAACGGGGGTCGGATAAATAAAAAGGGTCATACAAAATATGAAGTATCTCAAAATTTAAAATAATTATTAAAACTGTGAATAGTCCTAATTTTTTCGAATTACTTAAATTAAACCTTACATCAAGGCTACTAACAATGAAGACCCTTAATTTAAACAACTAAGTTCATAAGAACCTTCCTTATACGTTATCGATAACCCAATAAAACGCCACTGACGCGGAAAAACCCCGGAAAAAGGAATATTAAAGAGGAGAAATATACACCGGGCCGCATTTACAATAATACTTAGGTAAGTAAAAAAGAAAAATATAACGAAGACTTGACAATAAAACTTAAGGTATAAGGGATTATGAAAATTCCCGGAAAACCTTTTAAGAAAAGCGATAAGATTGAAATCGACGGTTTACTAACTCGAGGTATGGTATAATTTGTATTGAAGGCTAACTTTAACCTTTAAAACCCGAATTTCACGATCTTTGGATCGAGGATCATTTATAAGGTTAAAGGCAAAACTACGGGGCGGCCGTATAAAAAGTTACGGCTAATGACTTAAAGATACGGTGATAAGGATAAGAATTAAATCTTTATATAGTCGCTAACGATTTAAAAACTTATCTAACGTTTAATAATTGCCTTAGTAATAAATTTACTATCCAAGACTAAAGGTAATTCTATACTTAATAGCCGTAATATTACCTAAGCATATATATGGTTAGTAATGGATTTACAATAGATTATACTGTTAAAACTGCTATAGGAACTCCGTGTTATCTGCCTACTAAAAACAGTAATGCGGTATATCAAACCACTATATAGATTAGCTAAAGTAAGCGTCCATTAGTTCTTAACCTACCAATCGTACTTTAAATCCCGGTTATCGATAAAAAATTTAATATACGATCCGTACTTATTAGTAACGTAAAAGAAGGACTTCGATATAGTAGGTATGTAAATTAACGATACCCTTTTCGTCGAAACGTCTAGTTTTATGATACTAAAACAGCAAATGATCGAAAACTCCAAGTTTCAAAATTGTAAGCCGGTAATGACGTTAACGGAAAATAACTAACTTAATTTTTATAAATTGTTAATCCGTATATTTAGTATTAATACCGGCCTAAACTTCTGTTAAAAAAGCGAGAACGTTATTTTTACCATAATCGACAAATCTAATAAGGTTAGAGTTTAACGGTATTGAGAATAACGTATATGAGGTAATTATATTGCTATTTTATACCAACCGGAAGCTTTATACGATTTATCCATTACGGCACAAATATAATACCAACGAATAAAAACTTCAATCGACTGAATGAAAGGTTGGAGTGGTAAATTCAAAACCTAAACCGTGACATCAATATAATACTAATGAATATTTAAAAATCCAAGCTAATAATCTTTAAGAATGAGTCTTTCGTAAACAATAGCGACTTATCTTTACAGATTGACTTTCTAATAACCCTAGTGAAAGAAAGTAGGCGAAAAAACCAATGTAACATTATCGGCAATCTAATCTACTAAACCTCCGTGAAATGTAAAAATATTATATGAAGCATGTTCATTTAGGAGGTTTATGATATAATAGCGGGCTTTCACGTAAGTATAAAGTTATAAGGAACCCTTAACCTAATCACAAGATAGCTAAAGATTCCCTCTATACCGATAGTAATTTGTACCGACTCAAAGAGTCTCTTCGAATGCCTTTTAAAGCTCGTAACCACCAGTAAAAAACGCCTGATAATCTACGTAATAGCACTTCGCGAAGCCTACGAAGGGAATGAAATTAAGGAGTTTCGATAAATCGATAACAAAGATAATCCTACAAATGTCACAACGAAGGTCACGCCAAACAAAGCCCTAGAAAGGTTTGGGAACAGCAATAAGCTGATCATATATATTAATAGCTACGTAAATAAACCGCTTGGAAAAACCAAATCAAGTAACAGTGCTAACAGATTGGAAGATTGCCAGGGGATTGATAATAGCGATCTGTTTAAGTGGCACAGTTAAAGTTACGAAAGGCTATAGAGAAAGAATTTTTTGTAAGAGTTAATAAACTCGGACCTCGGAGTGGCGGAGCAATTAAGGCCAAATGGAGTCAATTTGCATGCAATTAGGTGCAATTCAGTATGGAAGTCAACTGGAATCAACAGAGGTCTAGCCAGTTGACGAGAAGGCAATTCAGTGGTAACCGGAAATAATTGGTCAGCCACACTGGCGTACGCGCGCACAAACTAAAAAGCCGCCAGTATTGGAATAATATTACATGCAATGCAGTAGGTCAACTTTACTTATAGTAAAGTTGACTATACTACAAGTGTATTGATTTGTAAAGATTTACCGCATTGGGTGTAAGTCGAGTACAGTACGTTGCACTTCACTCTAGGGCACGGTCCAAGCAATTGGCCATACAAATTACAGTGCAGACCGGCTAGCGGTCTGCCAAACCTAGAACAATACATTCACCGTCTGACTACTGCAATACTACGGTTACTTCGACCAATCGAATCGACAACGTTGTAACGTCTAAGGCCTACCAACAGCCCATAATATTAGAAAAGGATCTTTAATAACAAATATACTACCGTTCCCCTTTTAAAGTAAAGTTTTTACGTGGTGCGATCCAGGTAAATATGATAGGTTATATTTGATTTTCAATACTATTAACTTACACGTAGTAGTTAAAATTACTAATAGCTTCATAACTTTTCGAGTTACGTAGGTTAAGCCATCCCAAAAGCCCTTCAATCTCCTTAAGTTTAAAAAAGATTCCAACATCGATAACCCTCGAATTAAACTAATTAATTAAGATAACCCTCCGAAGCTGATTATGAACAAACTAATGAAATATCGAAGGCGTAAACTATTACTTAAGAGGAGGATATACACTAAAGAAGAGGACATCGATGGGAATTATAAGCCCGAAAGGGAATATATAACGGTTTAGGTGTTTTAAAAATAAAAGTTCAACGTAAAACTTACTTCTAAGTTACGTATCGAAGGTATTATCAATATACTGGGTAAGCCCTTTAAGGAAAGTAATCAAATAGAAATTAACGGCCTTTTATTACTAGGGGTAATATAATTTATGCCGTTAATGTAGTTTAAAAGGAAAAACGTCGTCTTATTTAAGTCTATAATAGTTCACAAGATTAAAGGTAAAATTACGGACCGGCTGTACGAAATATTACGATTAATTGTTTCAAGATACGATGATAAAGGTAAGAATTAAATCCTTACTTAATTTCCTACAATCCAAAAGATTAGTTAACATTTAATTGTTGTTATCGCTACCAACTTAACTAATAATATAAAAAGTTAGTTTACAATCGATGGCTAGGATATTATGTAAGCGTATATATAGTTTGCCACCAGCCTTTAACGGATCATATTATTAAAATCATTAAAAAAAACTGAGGAATAAGCTTCCGGCTTCCACAATAGTACATTATATTAAGCCTCTATACGGATTGGCCGAGGTAGGCATTTATTGATCTTTAATATACCAAATGTATTTTAAAAAAGAGCTTAGTATAAAGACTTTAACCTTTAATTTTTACGTATTAATTACAAAGGGTAAAGACTTTAATATCATGGGTATATAAACGAACAATATCTCTTTTTTGGCGATATTGAGTTTGTAGCGGCAGAACAGCATGCCATCGAAAATTCAGGCCTCTAAAAGTATAATCCTATCGAAACGTTAGCCGAAAACATACAACTTAACTTTAATAAATCTTCAATTCGTATTTATAGTATTAAGGCTAAAAACGGTACTTATATCAGCCTATGTTAAAAGGGGCAAGCTATAAGCTTAACGTGGAGGAAAGGGTCTATACGGCTTACATCGTTATATTATATTAATTAAAAGCATCGTACGACTTTTCCATTACAGTATAGGCATAAAAACCATAAAACGAGGACTTGAATAAGTTAAATTAGCGGATTTGGTAATAAATAGATAATTTAAAACGAGGAATTAATATGATTTTTATAAATTTAATGAAGGCGAAGCTACTAATTTTTACGAAGAAGTTATTTGCCAATAATATTAAATTTATATCTTAAATTTGCTTTCTAATAATATTCGTTAACTAAAATAAGTTTAAAGTGTAATTTACAATTACCAGAAACCTCGTATATTAAATATTCGTTAAATGTAAATGTGTAACCCGAAGTATATTAGCCTTGAAAGTCTACGGTATAATAACAAACTTTGATATCGATATAATAATTAACGGTATATTAAGGATTATCACCAAATAACTAGAACTATTTCTGATACCTATAGTAGCATATACTGACTTCCGAAGCATTTACGAATGCCTTTTAAAATTGAGCACAACTAATGAAAAACGCCTAATAACAAATGTAATAACTTTAAGGGAGATATACGAAGCCCGGGAATTCGATAAGTTATGGTAAATTAACGGTAAAAATAACCTAGCTAATGCCATATCTAAGACCACCACTAATAACGCCTTTAAAATATTTGTAAATGGTAATACGCTAACTATACGAATTAAAGGATACGTAGACCGCCCAGCACGTAACGTGGAGAAATAGGGTTACCCTGGCAAATTGGAAGACCGCTAGGATAATGGTAGCGATAATAATAGTTTAAGCTACTAACAAAATTTACGCAATTAGTGGCATACCTAATTAATACAAGTCTGTGGCAAAATATTTGTACACGGGATTTGAGGAACGGAGGCCTCGGAGGGTTGGAGTAAAAGAGCTATAAGTAGCCTTAATTGAAATTGATTTCAGTATAGATTAATCGTAATGAATAGGGGTTTGACCTGTTGTTAGATTATGGACTAAGGAGGGATTTCAGAGGCTACCCCCAATTTATGGAAAGCCATGCTAGCATGTAGGCACAAAACAAAAAGCCGCCAGTGTTAAAATAATAGTCAAATCAAGTACAGTCAAGTCAACTTTACTTGTAGTAAAGTTGATTATACGTACTGCAAATTAACTGTAGTTTATAGAACTGTATTATGAGTATAGTACAGTAAGTGCATATTTCAAAGTAGGGCATAGGCCAAAGCGTTTGGCAATACAAATTAGTCTGCAGACCAGCTAGTGATCTAACAAACTTATAACTTACACACACCAATCAACAATATCAATGCAATAATAGTTACTTCGACCACAGTGATTCGAATCGACTACATTATAATGATAAAGGCCTACCAACAGTTTTTGCGTTTTATAGACCCTGTCTTGCATAACCAGTATTTATTAACTTTTTTTATATAGTAATGAAGTCGATTTAACTTAGGGGTTTACAATTTCGCAGCTTTAATGCGCATTGTAACATGTTTCCTAATTATATATAAGATGTTCAAATATAGCCAAGCGAAGACCCTCACTTATTCGTATACCGCAACTTCATCCTCGATATCGGAAACAAGTAGTAGGAAGTCTCTCCCCATAGCGATTAGTTTCTTAAACCCAAGTAAGCTAGTTTCCGGTACCCTAATTCACGGAATCGTAAGGGAGTGGGACCCGCGCGTTAAAAAAGTTGTTAATGATACTTTATGATTAGATCCGTTATTAAAGCTGGGTCGAACCACTGTAGTAGCCCCGATGATATTGGTAAAAGTAAGGTCAAGTACGTGTCCTAGGCGATATGTAAGGACTTACGCCTAACCGTTAAAGTGTTTGTCAATCGCAAGGGCCTAGGTATCTAGGGTATGTCTTTCGTTCGCGTTGCATAAAGTCGGTTCCGCCCGGCTATATATAAGGTTGAAGTCCCCGCCCACAATGTTTTAAGATCTAGGTGATCAGTTTCAAATCTCCGTCAAGACCTGGTTGATAAACTGATCTTTGTATATGTTGATAATATTGATTTCGTTGACTTATAGCCATAGAGAACCCCTTTCGGAACTTGGTCTCGAGTGTGTGACGGTGAGGGGAGCCCCTTTCCGAAAATACGTAAGGACACAATTATTATTAATTCAATCATCAGCGTAAACAATGAGTTTCCATTTAATATCTGTAATATAACGAAAACTTATACGTAGTCTATCACCGATTTTTAACAAATTATACTATAAAACTACCCTCAAAAAACCAAAGGATAAATTTCTGGCCGGCACGGTAATACATTATATTAAACCTTAATATAGACTAGCCTAAACAAGCATTTATTCGTTTTTAACCTATTAAATATATTTCTGTTAAAAAAGTAGTAATTGCAGTGGAGTAAGTTAACTTTACTTACAGTAAAGTTGACTATACTGACTGTAAGTGTATTATTTTGTATGAGCCTACTATATTGGCTGTAAATCAAGTGCAGTGTGTGCCTACTTCATACTAGGGTACGGACCAAGCAATTGGCTGTACAAATTTCTGCGCAGACCGGCTCGCAGTTTGTCAAACCTAAAACAATACATCTACCACTTAATTAAGCACTAGTACTGTTACTTCGACCAATAGAATTGATAACGTTACAACGTTTAACGCCTTACCAACACTGGCCAGTGCTTATTGGATGAAGCACAAATAAACTAAGTAAAAGAAAAGGCTACTTTCTGGTTGCGCTTTACGTCAACAATAGTGGCTAGGGTAAAGGAAAGATTTTTACAAAAGACTTTTAATACTGTGTTAATTTCTACGGAAGTATGCAAAGAAAACCTTTATATTGCGCCAATCTCTACAGTAGTTTAAAGGTAACGACGGTATCGCTATTAAAAACACCAAGAAATTTTTACGGACCTTTTTATAAAAAGGTTTAGATTGACTGTTTGAAGTTTCAAATCTAGGAAAATTAGCAAACGGCTAAGTTAATACTACTACCAGTACTACTAATATAAAAACGACCAAATCTCACAGCCAAACAACCAAAACAAATAACCTTCAACCTTTACCTACAACAACAAACGACTTTTAACCTTACCCTTTACACCAAACTTTCCCTTTTACTCAACTCTTTTCACTTCCCCCTACGCTAATTTAATCGTCAAGTTTTTTTTTTTAAACTAAAACACTAAGATTTACCAAATCGCACCAAGAAAGTCACGTTACGTAACCCAAAGTGAAGTCGCCAAGTTCTCACACCATTTTACGACAAAACATCAAATTTATACGCTCCCGAATCGCCAAATTTACCCTACGCCAATTGAAAGCCTTAAAATAGCATCCAATCAAAAGAGAATAAAGGAAATTAAAACCCTCGGACCCCTTTTTTCAAAGGAATACAATAAAGAGCTTTAAAGGTACGATATAGACAAAGACTTAACGAAGCAACACCTAGTCGACTTCATCAATAGTTATATCGTCGATCAAAACGACAGTAAAAAACTTAACCGCAACGACCGCGCCTTCTTCAAATATCATAAATTCTTCGACGACTAGACTATTAATATAGGGAAAAAGATTCAAAAAGGTGTCAAGTCTAAGAAAAAGGTAAAACTTAAACGACGAAGAATTTCCATACCATAAAAAGCTTTATTAAACTAGAATAAAAATCTTTTAATATAAATTAACTTAAATAATGTCCTTAAAACACGCAATCTAAAGCAAAAGACATCGAGGAACCTTAACACCTTCACATACGTTTCAGGAGACCTTTATTTTATCTTCAGTTAACTTAAGTTTTTTTTTATGCGTTAACGATAAAAAACCTGTTGACTTGCTCAAAAGCACAACACCTCCACTAACCAACAAGAAGTACTCTCTTAGCGGCGGTAAAACACGTAAAGCAACAACCGCCAATGCGGTTAAAGGAATGAACGTCAACGCTCTCCACCAATTAATTAAATAAGATCGTTAAATCCCTTAAAAACTTTAAGCCCCTATTACCTCCCAACACTTCAACCAATATCTCCAAACCCCTTAAAAGACTTTTTATGACAGGTTTACCTATACGTGCGAACCTACTACAAACCCTACTATAAAACTTTACCCTTCGGGCCAAGCGACTAACAATTACTCTTAACACCATAAATCTAGGATATCAAGGCTTAAATTATCGAAAAACACTAATTAAAACTAGGATGATTATGTCAAACTTCCTTTAAAACATATTAAAATAGTTAATGTTAATTATGAGCTTTTTATGGATTTAGCTAAGATTTGGAACAATATAGAAAAGTATAACGAAAAGGCTTACAATCTTTTCGACAAGAAAATAATACCATTTTTAAACTTTGTAAATTAATAGAGGTTTCGCTCTTTGGTTTTTACTCACTATTTCCTAAAATCTTTACAGAGCACCCCAAGAACTATTACCTAACCTTCCTAATACAAACAACTACCTTTCGCGAGAAGTTTTCGATAACATTAAAAACCACTTCGAATGCGACGTTCACCTAACCCAATACTATATGGATTAGGCTACTACAAGGTAACTACGAAAATGGTAAAAAAAAAAGAGGAGAAAGCTCCAATAAATATGCTGAATCCAATGGTTAACAAATTGATATTATACTAACGGATAATAGGAAAAGCACACACTAGAAAAACTACACTTCTATAATGGGTACGGGCAACTGTTACAGCTGTTAAAGAATTTGAATATGCTTTAAAATGGTCAAATACTATTTACAAAGGATTTTTTAACCAGTTACGCTCCTTGTTTATAACTATAATAACGCGTACAATAAACTCACTTGGTATATACACCCAAGCCGACAACTTTCCTAACGTAAATAAGAAAAAACCTTACGATAATTAATTACATCGACCGCAAGTACGCCTATAACCGCCCTTAATAGCCAAGATTTTGCCCAACGACCTTAGACTAAAGGTAACAGCTACATTAACTCTGATAAGGCCAAAACTTAAGAAAACCTACTAACCGTAATAACTATCATAGTAATAATAATAATAATAATACTAATAAATATTATATTTATAATAAGTCTGGTTATTAGTAAATTCACCATCCTCCTGCTAAACATAACAACAAATAAAATATTGTACTACATCTAGTACCATATTACGTTCAAACAGAATTATTAAGATTATATGGTATATTAAAAAAACAAGAATGCAATGAATGACGATGATACCTCTGAGTAAATGAGATAATATAAAAATATAAGTCTTAGTACGACTGAGTAATTAGTTGACCACGCGTTCCTATATTATTCAGGCGGAGAAAACCCTTACCTTTACCCTAATTCAGCCACTAACCCCTTATATACTTTTAACCTCCGCAATTGTTACGCGGACGACACATTTCAAGGTATTATACCAATATAGGGGTAACAAGGTACTAAATAATAGGCTATTCGCAATACGTGATATTATGGTGAAAAAATACATCCACCGAGATTAATAGTTACGATACGAATAAGGCTAAAGTTATCTTTAAACCAACCGAATAATTATCGTTACTAAGGATAACTGTAATTCCAAATATCATAAAAACAATTACGTTTCACACACTCTAGTCCCTTATCTCTTTCCTTTTTTACTTAAAGGACATAAAAACCCTCGGCATTAATATTAACGTTAACACTGACGAACTAATCAAAAACGGCCAAAGGTTCTTCCTCGCCTTTAAATAGAAGCACCTATAATTTCATCTTGAAGGCCTAAAAACAATACTATTAAACCTAACAAAGCTAAAATACATTAACTATAACGTCTCTTCAACTACCAAACTATTGTTAGGCTATATAAAGTCCTAAAAACAGTAAAGTATAAAAATGTGAAATACTTTGCCCAAAAAGCTATCGAAAATCTTTATTACTAATGCCAAATACATGACTAAGCCCCCTCAAAATTCAAGTTTACACTAAAAAACAACGAGGATTTTAATTAAAAAGTCTTCATTAATATATTTCACTTAAACAAGCCTATTTTTTATATCGTTAACTCTGCAACCCCTTTTCACAAAGTTAAGTTTTTAAAATCCCTATTGGAAAAAAATACCTGAAAAAAACTAAGGATATTATAAATTAACTCGTATTCAGGCCTACCTAACGTCGTTTTCTACAATACCGACACCAACTTTACGGCAGCGAAGTTTCAAAAAATGCTAAAATAATGAGAATCCAATACAAATAAATGACTTCAAAGGCCTACTAAAGCGTTAAGAAGGTTGAAAAGGCACACACACTACTTCTCAAAACGTAAAATATCCTTAAACTAGAGATTTAAAGCTTTACGAATACAAAAGAACGCCTTTAAATAGTAGTAAAAGGCCCAAACAATACTGTAAGCCCTAACGATCTAATACCAACACTATTAGTATTTAAAGCGTATCTACGCCTAATGTGTAAATATCTGTCATTAGCAAGTACCCAAAAGCGAGCTATGGCTTATAGCAAAGCATTAAATAAACTATGAAATAAATCAGCACGCCTCTAAGTTAATGACACCCTTAATATTAAAAATAATCCTACGATTATCGATGTACTTACTTTATCGTTAAAAAGTAAAGTCTTCATATAGCGGGAGCTAGGTAAATAAAAGGGTTTATATAAAACCTTAAGTATTAATGATTTTAAAGTAGTTATTAAAACTGCTAACGGTCCCATAACTTTCTATACTACCTAATTTAATCCCTATATTAGGGTAACTAACGATAAAAATCCTTAAACTAAATAATCGAGCTAATACTACCCTTTTTTTACCCGTTATCGACAAATGAATGAAACACTGCCGACGCGAACGACCCCTGAAAAGAAGAAATGTTAAAAAGAAAAAAAATACATACCAGACCACATTTACAATACTATCTAGATAAATAGGGAAAAAATGATAATGAAAACTTAACACTAAAGCTTCGAATACAAAGAATTATTAAAACTTTCGGAAACCCTTTTTAAAAAACGATAAGGTCGAGATTAACGGCCTACTAACTCGGGGTATTATACAATTCGTACCGAAAACCGATTTCAACTTTAAAATGCAAATATTACGATCTTTGAATTAAGGATTATCCACGAAGTTAAAGATAAAATTATGGGGCGACCGTATCAAAAATTACGCCTAATTTCCTGAAGATATAGTAATAAAAGAAAAGACAATTTTTTACGTAATCGTTAACGATTTTAAAAAAAATAATCGACACTTAGTAGTGGTTTAAGTAACAAGTTTACTAGCTAAAATTCAAGGTAAGTTTACGTTTAATAACTGAAATATAACGTAAACATATACACAGTTAATAACTGACCCATAACAGATCACTTTACTAGAGTTATTATAGAAACTATATGATATTTACCCTTTGAAAACGTAAATACTATATATTAAGACACTATACAAACTTGCCGAAGTAAACTTCCGTTAGTGCCTAACCTATTCATCATACTTTAAGTTACGACTAAACATAATTTTTTTTTAATATATAACATATACCTATTAGTAACGTGAAAAAAAGGGACTTCAGCCTCATATGTATAGAAATTGTCGATACTCTTTTCGTTAAACGGCCGACTTTATAACATCGAAATAATAGACGATTAGAGACTACAAGTTCTAAAACTATAAACTAATAACAATATTAGAAAAATATAATGAATTTAACTTAAACGAATTATTAATCGATATACTTAATATTAATACTAACTTTAACTTTAGCTAAAAGGGCTACTTAAACTTAGACTTAACCATAATCGACAAAACTAACATAGTTAAAGCTTAACGGTATATAGACTAACGTGTTCGTAACAGCTATATCCCCATCCTATGCCAACCGCAAGCCTTTTATAATCTATTTAATACCATATAAATATAAAATCTAATAGATAAAGACTGAAACTGGCTAAATAAAAGGTTTAAATAGCAAATACGAAACTTGAACTAAGGGATTAATATAATTCCGATCGATATGGCGAGAGCTAAATTAATAATCTTTATGAATAAGTCTTTTACAATCAATACCAACTTATTTTTACAAATCGGCTTCCTAATAAACTTTATTAATGAAAACAAGCGAAAGAATGAGTTTAAAATTATTGGTATCCTAATTTATTTAACTTTTGTTAGATATAAAAGTATTACACGAAACGTATCAACTTTAAAGATTTACCGTATAATAACAGACTTTAATATAGTTTTGGTATTATAGGAAACCCTCAACCTTATTTCCAGGTAGCTAAAAATCCCTCCTATCCTAATAATAATCTATACCGACTCGAAAAGCCTATTCGAATACCTTTCGAAACTCGGAACCACCAGCGAAAAACGCCTAATAATCGATGTAATGGTACTTCGAAAACTTTACAAAAGAAGGTAAATTGAGGAATCCCGGTAAATTAACGGGAAGAATAATCTTACTAGCGGTATAACAAAGGCATCGCTAAATAAAAGCCTTAAAATGTTTGTGGATAGCAATAGGCTAATTATATGTATCAAAGACTACGTTAATAGGTTTCTTAGCAAATTCAAATCACGTGGCAACAGCCAGGGATATGCTGGAGAACTGAAAAACTGCTAAGAAACTAACGATAACGACTTGTTTAACTGGTACGAATAAAATGGAAGTTTATACAAACCTATAATGAAAAAGCTTTTTATGGAAATTGATAAAATTGGACCTTTAAACTATGAGGTAATTAAAGCCAATGAGGGTTAATTTTGGTACAAATGGGTATGACTTAATGTAGAAGTTAATTAAAATTAACAGGAGTTTAGCTAATTGACAAGGTCGCAATTCAATAGCTACCAGAAAAGATTGGTTAACTACACTAACGTACGCGCACAAACTAAAAAGCTGCTAATGTTGGAATATTAGAAATTACAATATAGTAAGTCATCTTTACTTACAGTAAATTTAATTATAATAACTGTAAGTTGAATGTATTGTTTTATGTTGGCCTACTATATTGGCTATAAGTCAAGTATAGTGTGTGTCCACTTTATACTAGGGCAAGGGTCAAGCAATTAGCCATAAAAATTACTGCGCAAACCGGCTAGCGGTCTGCTAAACCTAGAACAATACATCCATCAATTGACCACAAAATACTACTGTTACTTCGACCAATAGAATCAACAACGTTGCAATGTCTAAAGCGCTACCAACAATTTTGAAAATGAATTAAGTACGAATATTTTAACAATAAACTTGTATTTCTTAGTTACGTAAAATAAAAACTTTGATATCGCTAACATATAAACTAATAATACCTTTTTTATCGGAAACTTTGGGTTTGTAACGATAAAATGACTCGTTATTGAAAAATTAAGCATTTAAAAGTGTAAGTCAATCGGAAACTTTAATTAAAAGTATATAATTTAACTTTGATAAATCTTTAATCCGTACCTATAATGTTAAAACTAGAAATACCAACGTTACGTATATCATAATACGTTGAAAAGGGTAACCTATAGGCTTAATGATGATTAATGAAGCCGACGAAGCAAAATTACAAAGATACTTGAAGTAAAAGGTACATAAAGCCTATATTACCACGTTATATTAACCGGAGGTATAGTATGACCTATCTATTGCGACACAAGTATAGGATCTACAAAACAAAGATTTTAACAGGTTAAAAAAAGGATTTAATAACAAATACTCAATTTTTGAAGAGGTATTAATATAGTTTCGGTAAACCAAATAACGACAAAGTTAATAATTTTTACGGATAGCTTCTTTACTAACAATTCTCATCTTACATTATAAATCGGGTTTATTATAATATTCATTAACAATGAACAGTTCAAAGGGCAATTTACAATTACTGAGAACCTTATATACTGGATATCCGTCAAATATAAACGTATAATACGAAACGTGTTAATATTGGAGGTATATGGTATAATAATTAACGACACATGAAGAATTATTATTAAATAGTTAGGATTACCTTTAATACTTGTAATATTATATACAAACTTTCGAAAACTTTACGAATATTTATTGAAATTAGATAGAACTACTAAAAAACACATTGAACAATAAACGTAATAACTTTAATAAAGGTATACGAAATTCGGAAAACTACTAGGTTTTAGTAAATTAACGGAAAAAAACAACCCCTCCAACTTTATAACTAAGGTTACGCCCAATAATACTTTGAAATGGTTTGTAGATAATAATATGCTAACCGTACGAATCGAAAGCTACGTGGACCACTCAATATATAAAATGGAGAAACAGGGATGCCCTAGCAAACTCAAAAACTGCTAGAGTAATGATAACGATAGCAATGGTAGCGGTAGCAATGGTAGCAGTAGCAATGGTAGCGGTAGCAATATGTAAAACTACTAACAACAGGTACGCAATTAGAGAAATGCGTAATATATACAAATCTGTGGCGAAAGACCTGTGCACAGGAGTTAAGGAATGAAGGGCTCGGAAATATAGAATAAAGGGCTGTAATTAATATTAGTTTCAATGCAAATTGACTGGAATTGACAGAGGGTTGCCTTGTGGATTAAAACGGGATTTCAAAGGTTGCTACCAATTGGTGACCGGCTACGCTAGCATGTAGGCACAAAACAAAAAGTCGCTAGTGTTGGAATAGCAGTCAAATGCAGTACACTCAAGTCAACTATACTTACATTTAGTTGATTGTACTTACTGAAAATTGACAACAGTTTGTGGGATTGACTTCAAATCTAGTACAATAGGTGCTCACTTCAAAGTAGGGCACAGGCCAAAGCATTTGGCAATACAAATTAGCGTGCAGATCGGCTAGCGGTCTGCCGAACTTAGAACTTACAACTCATTAGAACCAATTTCAATGCAGCACCAGTTACTTCGACTACAGTGATTTGAATCGACTATGTTACAATGATAAAGGCCTACCAACAGTTTATATATTTGTTGCATTTGTAAGTTCCGTGCCTTGTTAACAATATTGATATCATTATTTTAGGCAATAGTAATTATCAAAACGCTTTCAAGTATTTTATTGCTAAATAAAAGGTTATATATGTAGGGCGTATTAGAGATACCCAAATTATTTATACAAACTTTAGGAAGTTTTAGTTGACGAATATTTACTATATCTGAATCCTGAATTATATAAGCAACTGTTATAGTGAAAAATATTTGATGAATTTAAATTGATAAGTATTTGACATAAAGAGGTTTTACATATTGATAAAGTTATAATTCGAATAACTTAAAAACTAAGCTTGAATTATATGTTGACAATTTGTAATAAAGAAGTTCCTTATAAAATATTAGTAAACTTACAGTTTACTTAATAGCCTTTAATGGTATTTTTTGCAGGTTGAAAACCAAAGAAAATATGTTATTAATTTTATTGTTTTACGCACCGATTTGAAGTATTTTCAACTATTTCACATTTCAATAGACTGATTTTCCACATCGAGCAATTATATTTTTATGTATCTTTTTGTCAATATGAATACGAATTTGAAAAATGTTATGGAGTTGAATTTGATAAGACGATATTATGTTTATTATTGCGTTTAATGTAATAGGATACTGTAATGTAACTATGAATAAACGATCTTTGGAGAGGTTTATAAAGTTTACGTAAATCTCAATATTTTAGATTAGCTTTATATAAGTATTATACCTTAACGTAACCTTGCATACAACGGGTTTTTCTGTGGGTTTCTAAATATTAAATGGTATATAGAATTGATTATCGCATAGCGCAATAATAAAACGGGATTTTAATATGTTTGTATTCATTATCTTTAACTAACTATTAACAAGGATAGCTTTGACATCAAATTTTACGATCAGTTACACTTTAAATCATTTTTGCAGTAAACCTAATATATTGTTTACCTTATAACTAAAAACGTAAAAGCTTTATTTTGCTTTGGTTGTAAGTTTACCTAAAGATTCTGTAAAATTTATAACTTCCGGTTTTTTAATATTAACGTTATTGTAATAGGGTAAGTGAATTTTCAGGACAGCCTTCATAATAAAATTCTATCAAACGCCAGTATGCAAGAAAGTTGAACCGTTTAAGTTAGTACAAGATTTTCAAACAATCTAAAGATATCTGTAGCTATGTATAACGATAGCGGCTTTTTTATTAACTTGTTGTATTATAATAATATACAAGATTTTAACTACGTATACGATTATAGTTGAACAAGGTCAATTATATATTAAAAACCGTTTTTATGAATTTATAACAAGCTTAATAAGATATTTCTTCAGGTATATAAATAGTGGATTTCTCGATTTGAAAATGGTTTAACAAAAGTCATAAATTCGGCGGTATTCGGCGGTAACAGTTATATATTTAACAGGTTCGGTTGATATAATGGGACAAATTTTCAATTTTATAGACGCAAATAATAAAAAATATTTAAAGAGGAGAAAGATAAAAACTAGACGTTTTTGTGTTGAATTTTAACTAAAAAATTCATACCTTTTTTGTCTTTATTACAACGATCCTTATAACGGTTTTTATGTCGCGCGTTACGATTTTCGCGGCGTACGCTACAATCTTTACAATGGGTACCGCGATTTACTCGGTAAGTATCACGATTTTTATAGCGTTTATCGCGGTAATAATTATTACGGTAATGGTTTTCGTTACGCTAGCGCCTTTCCTTATTACGATAGCAGACAATATAATGAATCCGTTCACGCTATTTATACTTATTTCGGCTATTAAAATCATGGTTATAAGTTTAACTGTACCCCTGATTTGCGCGAGAACTTAAGGAATATTATTGCTTATATTTGTAAGGTTTTTTTTACGATTATCGTAGCCATTTCGGTTCTTAATTCGTAATAATAAGCGATAGTGGTGATGTTTTTATCCGTTATAGCGAGGAGTACACTTTTTTTTCTTAAGCTATCCTATATTATACCTCATTATTCGACTTTGTTATAGTAAAAAAGGGAATTGTTAAGTACTAAAGTTTCATCCTATTCAACTATTAATAATCATATTTCATTAATTAGCTTGATTCTGGCAAAGTATATTTATAACTTTAACTTTGCCTTTTTTGATTTGTATATGGTTTTTCATATAAATTCATTGTTGAACAGGTTTCGAATTTTCAAGAAAGGTTAATGAAACGAATTTGTAACGTGCTTTACCTTTATATCGAAGTGTATAATAATATTTTTATAATAAGATCAAGATCCCAGCTATATATAGTACGATAAATAATTATAATTAGTTTAATATTTTAGTTATATATTGTAAAACTTTAAAATAAAGTAGAGACTATATTGAGGAGTTAAGGTTTAACGTTTGTATTTATATCCGTAAAGCTATTAAGGTATTACTATAAATTCCAAATGTTTCTAAAGATAATATTTTTACAAATTATAACGATACTTAAGTTATTAGTATTAGGAAATTCTAGGTCGAAAATGTTTACTTTTTCGCATTCAAAATACCAACCGTTTATTAAGTATTATAAAAGGAGTGCAAAGACATTTTTTATTTCCTTATTCTCCTTATAGTACTAGTAACGGCGATACGAAAATTTATAAAGGCGTGGTAAAGATTAACGAGGGTTGATAGATTAGCAGTATTTTTTTTTTTTTTTTGGTTTGCTAAGATTTGAATTAGTTAGGCCGATTAGGCTTGTGAAGTTATTTGAAGTTTTGCAATATTTACATTTAATCGTTATGCGCAAATATCAAAGGTATTATTTTATACAGTAATTATAATTTTGTCGTAAATTCAAGGGCTTGCAAAACTAAATAGTAAGGGTATTTTAAAAAGCGGCGTTTAGACGTACGTGATAGGAAAGCTGCGGGTGTAGGGCTATAGGTAAGGGTAGTTAAGTTGGTCAAGGAAAATGGCTTTTGTTATAGGGATATTGGCGGGGGTAGGAGTTGCAGTTAACGAAAGAGTTTGCATGGTTGTAGTGGATTGATGACGGCGATAATGGTTATGTTGGGGAAGACTGGCGTTTTGTTTGAGAAGTGCTTTTAGCTCGCGTTATGATATGTAGTTGAGGGGAAGATAATGGTGGCTAAAGTTGTGTTGAGGGGGAAAAGGTGATGATTGATTGATAAGGATGGCTTGTTGTTATGGTGACGCTGCGGTTACTGGTGTTGGTACTGCTAGTGCTGCTGCTGTTGTTGCTGGTGACTTACGGCCTGGTGAAAGTTCAAAAGTCAAGAAACTTTCTGATATTAAAAAATCAAAACTTTACAGCCATTATTTGTTAAGCAGTGTACAGGGTAAAGCCCAGGTGCAATATTACAGTGTTTAATTGTAGTAGAAAGCGTAAAAAAGAAGGTCTAAGTTTGGCCTGCAGCCAAACAAACAAGAAAGACGAAGTATGTACAGTACGCACAGACTACCTACAATACTTGCAGAGGTCAACACAATACTTGCAGGCATCCTTGCACTAACCTCCCAGGCCAGTACAACAGTTGATAAGCCTTTAGACGTCGCAACGTTTGTCGATTCGAATCGTGGTCGAAGTAATTGTAGTATTGTAAAGGTTAGGTGGTGGTTTATTGTTTCTTCTAAGTTTGGCAGACCGCTAGCCAATCTGCACACTACTTTGTGTGGTTAATTGCTTGGCCCGTGCCCCACATTGAATTGGGCACTCTACTGCAATTGACATTGACTTGCAGTCAGTACAGTCCACTTTGACTGTACTGCACTTGAACGTTGTCCCAACAGTATACGAAATTTAGTATATATTTTAAAGAAAACGACTTTTGGCACAGGTCCAAGCAACTCTTGGCACCGGTAAATACATTGGGTACTTTTAGGTTCATTAATAGGCGACGGCCCGCATTGCCACCCCTGTCAAATTTACCACCTCTCCACTTCACTTTACTCCGGGACCGAACCCGGCTACCGGTCTACAGCACCACAATGTGCAATCCCAGATGATTGTGACAAAACCCAGGCAGGCATGCATGCTGCATGCACAGGTGCTTGACAGGGGTTTTTTTCTTTTTCTTTTTACAACACCCAGCTCCGCGGCGCCCATCACGAGCAGACTACAGTATACGATGACCAACTTTTATCGTCCTGCAGGCAGCATCAGCCCTCAGCCGTCAGTAGTTCAACTGATGACCACGGGAGACAGCTTGGAACCGAGGGGTCGGAGAACTCTAGCAGTCCGCAGAACGCAAGGCACTCAGCTCTGTCGGAGCACATGGCACCCCGAGTACCAGAGCTCTTCCCCGAACGTGCTGACTTCCAT